>CM034152.1:511685720-512081258 GCA_019776745.2 Taxus chinensis | reverse complement strand
CTTAGCCCCTGTGTGCTTTGTTTTCCTTTTTTCCTCTTTTCTTGGCTTTTTGGTCTTCAGTGACGAAACCGGCCGCCCTGAATAGGGCGGTGGTCCTGTAACCGCCGCCCTGAGCAGGGCGGCGGGTCCTTTACGCATTTTCCAGAACGTTCTTTTTGACGGAACGCACGCAAAGTTCAACGCTTCACCAGCTTTTCTTGCGCTGACTTGAGCATGCATTTATGTTTTTTGGTCCCCTGGAATAGTGTTTTTCCTTTGTTTATTGTTTAGGAGTTCAGTTTGGTTTTGATCTTTGGGTGTTTGAATTCCTATAAATGCATGGTTTGTGCACATGCAAATGGCCCCTCATTCTTGTTTTAAAACTCATCACTTTCAGTAGTTCAGTCTTCTAGTTTGCTTAAGTTTGATAGTTTAAATCTTTTACATGCTTAGTTGCATTTACTCAGCTGTTGGTAAGCCACAGATCCAACTTGTGCAAACAGTATTATTGCTTTTGGAGTAGAATAGTTTAGGCAACCATTAAAGTTGTAGGTTTTTGCTCTTCATACAGACAAGTTTCAGGTTCTGGACGCATTTTGTTGCATGATTCATAGTAGACCCCGCAAGGAATTGCATAGGCCAAGCTCTGTACTCTTGCGCTATCCCTCTCCTATCCGCATTCTATTCTGTCTGCATTCTGAAGGCTGTCCATTGATCCAAATATCTATTCTTGATGCAAGCATTACACGCTTTTCTGGATTCACGTGAGCACAAAGAACGAGGAGATCATACTGAGGGAACAAGAACACACACACCGTCGGATTCGCCACTGTTCTGCGAAATCCAGGTTCCATCTTTCAAAGTTTTAGTTAGAACTTATTCAAATAAAGTAGTTAATCACTTTATTACAGTTATTTCCATTCTCGATATTGCCAGGGAAGTTGTGGGGATTGATAGTTTTCTTTGAGGAACTATGATTCATTCCTCACTTCTAAGGTAGGATCGAGAATCTCGCAAATAGATTAGTTATTTCGTTGTTTAGAATAGATATACAAAATTACAACAGACAAATAGCTACACTCGGCTATTTTGTTTGTTTACGTTATTAGTTTAGTTGTCAATTCTAAATATTTTTAGATATGCTGCTTTCTTATAAATTGCCAGAAAATACAAAAAAAGGAATTATATATGTTAGAAGTGTACTTAGGTTTTACTTTATTATAGTTTGTTTCATTACTGCTTTTGCATGACAATTACGGGACCTAGGGAGCCCAGGGAATACATTTTCGAGCCAATTGTGCCCCAGCCCAATATCGTAGTGGCAGTAACTAACATTGACCAAAACCTTAGGATACAAGTCTTCCAAACAACAACAGACTTCCAACAGATCAGGTCACAGTTGAGAGGGTTAAACGTAGAAGACGACCAAGCACACACATTTTGGTCAAATCAACCAAACTACAGGTTACCCTAGAAAACATCTGCATGACTGTAGAAGGATTTGAAAGAGAACAAATATTCGGGTGCGATCCTTTAGTTCCACAGTCAGACGCTGGAGACACCCTCGTAGATATAGATACCAGCTTAAGAATTCAAGTTGCTAGAACACCTGTGAGGTATTCTGAGAAAATCGCACAATTACTAAATTCTAAACGTAGAGGCTGAGAAAGCTTACGACTACTGGATACTAGGGATTAGAACTTGATCTCACGTATGACCATAACAGGACCACAACAACCAAGAGTCTACGGTTGTGATCCACAAATCCCACAGCCTAACGAATCCACAAGTCAGTTAGATATAGACACTGGCCTATGCACATTAGTATTTTAGTCTACTCCGATTCCACCTATCATCATTCAACAGTTGTCCCTACTAGACACAACAGCTAACAAAGCTAGAGAATTTTGGACTAGGCCAGAGAATCATCCATAGAGTTGACTATATTCACCATATGACCCTATCAGGAGAAATACACGAAACCATCCCGGGTCATTTTCCACGCATCCCACAACCCATAGATCGAATCACGCCAGAGCTCGATATTGATTGGAGCCTTCGAGCAATCATCCTCGCTGATCGATCTATCACACCAGTCCAAGTTAGAAGGGCCTTCTTTGCCTTAGATTCACAAATACCATTAGTGCGTGTCGAAGACATTAGACTCCCCAACTAGTTTGTCTGCATATTCTACCCCCACCGACTGTCTCGGCACGACCTCGGGAGGTCAGGTACGTGGAAGAGTCACTTGTTGATTCTCACGCTCGCTTGTTGCTTTTCTAACGTACAGATACCCTTGACTTCCTCTCAGATATTTGGGCCTCTATTGTACTTATCACAGAGAAACATTTATCATGGTTCGGGAAGTGCAAATACATAAATAGTGTGGCTGAATGATGGACAAATACCTTAAGTTGCATTCACATTCCTCATGCCGACAAATTAGAACTTGCAGCAGCTCGTTTTAGTAAGGAGCTTGGAGGTACATAATCCTTCTTAGGAGTGTAAAGTGGAAACCAATCAGGAAGTGAGATCAAATTCACTGTAACATCTCATTCTTCTCCATAATTCTCATTTTCTCTCTTCTTCTTCTTCTTCTTCTTCTTCTTTCTCTTTTTTTCTCACCCAACGCTCTCTCTCATCAATGTTATATTTTTGTGTTGAAGTTTTCACTTTTTAATATAACTTTAAGTGACTTTACAAAAATAATGTAAAGTTTAAGTCACCTTGATTTTATGAAAGGGACTTAAATCTTTAAGTGGAATATGAACAGTCTAAAGTCAAATTAAAGTATTTGAAAAGTCACTGGGAAGATGAAGAGTTGCCTTCTCTTCTATAAATTGTAAAAAGCTTCTCATTTGAACTTCTTTGTAGATAACTTCTTAGACTTCTTAGATATTGGAGATGTTTTTTGTGAATAAATGAGAGAGATATCCTTGTGAAGAGAGAGAAGAGATAGAAAATTTCTTCCATTTTCCCTACGCAAAAATGTCTTCTATTTCTATGTTATCTACAATTTCTACTTGGGATTCAATGAAGAAAGAAGGAATTTTAGGATTTTTTAACTAGGAGTTTAGTGGTATTTTGTGCTCATTAAACACTATTTTGTCTTATTGTTGTCACACATATTTGATTTCTTCTAAATTCAAGTGCATGTAATGAAATTTCTGGTTGGTGTATACAAGTCTCTGATTTTCTACTTACAGCATTAGTCTATATTTTCTAACTTTATCACCCCCTTTCCTATTTTCCTAACAAATTCCTCTCTTGTAGATATATGTAAGATTTTTTCATAGTGTTAGTGGATTTCCCCTGTTGGATTCCCAGCCAAAAGTTCACCAGGATAAAACTCACTTTTTACTCACACATGCACGTATGACAACTGCACCAATTAAGTAGAGGGACTTAGACTCCCAAAGCATTGGAAAGATAACCACTAATTTTTCCCTCGAAATTTTTTCTCACGAAAAATTTTTGGTGCCCACCATGGGGAAAATTTAGTAGCATCTGCACTTGAATATGACTAGAAGGTCAAAAAAATTCCAAAAAAATCAGAAAATTCAAAATTTAAAAAAATAATAAAATTTCTAGAATTTGAATAGCTATACGAGCCTCATGTCTACAAACCATGGCTATTCCAGGAAGTCCTCCTATTAAAAGACCTAAATTTCTCTTCTACATTCAAGAGGATATTATTTTAGATTTGCGAGAGGCTATTTGGCATAACAGGCAAAGTGTCAACCATTATTTCATCACTATGAGAATACTCAACCTTGAAGAAGAACACGATGTTGAATTTGAAAGACAAAGACAAATTCAAGCACCATAGAGAAGAGCATAAATATCCAAGCTAGCAGATAAAAGATACACCCAGTAATAAAGACAAGGATGACAAAATGATCCTACTTTCGAAGAATTTCAAAGAAGATAAGAGCTACTCTGAATTCAGAGGTGTCTTTTTCATCACACAACTGGTCACATTGGGATTTCGAGCATTGTCAATCCATTAGACATTGAGTACCCATACATCAACAAGAATCTTGAATATTTCACTGACGTAGAGACCGTAGAAGAAATTAGAGAAAGAGAAGTAGCTAAAGTTGAAATAAGAGCTCAAGCTGAAGCAAACACAAGAGCAACAACAGAATCTGTAGCCTTAGAGAGGTTAGAAGCTAGAATCCGAAACGGAATGGTAGATCATGATTGTGAGGACCGTAGGCCTAATGTACCATGGGGGGAACACTGAAACATTTTCCCTTGCTCAACCACTTCACAAGCTACCATAAGGATCAAGAAAAAACTTTCCAAAATTCAGAGGCAATGGTTCTCAACTCCCCAAAGAACATGTAGAAACATTTATCACTGCTTACAGTGTATTGGGCATTGAGCATGAAGATGTGTTGGTCTGAATCTTTTTGGATTCACTTCAAGAAAATGTTGGTGAATGGTTCTACATGCTACCCCCGAGGTCTATCACATATTGGCAAGATATAATAATTGCATTCAAACACAGGTTCAAGACCATGGAAGACTGTCAAGATCTCTTTGTCCAAGTGGTGTAAATGAAGAAATAAATCTCCGAATCAATGAGAGACTTCATATAAAGATATGATGGGGTGATGAGAAGAATTCCTAAAGATGTAGTGCCTTCTCAAAATGATTTGAAGAGATTCTTCATCAATGCCTTACCTTCAGAAGTAGGTTTCTTTCTCAAAAGAACCCATCCAAGAACATTGAGGGAAGCTCAGGAATCCACAATAGAAAGTGATGATGATAAAATCATTTTTGATAAAGTGAAAGGCCCAAATGGAAAGAAAAAAGGCCATAATTCTAGCTTAGTCACCACGGACCCAATGTTTGAAAAAATGGAAAATGACTTGGTTGCCTTGAAGAAATAGCTGTCCTAAATAACAAAGCAGAATAATCCTAGGAAGATAAATCCTCCCAATACACCAAGGATTTCTCCACATCCTCATTGGCTTACTCTCGAAGCACCACCAGTCAATGTCACTTATGACACCGAAGAACTAGAGGAGGAAGTGGAAATTGAAGAACTTGAAGAAGTAAATGTGGGTGACGAATATAACTATCTTGAGTTCAAGAAAGTTGATGGTGATATGCATAATGGCCTAATTGAGTAAATTGATGATGAAGATGATGAAGAAGAAGAAGATCTTAGCTTCTCATGTGTAATTTTCACTTGTGCACAGTCCAAGAAAGGTGCTCCATCCTCAATGGTTACAGTGAAGGAAAACAAGAAGAAAGAAGATTCTTTTGCGGAAGTTCTACAAAATAAAATCATCAGCAGAGAATCACCACTACCACCTTCGATGGAGTCAGATAAAGAAAAATTGAACCCACTGGTTAGCAAGGATCATGTTGTTATACCAAGTAAGTCATCCAATCCTTCTCCCAGCTCAAAAATTGCTAAAAATAATTATCCTTCAAATGTTGTTTCTATGAAAACATCTAAGGTTCCATCAAAACATACATCCCCATCTCCTTCTAAACCAGTTGCTGCACCTGTGAAGGAAAATCCAACCCTTAATGTAGTAAAAACTTCACCATGTAAATCTTATGTCATTCCCAAAACCTTTTCCTTTCCCACCATAACCCCATTTGACTTTGTGGAACACACAAGAAAACCTAAAGTCTAGATCACAGAAATAGAATACCTACAAACACATCATGCCCAATTTGATAGATTCATTGATGTAGTCCATGGTGGTAATCCTATAACCTCAAGCCCAAATTCCAAAGGCTTACTCCTCACACTACCCACACCGCTTTCTCAAAACATGTTAGCCCTCGGTGCCTCCAAAACCAACAAGGTTGAATTTTTGTACTTGTCACTCCTCATTAAAGGATTCCAACTAAATAATTACATAATAGATTCTGGAGCCTCAGATAATGTGATGCCCATCAAATTTGAAAATTCCCTAGGCCTCACCATGACCTAGGAAAATGGCACCTATTATTCAATGGAATCCAGACAAGTGCCATTGGTAGGAAGAATCAAAGATGCACAGGTAGCATTAGCTAATTTTCTAGATAAGAAGGTGCTTCTAACCATCATGGTGGTAGACATCCCAACATCCTTTGGCATGCTATTGAGCCAAAGATTCTGCAGAGACTTGGGTGGAGAAATAAAAATGGATTGGTCATCTGTAACTATTCCAGTGAAAGTCAAGATGAAGAAGTTGTTTCCAGTAAGGAAAATGAAGTTCACAGTATGAAATATGAAGATCCAAAAGAAAAAAATTTGTTTCAAGGTATTGGGCTAGGGAACTACTTCCTCATGTCAAAAAAAATGAGAACTTGCCACTTCTTATGGAAGAATAATAATATCAAGTTTGGACGATGGAATTTTATGGTAGTCACTCTAGTACATGTTCATGAACATGCGTGGTATTGTACCTACCTTCCGGTGAATTGTACTCATTTTCCTACAAGCTGAAATTTGATCATATGAATAACACGGTGGAGTATGAAGTGATCTTCTTAGGCATGGGCGTGGCTGAAGATATGGGAATCAAGAAGCTGAGATGCCAGGGTGATGGGGAAGTGATAGTAAAGAAATTCCGATAGCAATATCAGATGAAAAATCAAAGACTCTGGCATTATAGAAACAGAGTATGGGCAACATTGAGTCTTTTGATGCATTTTCCATCGAGTCTATCCTAAGAGATAAGAATGAAAAATGTGATTCCCTTGTAGTTTCATATTCCTTAGTAACACTTCATCCTTCTTTTAGCAAAGATAAAGCAACCATTGAGATGGTGTTCAAGCCTAGTATACTAGATAATGCAAATCATTAGTAGGTCTTTAATGCTAATAGTTAGATCTTTGCGTTCTTAGAACAAAGGGACAATTTCAATAATATTTTCTTTGAAGAAAGGATAATCCACACCAAGAAGCGGTAACCAAAGAAGAGAAAGAAGGAATTGAGGGATCGATGAAGGAGTGATCAAATTGAAAGGAAGCAAGATTCCCAAAGTCCTAGTTTCTCTGGAGCACCTCTTTGACAAACACAACAAATTCATTTAAGAGAAAGAAAAAAAATCTTCTCAGTTCCCAGCTGATTTTGAGAAGGAAAACATCCGCACCTCGGAGGAGCCAAGGATGGTTAATATCATAAAGTGTTGTTCGCCTGAGGAGAAGAGAAGGTTTGTTACATTACTCAAGAAATATTCAAATGTTTTGGCCTACTCTTATGATGAACTCAAATCCTTCCAACCAAAGGAAATGCATCACTCGATTCCCTTGAAGTAGGAGGCCAAGCCATTCAAAAAAAACAAATGGCATATAACCCAAAGATTGTTGATACCATAAAAAAGGAGGTAATGAAGATGCTTAATGCAAATATTATCTTTCTCGTCGATCATTCAACATGGGTAGCCAACAATGTGCCAGTGCGGAAGAGTAATGGTGAAATAAGAATATGTGTAGATTTCCGCAACTTGAACTAGGCATCACTGAAAGACAATTATCCTCTCCCTATCATGGACCATATTTTACAAGCAATCACCAAATCTGAAATGCTTTCATTACTCGATGGATTGATAGCATACAATTTGTATGCATGAAAGAGTTAGCTATGTAAGTAGAATTGAAACTAACATCTAGTAGCTTCAATACAATGCCAAACTAAACATATGCATCATCATGCTAAGAGCTTAAGAAAAGCTAAACTATCAACATTTCTACATTAAATGTGAACTAAACATTTCAATCTACTATGCTAAACAAGTTAACTTCTATCTCTTATTGAATGCTAAAATAAGATGAGATTGAACCTATGTAGATCTCTAGAAATCGAAGAGTTGATTATGTGTTTGAAATCCCAAGGTTTCTAGGAATGGATTCTTATCAAATCATGGCTATAAGACCATTTGATATATCTCCATATGACTTCAAAACTTGGGTGGATGAATACAAGAAATGGAGAAGGCAAGCTCTTCTAATGGAAGAATGCTCAAATATGATAAAATGGATATAGTGTATTCCCTATGATCATTAGGAATGTAGGTGTAAATAGAAAGGTATGAGGAGGGCTCCTTATATAGCCCAATGGATAGAAGAATCTCTACATCCCTCTTCATGTGGGATAAATGGATAGGTTGGGTTAGTTGTGGATAAGGGAGGTTTAGAAAGGCTTGACTCAACCTTAGGAGAGTTTAGTTTGTCCTTTAGTGACCCATGGGGTTTGAGGGGCTTTATTAATTAACCAAAGTGATTAATTAATAGGTGTGCAAGCTTATAGAAGCTTTTTAGAGGAATAATTAGCATTATTTAGAATATGAGAGGGATTTAATCAAATAAGTGATGATTTATTGATTTAATGGAAGAGGAAGCTAATTAATTAATAATAATTAATTAGTCTAGATAAAAAGGGGGATTAATTAACGGAAGGTCGTTAATTGGTGTATTTTTTGGATAGAAGGGGTTAATTAACTAGTGTAATGTAACTAATTAATGGTGATAGAAGAGGAAGCGAGCATTTATTGACGATATGTCATCAATTTGTGGGAAAGGATAATTAGTGCAATTTAAGTATTTAAATTACTCGGGTTAAATTATAGGTGTCTACATTTGCCCATATTTGGGGTGGTGTAAGTGACACCACTTCAAAGATAGTAGACAGATCAAGTTTGAAAGCATAGAAGAAAAATTAGTAGAAGTGAGAGATGCCCCCTCGAGTGTCAATGGGGTGATGAAAGAAGGCAATTGATGATTGAAAAAATTGAGAGAAATGGATAGAAGAATGGGTATGGGCAGGATGCCCTAGGTGAGTTAGAAGAATAGTGTTGATAGGAGAATGATGTAGAAGAGGAGTGAAGATGGAAAGAAAAGAGCAAGCTTTCATCTAGTGTATTGAAACAACTTTAGTGTCATCATATTGCCAAAGATCTACGTCATCGGTCCTTATTAAAAATATAAGCATACGACAAAAGTAGGATGATATGAAAATCCATACTATGAATAGTTTTCCATTGTTGAAACATCCACTCAATGCAACATACAAAAAGGAATGCAATATGAGAAGTAAACAAGCTCATTTAACAGGGAAAACAAGTACGAACACACATATTCCAACCAACAACGGTCAAGATGTTTGTACAAATGTTTTGTTATCAAACTGAAGATCCCAAAATGTTTTTGATTGACGATAATGGTTAAAAATGATTCCTCGAGTAAGGATTCATATAAGGGAAGATGATGAAGGACACCGAGTCCAATGAGAAAATGTAGTGCACTACGAAACAGAACCAAGAAACTATATGTGCCCCTGAGTACTAATGAAGAAAGTAAGATAGCTTTATAAATGGTTGTAAATATAATGATCCACGAGTCATTTGATATGCGAAGATGTGAAATTTCCAGCAAGATACAGAAAGAATACCATGCGCAAGACAAAAAATTTAGCTGCTATGAGCTGGTTTACCCAGTTTTGTGAGTTTTACAATTTTTTTGATTTTTTTTTAAATTTTTTGGATTTTAGATGGATATATATTATTTTTTTATTTTTTTCAATTTTTGGATGGGTTAGATGCGTAGAAAAAAAGTATAATAATTAACAAGAATCTCCCAGATGTAAAAGAAATGCCCCAGGGAGAAGAAAGAAGTAGCAGGCAGAAAATAATGCCCCAACATAATGAAAACATTAATCAATAATTATTTAATAAAAAAAATTATTTGATGGAGTGTGTAGAAGAAGGGATATTGCATAGGAGCAATAAAATTTTCCTAGTGAGAAGAAATGAGTACCAGATGGAAATTAATTCCCCAACACGACGAAAAATGAAAGAAAAATAATTATTTAAATAAAATAATTATTCACATCAAGAAGAAGAAGAGTTAGAGCAAAAAAAATGGTCAAAACAGACTCCCAGGTGTCACAGATGGAGAGAATGGTTTAATATTCACCACCTAGGGAGGTAAGTCATCGTAACCAATTCATTTGTTACCGACCGCTGCCAAAATTTTACTACGAGACCCCTGATAGCTACAAGGACGATGGTGAGAGGATGAGCCCATAGGAGATGCACCGACCGAGTTCACGAGTACACCTGAAACATAGACGATGGATTCTTCATGAGTGGATTGACCTACTTTGTCAATTTTTCATTTAATGTCATAATTAATGCCTTAATTAGGAGTCTAGAAGTAAGGTATAGTGTATGTGTGCATGTGCGGGGGTGCAAGCGCCCCTATGGTGGCGCAGGTACTAGAAAACATGTTTGCAGAGGAGCATACGCCCCAAAAAATGTATGTGCGTCTGCACACATGCACATAGTACATGCACGCACATGCATGTACCAAAACCATGGTGCACACACACATCAAACTCCTATGTGCACATGCAGGAAGGATAAACATGGCACAAACTCCCTGAGGTGGATGCATGCACACACGCATGCCAAAAAGGAGGAACACATGCCAAAAGGTGTGCACATGCCCAAAAGGGCACGCAAGAACCTAGAAGAGATGAATAAAAAGGGGAAATGCCAAAAAAAAATGACACTTAGAAGAAAAATAAAATTTTAGCGAAGGATAGAAGAACCATAGAAGTACCTAGAAGAATTGTTACTGTTTAACACGTTACATGTTTTATATATATGACTGCCAACGTTACAGATGTGATAGTAACACACTCACATAGCTGAGATGGAGGGGAGCATGTGCCAATAAGACCATAATGCGATGGCGATACTACTGGAGGTAGTTGGCCTAGGATATGTAGCACAGATGACCTCGATTACCCTAGACCATGGGCTACTGACTACTTTGATTGAGTGATGGCACAGTGAGAGCCAGTGTTTTAGGCTCCCCACATGAGAGATGACTGTCACACTAGAGGATGTGTGGTGGATTTTACGCATTCCTATTATATGCTCGATGATTGATTTTACTAGCAATTTTGGCTGGATTACTACGACAATTAGTGACCCATTTCGCTACAAGGAGATACCCCATGAGGTTATGATAGTGTCTCTACATGATTGTATAGCTGATTTGACTCTTCACCAGGGACCACTTTACTTGATGGCTCTTATCAATGGGTTCTTACTCACTGATAAGACATGGCCATCATTTCCAATGGGGTTGATTACATTAGTACATGGAGTGTTCAATGGTGAGAGATACAAATGGGGCCAGTACATACTGGAACATTTATACTAGGATCTGCACCTGATTACCTACCACCATCAGAAGATGGTGGGGTCGGCATCTTTACTACATATCTGGTTCTAGGACCATATAGCGATTGGGTGCCCCGTAGGTGCGTTGCACATCTTAGCATTGAAGAAGCTAACATTCATGGCATGGGTTTCTGTGGGAGATGATGTACGAGGGAACCTAGGCAGCATCTACTACTACCGTTGAGAGTTTGACAAGATTCTAGATAAAGACATCATCTAGAGGCCCTACAGACACATACAGTGGCCCAAGGACATAGTGGATCTTAGCATATGTGTGGTATAGCACTTTCTTCTTGGTATTCGCAGCTATATTATTGAGATATACATGGTAGATCGATGTCAAAAACAACTGGGTAGGGTTCAGGGCGCCCCTCAGGTTGATATGTGATATGCTCATCGGGATGCAAAGAGGAAGACCATGGAGCCACATATATAGGTATCATAAACTAGGGATAGCTTCTTACATGTGGTACCACATGTTTGGGACCCTTCCTGACAGGTTAGATACCGAGGCACCACACCAGAATACATTACTTGGTATGTGACTGTTTTGTCACAGCACTTGACTATATTAGATGAGGCATGGGGAGTAGGTATTTAAGCACCACTTGAGGTCCCATATAGTAGCAATGATGATGATGCAGCTGTAGGTCATGCTGATGATCTTTTTGATGGGCATCGACACGATGATAAGGGTTTAGTACAGGATCCTAGACAGAGGTAACAAGAGAAAGGACATGGACAAGCACATGGTCATGCACAAGGTCCGAGGCCTAGGTTATGGGATCAGGGATAGGCTCCAGTGGTGCTTCCTAGGTTAGCTCAAGCTCAGGGTGGATATGCCAAGGAAAATCTAGCTACCTTATGGCAGTAGGTGTGGCAACTGATAGCGGAGAGAGATCAGGCCTGATCTCATATTTTGGTTATGATAGTAGAACGGGAAAAGGCTAGAGCCTAGGCCAGCTAGGGGGAGATGGTTTCGTACACTTCTAATAGATATGTCAGATGGCCACTTAGATATCTCAGGTGATGAGCCTACTATAGAAGACCCAAACCCAGTTACAGTCAATGATAGATGAGAAATATCGGCTTTGTGTAGAGCAAGCAGTGGTTCAAGACAAGGTTACACGGCTATCAAATGAGGTAGTTTCATTTTGACACATAGATGGGATAGCAGTGACATCTCGCACTCACCGAGACTTGGCTATAGTGGAGGGCATAGCCTCTTATTATTAGTCACTATATTATGAGGTCATTCTAGCTAGTCAGTGGGCACCTACTTATTTCCAGCAATCAAGTGGATTGACGAGATCAGAGAGACCGCAGGCATTAGTGGAGCAGCCATGAGAGAATCCTATAGGACAGTGTGGGACACAGGTTATGGGTCCTCCTCCATTACATAGACCAACCATTCCATCTGAGGGTTATAATCAGCCCTAACTCTCATTGTATTCTTTGATTGTACTTGTATTGTGATATACAGACCTCTTATGAAGGTGTTATTGTTGTCGCCAAATCATTGCACCCTCCGAATGGCCAGGATGTGAATAGGACATTCGGTGTGATTAGGACACATGGGATCACCTCTCAAGCTATGGTACTTGGGCTCGAGGTGAACCTCCGGAGAAGGCTGGCTTCCTCTTCCTAAACTAAGTACTGTATTACTCCTAGGGTAACAAAAATGATTATCTAATCCTATGCCAACATTTCATGGGGTTTTAGGGAAAGAGATTTACAGAAATGAAACTATACTAGGGATGGTGATGCACCAAATAAAGGGTGTTTCCAGACTCAGGAAGGGTTAATTTGAAGAGGGTGTGTGCACCACAGGTCAACCTCACCTACTGCAACTTAGAGAGGGTACATGATACCACAAACTAAGAGACATGCGTTCCCTTGGTTAAACTTTATCAGACCGAGAAATATACCAGTTTCTCAGTGAAGAAGGATGAACTCAAGAAGGGTGAATAGACACCACAACTCAACTGCATGCAATACTCCACCACTCGATAAGCACAAAACTCCAAGAACCTGCAATAGAAACTTAAACTTGCACAGTGTACCTGCAAGTACGAGAAAGGCACAAAGAAGCATAGAAGGATGAAAGGACCAAGATTAGTCACAAAACACACACTTTTATTGCTTCAATAACATGCACAATGCATCATACATTCAGAAGAGGCAATAGTTGCCATTACAGTCTTGAAGAGGAGGCTTGAAAGTTCTCTCAACACACAAGAACAACTTGCAGAAGAGAGAGGATTCTTGAAAAGTATACACTCACATGAGATATCTAACTGTCCAACTTGTCTGAACTGTTGGAACCCTTTGAAATGAGCTTCCAACTTACATTTATAGAAGAATATGTGAGAAAGAAGAGGAAATGGTCATAATTACATTCCTAAAATGAAGGTCCATGATGTATTTATTACAGTTAGTTGAACCACCTGAGAAGGTTCCATCATGGGTCATTAATTGCCTGATGACCTAGTCTTCTCAATTAATTAAAAGAATATTTAAATAAAATATTTAAATAATAATAATAAATATTATTATTAAAATATTTAAATAAAAATATTAATTTAATTAACATAATGTCGGGACTTCCCCGTTGACCCGTTTGACTTGAAGAGGAGGGGGGTCCATGTGGATAGAGTCTGCACAAATCTCAACTTGGTAAGTTTCGAATCCTCTAACTCAGTGTTGCAATCAATTTTGAACCCCACACTAACTCTTTCCTCACTTTGGCAATCAGATTCTTTTGCATTGATTCCTTTGGTATTTTGGCAGTGCACTCTGCAATCTCGGCTCCAATTAACAATTATGCCACTATTGGGATCTTAGTATGGCATAGGTAGCTGTGAGCTACACAATAAACTCATTTTTCCAGAAACTAAAAAGATCCTTTATGTTACAATTTGCAACACATAAAATAAGCCCTTCAAAAAATATATTGAATAACTGGGGCAACCAAGAGGACCTTGGAAAAATGTATAGGTAACAACCATATGAATTTTTCCTTAGTCGTGGATCAAAGCTAATAGAAATAAAGCTAGATAAAATTAGCTTGAAACTACAGTATAATCGTCCATTTGTAAAAAACAAGTTTCTCTGAACCTGGTAAAGGAATACTTTTTATTGTCTGATTGGACGTACATAATGGAAGGGTATAAATATTGTTTCTTGCCCTCAGAGTTTCTCAAAGAGACCATTTACAAGTAACAAGGATGTAGCATGCAAAACGGCCAACCAGGTATTTCAGAGTTAACCTTCACATTCAATTCATTTCTAGGAGAAAACATGATGAGCAATATGAATCATTTCATTCTGCACTGTAATAAACCTTCATCTCCTGACTCAGGCAAATTTTATGAAGCCTTGAATAGCGTGACTCTAATCCATTATACACAGCAGTGAATATTTGTTTCCTGCAGCTGCTATTCGATACTGAACAGATAACAACACAGTTGGACAACCTGCTTGCTGGAAGCGTTCAAAAGGCTTTTACCATACTGCAACATATCAACTGCCTGGTGCATGGGAGTTTGTCTCGCGACCTTTCCATCTAAATGAGTTTTCAGCATTGCTTTCCCATCAAACTCTTCGCACATGAGCCACGACTGAGCCATTAACACATCGCCTTGGTTGGGTCTGATACGAAACCACTTTCTTTCCTCATAGTGGTGAATCGAGTGATTCTTCAGGCTAAACCTGAAATGTTCTCCTTTTCCCACGCATTCGAACTAAAAGCACTGACCCCCACTCGCCATGTTACTCGATATCATTTAACAAATATCTGCATAACGAGACGAGTGGCCTGTATCCTCCACTGAAATTGGTATCACGTCACGTTGTTTTCTCCATGACTCACTCTAATTCACAACTATCTTATTAATCCTCCTGGTGACTCGCACAAAGACTTGGACCACTCCAAGCTACGCGGAATTCTCATGATGGATCGCCATCGTATGATCTCCACTTGGCAATTTGATCCGATTTCTCCCATTCACGGAAGCCTAATCATGGTTTACCAACCCAATATTTCCACTTGGCGGTGTACTCCCTGAGTTCCCCTATTCATACCTCAGCGCGGGATTAACAGCTTGTCTTTCCATCATCAAATTTCTGACCTCAGCATACTAGCTCCAAATCCCCGCGTAATGGCTCAGCCACATAGCCGAGTTGACAGGTTCTGCGTGGAAAAATTAGTTTGAATTGCCTTGGTTCAACCGACTTGAATATCCCCGTTCCATGCCAAATCCTCCTTTTGCCAAGTCAAATTGGCATGGCGTTTGTATCAAGGAAGTCCGTAGGATATGTGTGGGGATCTCAGACTTATGAATCCATTTTTCCATACATTGCCTTGGCAGGCTGGTTCCCAATTTCCACTTCTTAACTTGGTCATACCGCCCCAAATCTCCCCCACGTGGAATTCCTTCTTTGGCTTGCCATCCACGAAAACCCACTTGGCATTAGGCTTCCCGGATTCCCATTTTAAGAAAATAACTCATGAATACCTTAGTGCGGGGTTGAGGCATTATTATTTTTTTTTTTTTATCCAACTAGGCAAAGAGCTGAAAATATCCCACGAACAGAACTTTCATGTTGGCGCTCCACCATAGCACTTCCACCTGGCAATCGGTGTTCATTTCTCCAACTCGCAGAAATCCGATTATGGTTTGCCACGGTTTTATCACGCTTGGCAATGTTTTCTAAAATTTCCACGTTCTTGGCAAAATGAAACTCGGGGCCCCGCTCTGCGCGGAGACCTTGTCTTGGTTTTTCATTTCAACATTTACCTTGGAAAACTCATTTGAATATCCCATATTGAAGACTGACCCGCGGAACCTAGACATCATTTGGCCAATTCGACCAGTAAGAAACAAAAATATTCCCGAGAGATCCCAAGGTTCCACGACATTGTTTAGCTTGAGCAGGTGCGCTAAACTCACTGACTTCCTTGATAGCTTGTTACATGCCAACTTTGAGTGAGTTGACTTTGCCTAGAAACTGTCTTTAATGCATCCACATGAAACGAGTTGCCTTGAATTATCCATCATGCTCGATGAGTCCCATTGATAGGGCTCCATCACGTATCTCTGTTTACACAATGATCTCCATTCATTTTATGGAACTCTTGATGCCTTGGCTTGTGTTTGAATCACCCTAGCTCTGCAGAACATGTCCTAAAAGAAGCTCACCACATGATCTCCAAAATGAACGAGTCGCTAAGATGAGTAAAATTCCTTAATTTTGCCTTCACTTCCACCTGTGTTTTGAACCTTTCCAATTCGTTGAGACTTTATTGATAGCTCAAACTTTGACTCTTCTTGACTCAGCCTTCACTTCCGCCTGCATTGATCTCTACCGAGATCCTTATAGAGTTCCCTTCATTCGTCAATTTTCAATGAGCTATATCTTGCATTAACAAGACCTCATCGAGCTCTTACAACTGAGTTTCTCTACCGAGATGACTATCAATTTGACATTGGGTTCTCTATCAACTCGACCCCGAACTCTTTACTAAGTTGAGATCAACTGGGTGCCTTTCGATGCTAGGTGATCTCTTCATATGCAATTTAGAAATTATTTTTTAATTATTGCATCTCGATAATAACCAGAGATGGGTTCCTGGGACTATTATTTCGTTTTGAACGTGATATGACCCCATTGTCCAATCTTTCCATGTGTGCAAAATTGAATAACAGTTATACTAATAGTTGTATACGATGTACCAGTTTTTGATGCATGCCTCTGATGAAGGATTTATTCTTTTGATCGATGTATAGCATTTTTTATGTACACCTCTGATGAAGGCATTTATGAGTTGTCCCCTTTAATGGCACATTTTTAATCGGTGATGTATATCTTTTGTGAGATATACATTTTATACTTGTATACATGGACATTTTGATGTGGCACAGTTTTTATGAGATGATGGACTTTATTGTTTTGATGATTGATCACATGGATTATGGATGTGTCATGATGTTATATGATTTTATTTCACACTTTGTAGGTATCATGATGATAGTTGAGACATTTGTACCACATGTGCTTGTGTTTTATATGATAGATCCATAAATGACATCAATTGTGATTTTTTTAGATTAGTGGATGAGATGATAGGATGATATTGGTGTGGGCGGCATAGATTTTGATATTTTTGATCCCTCTTGCCTCCATTTGATGATACGATATGTGATGATTAGCTTAGTATTCATGTATGATGTATACTTATCTTTTTATTTATATGATGTATAAATGATGTTAGATGTGATGATATTGATGGAAATATGATGGAGTGATAACAAAACTATGTACATGCAACATTATCAAATGCTAATAAAATTAACCAAATGCACCACATGAACCAACATGAATTAACACAACTATGTACATTTATTTACAGGCATAAAAAACACACTTCATATGTACAAGTAAGAATGAATCTGATCTAAGCAAGAAAAGATGAATCTTATCAAAGTATGTCTAAGCAACAAACTATACAAATGTACAAACAAACAACAACTATACAAGCAAACAATGTACAAAAACAAAGAAAGAAACAAGATAAAGTAAGTAAACTAAAGTTATGTTTTTGTGAGATTGTTTTCCGAAACATTTTTCTACTGTTATTGTGCTTTTGTGAAACAATTTTCTATTGTTTTGTGTTTTTCAAACTTTTTTTAGTGTTTTTGTGATTTTCTAATATTTGAATTTTTTGGTGATTTTTGAACATATTTAAATGTTTTTGCGATTTTCGAAGGTTTTCTAAAGCTATGCAAAGGTAACTAAGAAACGTGGATTTCCCTAGCATTAGACAGAGAATATATAAAGGCAAGCACCACATGTTTATAAATAGGAAGGTGAAGTTGTAGAAGTGCCCCCAACATTAGATGGGGAATATGCAAATACCATCCCTTCACATATTAACAAGAGGAGAAAATCTAGATCAAGGCTTGACAGGATAGGTTCACAAGGAATCTTAGATGCAAGCATGGAACTAGCCCTAGGCTAAGTAAAAATACCCTCCAGATGCAAGATGCTTGTGAACAACGAATCCTCCCAAGGTGCTAGAAACTAGTTTTCACCAAGGTACATATCCAACGTGCCACAATTGCGTCGTTTTCACATATGGACGACATGTTTTCTCTTATTTTACTTTTTTGTATTTTGATAATTTTTACTCTTTTTTGCTTACTTTTCTGATTTTTGCACCATGTTTAAGCATAAAACTTCTTAAGTTGCATGGCATTCATAGGTTTTCGAATCTCATCACCATTGGGATGGGTGAGATTGTATGCTCGCGTACAATATTTGGCCACAATGACGTAAGTTTCTAGCCAATGCGGTTCAAACTAGCCTTTCTTCTCTCTTTTTGCCCTTATGTTGAACTTATTTTCCTTCATGCCCAAATCTCTTACCTCAAACTGATGAGGGATGATCCTTTTGTTGTAATTTCTGGATACTTTGTTCTGATACACTTTGAGATGATTAAGGGTGCGGATACACTTTTCATCCAGGAGTTTTAATTATACCATCCTGGCTACTCTGTAATCCTCATCCTTGTCTAGATAATACCTAAGAGATATTCTCAAGGAAGGAAGCTCAATTTCCAATGGGATGATGGATCTGGTTTCAAATACTAGGGAATAGGGTGTCACACCAGTAGGAGTGTGAATGGAGGTCCTATAATCCAAAAGGGTTTGGTGAATTTGCAAATTCCAATTGTGACTTGTCTTACTCACCATCTTTTCCATGATTTGAACCAATGTTTTCTTAGTGGCTTCATCTTGCCAATTACCTTGTGGATAATATTGCGTAGACCACTTCAATTTTATTTGAAATCAATGACAAAGGTCCTTCACTATCTTTTTATTAAATTATTTTCCATTATCAGTAACTATGGCCGCAAGAATGCCATACCGGAAGATAAGGTGATTCACGATAAACTTTGAAATCTGAGCTCCTGTAATGTAAGTCAAAGGAACAACCTCCACCCACTTAGTGATATATTTCGTAGTTGTGATGATATGATCATGAGCATCAGATGAGGTAGGGGTGAGATTTCCTATTAAATCCAGTCCCCATTTGGAGAATGACCATGAGGTTGTGATTGGTTATAACAGCTATGATGGCGCATGGATGAAATTTCCATACTTTTGACAGTACACATTTCCTTACATAGTTTCAGCAGTTTGTTTACATAGTAGGTCAATAGTAGCCTACTCTCAACAATTTCTTAGCTAGAACCATTCCATTTGTATGGGCCCCACACACCCCTTCATGCACCCATTTAATCACATAGACTGACTCTACTACATCTAGACAATGCAACATATTCCCATCGTAGCCACAAAGATAGAGCGTATCTCCTAAGAGGGTGTAACAAGCTATCTGGCGGATAAGGCTTTGTTTTTCAGAATGGGAGATGTCAAGAGGGAAGGTGTTATCTTTAAGATAGGTGAAGATATGTGCATACCATGGGGAATTGGAACCAACAACCTCACAAGCCAAATAATATTCTGGCATGTCATACGTAGGCTGGCATAAATTCTCAACAAATAATGGAATGTCATTTCTCTCTAGTGGAATTCATAGCATAGAACCTACAGTTTCTATAGCGTCTATGGATTTGTTTTGTTCCCTTGGAATCTAATCAAATGTGATACGCACAAAATACTCTTTCGGTTTCCACCCATTTTTTGTAGGGGATGAGTTTCTCATCCTTGAATTTATATTCATCGTTAACTTGTTCGATGATCAATTGTAATTCACCAACTATCTTAACATGATGGATATCCCATTTGATTTCTAGCTTCATCTTAGTGATGAGCACCTTATATTCTACAATATTATTTATACAAGGAAAACCAAGGTGAAAATCTTGAGGTATAGGGTCACCTGAAGGAGTAATTAATACCACACCTGCCCTCGAACTGTGAAAAGTAAAAGATCCATCAAAATGCACTTTCCACATGAAAGATTCCTCAATATACATTAATGAAGAGTCTGGCAGATCTAGACTTATAGGATTTGTTCCTAGTAACGGTGCTTTATAGGATTTGTTCCTAGTAACGGTGCTTTTACTAGCTAATCGGTGAGTACTTGTCCTTTTACCGACTTTTGATATACATACTCAATGTCAAATTCACTTAGTAGAATGATCAAATTATCCATTCTACCTATAATGGCGGGTTTTGACAATAGGTACTTAAGTAGGTTAACTTTGGATATAAGCTTGGTTTTACTATTTAACAGGTAATGGTTAAGTTTTTGGAAGGTAAAAACTATAGCCAAAAAAGCTTTTTCAATCTGAGGGTAGTTGAGCTCATAAGCAATGAGAGTACAAATGAGATAGTAAACAAATTTTTATTTATGGCCGAGGTCAAATTAGGTGAGAAACGCACTAATAGAAAATTGAGTAGCAGAAATATACAGTAGGAGTGGCTCACTAGGAGTTGGAGGCATGAGGACAGGTGGATTGGCTAAATACTACTTAAGCAAGGTGAAGGCATGTTATTGCTCTGGTCCCCAAATAAAGGCAACATCCTTTCTAAGTAGATGGTTGAATGAATGACACTTGTCAGCAAGTTGGGAAATGAAGTGGTGAATGGCTTGTATCTTTCCTTGCAAGCTACATAGTTTTTTGATGTTTTTGGGTGGAGGAATTTCAGTAATGGCGGTAAATTTAGTTGGGTCTACCTCAATCCCTTTTCTTAATATAATGAATCCAAGAAACTTTCCTGACAATACACCAAATGCACACTTCTTTGGATTCAATCTAACTTTGTATTCCCACAGGCGTTCAAAGATACACCACAAAATCTCAAGGTGATTTGCTCTTGTCTTGGATTTATTGAGGATATCATCCACATAGTCTTCCATGATGTCATGAATCATATCATGGAAAATCATGGTCATTTCCCTTTGATAAGTTGCTCCTTCATTTTTAAGGCCAAAGGGCATTACTTGATAACAAAAATTCAGCATGGGGTTGTGAATTTCATCTTGTGTTGATCCTCATCTACGATTTTGATCTGATTGTAGCCTGAAAATCCATCCATAAGAGATAACATTTCATATCCTATAGTTGAATCAACAATCATATCAATATTGGGCAATGGGAAATCATCCTTTGGACATGCCTTATTAATGTCTCTAAAATCCGTACAAATTTTTATCTAGAAAGGTTTCTTTTATACGGGGACTATGTTTAATATCCAGTCTGAGTAATCAATAGGTCAAATGAAGCTTGCCACTAGTAATCTTTCTAGCTTTTCTTTAAATATAAGTGTCACCCATGGATGCATTTTTTTGAGCTTTTGTTTGATGGGCTTGGCGTCTGCATCTACTACTAGGTTATGCACTACCAAAGTTGGATCCAAGCTTGACATATCCTTATAGGACCATGTGAATACATCTATAAATTCTTGTAGAAGAATGGTGAATGTTTTATTTTCTCGTGCTGAGAGTGAAGCTCCAAGTTTGAATATATTTGGATTGTCATTTGTTCCAATATTCACATCAATGGTTTCTTCCACTAGAATTTTTGACAAATCCTCCATAAGTGTAGGATTGGGAGGAAGGCTGAGATCTTCTTCCAAGGGCATCTCTATGAGATTTTCACCCTTGGTGTGGTCACTTTTCTTGTCCATTGATTTTTTTACTTGTTTTTCATCCAGCACCTTAGAGAGGTTTTCACTGTGTGACTTGGACTTTTGTTTTTTCTAAGGATTTTCGTTGAACCTTTTGCCCTCACTTTTTCTTAAGTTTTTTTTACCACAAAGCTCATCTTCCTCGCCGAAGTATGTCTAGGTATATAAGTCAATGTAGAAACCTTTCTTATGGTTTCGAATCAGAATTATATCTCGAATTCCCATAAATTTTGCAATTTCTTCATCATTTTCAAAGAGATCCAGTGGCACGTGATGTTTTTGGTCTTATTCGATAAGGTAAGGGTAAACAAGGTCAATTTTAGGTGCAGTAAGGGTTATGGTAAGGACATCGGTATCCATGAATAGGTTTTTGGAGGCAATATCCTCGTATTCGCTACAGTGGGAATTTTTGTTGTTGTCTAAATAATCAAAGTTATCTTCACACTTAGAATAGGTGGCATCTTGATCATTGGGGTATGATCCATAGGGTTGAATGCCAATGTCGTATCTTTCCATCTTGAAATGTGGAAGAGGAACTAGTTCTCTCGAACCTTGTTCATTCTTTCCAATCCTAGACCCTTGTAGCCCATGGAATAGATCATTCGGCTAGACTTCTCATACTCAGGGATTTGGTAACAAGTTGGTTGAGTATCTTCCAGGACCCAATTTGTAGGTGGGTCTATAAATTTCTCTTCAGCGAGTAACCTCCCAGGAAAAAATGACCCGATAGTTCTCTCATCTCTAGGTCATCTGAAATGATAATTGGGTCGGCCTCTAGTTTTAGGTGACAACGATAGGTCCTAAACCAAGAGATCTTGTTGCACATTATATTCTCCACAGCTGTATTCTAGAACCTTCATCTCCCACAAATCAAAAGGAGAAGTTGATGTAGAAGCCTCATGAGCACAAGAACTTAGGGAATCTGAATCTACCCATGACTCCATGGCTTTAGATTAAAGAGGAACAACTATATCAATAGAGGGACATGTATAGGCACCCTTACATGTAAAACTATTGAGAGCTCTGCAATGAGCAAAGGGCTCTGGATCTCCTTATATCATGATAGTGTTTCCCTCATGCTTTAATTTGATGCATTGATGGAATGTTGACAGCACGGCCTGCATGGCATGAATCCATGGTTGACCGAGAAGCATATTGTATAGAAGTTCCAATTCCAAGACATGAAACTTAGTTTGATGACAAGTGGGTCCTAATTCCATTGGTAATGTGATTGTGCCATCTAATTATTTTTCCGTGTTGTCATAAGCGGTTATGGTAATGATGTGGAACTTTTTGTGTGTGACTGTCTAGTCATCATCCACATCACCTAGGTGAGTCATCTCACCTTGCAAGAGTCATAGGTCTTATGAAGTCAAATGACAAGTGTCAGATTCTATCATAGAATCTGACATTGTCATTTGTGTCAATGCGTCATAGGAGTTACATTCATTATTTGGAATTGTAACTCCTCTTCTAGTAGCGTCATATGCATCAGTCAACGTCATATGCGTCAATGGTGTCATTGAGGTTCTTTCCATGTTTAGGCATGGGGGTTACACAGCACCCCTATTTGTACTTCCTATTTTTTGATCTATGAGCATGAGCAGACCCATTCTTCTTACTTGCAATCTTCTTTCCATTGATTTGAGTCTTGTGTATTGCGTTGGCTTGACGTTACCATCAGAGTGCAACTTCGTTGTGGTGCATCAATTTTAAACCTCAGTTCTCACAAATCCCTCTTTTATGGTATCAAAGCTGGTTTCGGTAAACGTGCACTCTTCTTTTCTCAGTTTTTTATTACTTTTGGTTTCTTCTCATTTCCTTGTGTGTAAATTTTTTTTTTAATTATCATTTTGGAATTATTTCTCACCTTGTATTGAGGTTTCAGCAGTTGCAAGTTTGAGGTATTTGGTTGGTTTGCATTATCAACTGGGTTTGTAATTACATATTTCTAGATCCTTATGGCTATTGGTTCTAGGTTGTTTGTGTGTTACTTACTGGTTGTGTTTAGATTCAGTGCCTACAGGGTGAAAGAAGAGCTTGTTTTTTGGCGTGGACTTGTGATTACTGGTTGGAATCGTTGTTTTTTTTTTTCACTGGTGTATACTCAAACTATTCCAAGCTTTTTGCTCATCATTGTGGTTCATTGTTGTCTCAAGGTTACCTTTGCATGCACATTTTTTGCATATTGGCTCATGTTTCAACTTCCACTCCTTGTGCTTGGGTGTTTTTTGCCTATCAACTCGTTTACATTGCCTTGCTTGCATTGTTGGGGTTTTTTTCTGTGCGCTTTGACCACGTGGTTCATTTTTTGTTGTGCTCATGCATTGATTTTTGCATGCATTGGATATTGGCTCCCTCTTCTACATATTTATATCTCAGTCTACCTTGGCATTCATGTTTTGTCTTTTCTTTCTTAGAGTCTTCAACTCACGGCTCTGCCTAACCCTTCTGCCAGCTTGAGTCTTGCAAACTCTGTGGACGTTTTTTTTGGAGTCCCTCTGCATGCTCTACACAACCGTGTGTTGGCCCCTTGCACTCTGCTCGAGCCATTACAACCTACCTATAACCCTGCATGCATTTAATCTTGGAACAACGGTTACTGCATATACGTGGCCCTAATTTCAAACTTGCAGCGTTTTACGTGAATCAGTCAACATTGCCTTTTTCAGAATTGATTATTGGTAAATCAATCTCACTTTTGAAAATATTTTAGGGTTAAGACCTTTTTTAATTGTTTTTAAGGTGCTAAACACATTTTCTTTTATTGGCATTGTAAAATTTGGTTTTTTGGCTTGTTGTATTAATACCTTCCTTCGAGTGCCGAAGACGAAGGGTGAGGTCCGAGATTGGCAGGAGGCTAATCCTCCCTCACAATACAAACAAAACCTATCTCAAATTCCATGCGTTTTCCAACAAGCATACATATGACACCTTTTGCATTGGTTTAGGGCACTTTTTTAATCTGTTTGCAGGCTTATTGGCTTTTTCTCATCAGTTGCGGGAATTGGTTTTTGCTATAACTTTTGACTCGTTGCTCGGTTTTGAGCACTTCTTTAGTCAAAGTTGCATGTTTTTTCACACTCTAGATGATGGGATCATTAGTTTTGTAAATTAACTAATTTTATAAAGTGTCACATTCTGGGGGGTGTCTTTGTATTGTTTAATTCAGCTCATTTTTTCTTGAGCTTTGTTCTATCCCTTTTTGCTTGTGGACTTGTGTGCATGTCCGCCATAGTATTACAACCAAGGGATTGTTTTTGTGTAACCTGAGACACTATTTCTCACAAAGCCCCTTCTTCCCCTCTTGTTTCTCTCGTTCTTGTGCTTACTTATGGTGATGATCTGTTGTGCCCAACGAACCTTAATTGTTGTCTCCACCTTTGTGCGTTATTACACTGATTACAAAGTGAGTGAAAGACTAGTTCTTGGCACACAGTCACATCTGGTTGTAATCAACGCACTAAATTATAAAGTGCCAAACTCGGGGGGTGTAATTTTGTTCTAGGGTGGTTGTTTCTTTTCTCTCTCCTTCATTCTGCATTCATTGGTTCTATCTCTTCATTATGGATATCTCTAAAGTACCAGTACTCACACCTTTTAATTTCTTCAAATGGAAATCTGAAATTATATTGGTTTTGCGAAGTAAAGGGTTATATCAAGTTACCATGGGGTTAGAGACCGAACCTAATGATGAACCCAAAAAATCTAAATGGTTCAACCATTGTGATGAAGCCTTAGGTCTTAGTTGTATGTCTGTCTCTCCCGACTTGCTCTTCCACATCAAAACTTCCTCAACACCCCATCAAGCATGGAAAATGCTCGATGATATGTTTGGGAAGAAAGATGACATGAGAGTGCATGAGTTGGAGAATGAACTACTAGGGTTAAATCCTAGTGACTTTGAAAACCTACAGGCCTTCTTCTCAAATTTTGTCCACACTAGACTGCTTCTAAAGGAATGTAAAGTGGATAAGAAAGACTCTCAATTGATCTTGTCAATTCTTTCTAAGTTATGTCCTGAATACTCTGTCTTCATTTCAACTTTCCACGCCACGAAATGCCTTGGGTAGTATTTGGACTATGCCCTCCTTTGATAGTTTTTTGTCCCAAATCATTCGAGAACAGGACAAACTCATTCAAATGGGGACTCTAAAATCCAAGTCACATGCCCTTGTGGCGAATAAGGGTAAGAAAAATGAAAAGAAGAAATAAACTAAGGACCAACCTAAGAAAGAAACCAAGACCAACCAACCCCTAACTAAACCCATCGCTCATACTTCGACTTCCGAGCCTAAAGTGAAGAAGGAAAAGTATAAATCTCCTATTGTAAGAATTCTGGCCATGACCAGCAACATTGTTTTTGGAAACAAATTGATCACTTAACTCATTTACTTGAGAAGAATAAAATAAGTGTTCCTGAATCCATTAAACAAAATGCTCAGAAGGGCAGGTCTTCTAATGCAAAGGAGACTAAAAATGAAAAGAAGAAAGGAAAGTCCTCGTAGCTAGATCAGCTCCTTCATCAACTTGGATTATTGATTTCGGTGCCTCACACCACATGGCTTCTTCAGAGGTTTAATTCTCTATCATTGAACCATGTGGCATGTCCCAAATCACATTGGGTGATAACACTCATATGTCAGTTTTTGGTAGTGGATCAGTAGAGATAGAATGTGGAACATTTAACCAAGTGTTGAGTGTTCCCAATCTCTCTACCAATCTCCTATCGGTTTACCAAATCACCCACCTTGGTGAAGGAATGCGAGTGGAATTTGGTCCTAACTCGGTGATTATTCATGAGCTTAACTCTGACTGCACTGTGGCTGAGGGAAAGGCAGATCACCGTTCACGGTTGTATACCTTTTCCCACTTCTCTTCTTATTTGATGCCCAATGCCTTGCTCACTCATGCAAATGAGGTTAGTAAGTTATGGCATGATCATTTTGGGCAGCTAAATTATCATTACCTTGAACGATTGAGCCAAAATGAAATGGTCAATGGGCTACCCCAAGTTAAGTTTTCTAAGGGTCTTTGTGAGGGTTGTACCCTTATAAATCACCCTAAAAAAAGCTTTGACAAGGGAAAATCTTGGAGAGCTACTCGTCCCTTGGATCTTGTTCATAGTGACATTTCTGGCCCTTTTCCATCTCCTTCTTTTACTAGAGCTCTATATATACTAACCTTCATTGATGACTTTTTGCGTTATACTTGGGTATATTTTCTTAAGCTTAAGTTTGAATTTTTTGAGCATTTTCAAAACTTTAATGCTCTTACTGAGAAACAAGCAGAACGGTCTATCAAGGTCCTTTGAACCAAAAATGGAGGTGAATATGTGAGAAACAGGTTTGAGAATTTCTACACTTCTGAGGGGATTGCTTTACAACGTATAGTTGCTTACAGCCATTCCCAAAATGGAGTTGCAGAAAAAAAGAACCGAACTTTAAAGGAGATGGCTACTTGTATGGTTCACTCGAAATATCTTCCTCCGTAGTATTGGGCTGAAGCAGTGAATTGTGCTTGTTATATTCAGAACCATGTTCCACACAAGGCAGTAAGACGGATGACACCCTTTGAAGCCTAGTTTGGACACAAGCCTGATGTCGAGCACTTTCGAGTCTTTGGATCCAAGGTTATGGCTCAAATTCCCAAAAATAAACGCATGGCATTGGATCCACAATCCAAACCTTGTATCTTTGTCGGGTATCCTAATGGCGTGAAGGGATATCAATTGTTGAACCCTACCACCCATGAGCTTTATATTGAGAGGAGTGTGAAGTTTGATGAGTCATCCTTGACTTCAACTTCCACTGAGGTTATTTTTCCCACTAATTCAGATTCTGACTCTTTAGATGATGATGTTGTTGAGTGAGTTCCACCTCTCCTTTCTCCTCCCGATCCTCAAACTTCTAAGTCTTCTAATTCTGACAGTAGTGATGATGAGGATTGTGTCCCTTCTCACTCAAGTGAAGAATCTTCTGACTCTGAGCCTGAGCCTTCGGGACCTCTTTGGGCCAGGAAAACTTTACAGAGTGCTGGAGATTTAGTTGGAGATCCTTTGGATGAGAGATGTACTCACACAGACTTCACTAGACCTCACTCCTTCTTCACCTCTACTTCTAATCCACCATCTTTACAGGAAGCTTCTGGGATTCCTGAGTTGGATTCTACCATGGATGAGGAGTATTTCTCACTCATAAAGAATGACACTTGAGATCTTACCCTTCTTCCAAAAGGAAGAAAAATCATTCGGTGTAGGTGGGTATATCGAACAAAGTATGGAGCTAATGGAGAAGTCAAGAAGTATAAAGTGTGACTTGTAGCTAAGGGTTTCTTCCAGGTAGCTAGGGTTGATTACTTAGAAACCTTTGCTCTGGTTACAAAGATGACTTCTATTCGATTGACACTTGCCATCGCTACCGCTAACATATGGGAAGTCCACCAAATGGATGTTAAGAGTGCCTTCGTTCATGGGGACCTAGAGGAGGAGATCTGTATGGAACAACCTCTGGGTTATGTCCATGATCCATCCCTCATTTGTAAATTAAAGAAGTCTCTCTACGGCCTTAAACAAGTCCCTCAGGCTTGGTATGCCAAGATGGACTCCTTTTTACTTGCATCAGGGTTCACTCGGTGTCACTCTGACCCAAATGTGTATATTATGTGACAGGATGACTCCATGCTTATTCTTGTTCTCTATGTTGATGACTTGTTGATCACCAGTAGCTCTTCCTCTATCATTGATTCTATGAAGATCTCCTTAGCCAACAAGTTCTCCATGTCTGACTTAGGATTGCTTCATTACTTTCTTGGGATCCATATTTCACAATCTGACTCGGGAATTATGATCTCATAGCCTAAGTACTCTCTTGATTTGCTTACTCGGTTTCACATATCTGACTGTAAGTCCTCACCTACTCCTTTTCTTTCTGAGATTAAGTTGGTTTCTGATTGCTCTTCCCCCTTGGTAGACGGTGCCCTTTATCGACAATTGGTGGGAAGTTTGATCTACCTTACTCACACTCAACCAGATCTATCGTATGTTGTCGGGATCGTGTCCAGATTTATGCAGGAGCCTCATGAGCTGCATTTAAAAGCAGCAAAGTAGATCCTTCACTATGTTCGTGGCACTCACACAGATGGTATTCATTACTTAGGAGGGACTGAGATTGACTTGGTTGGATTTACAGACTCAGATTGGGCCAGTGATTTAGATCATCAGAAGTTTACCTCAAGCTACAGTTTCACTCTTGGTTCAGATCCTGTCAGTTGGTCTAGCAAGAAACAGAATGCCATTGCCATATCATTGACAGAAGCAGAATACAGAGGAGCAGTTAATGCTGCCACAGAAGTTGTTTGGTTACAAGGTATCTTGACAGAGTTTGCCATCCACTTTCGGCGGCCTACCATTATCTACTGTGACAACATGAGCACTATCTCGATTTGTAGAAATCCAGTTCATCATCATTGGATGAAGCACATTGAGATTCATATATACTTCATATAGGATCTGATACATGAAAACATCATCAACATATAGTATGTTTAGATAGCTGATCAGGTTGCAGACATTTTCACCAAGCCCTTCACTAAGGTGAAGTGTCTTCACTTGTGGTCTCTTCTTGGGGTGAGATCTACTGCAGCTTCCCATCTTCTTTAGGATATATAGTCCTCCTTCTTCTCCTCTTCTTCTTTCCAGAAAGATGTTGTTTGTACATGGGCACCTTATCAAGCCTTTAGTTGTTGGGGCCCATTAACACATCCGCCTTCAGCCACCACTTTAAATGCCTTTCCCACCTTCTGATCACCCTCTCCTTTCTTGGTTATCTAGGGGAGTCTTTGTTTTCTATTTTGGCTTACCTTGATCTCTTCCTTAGCTTCAATAAAGGGGGGGTGTTGGTGTGTGTGACTGTCCAGTCATTGTCCACATCACCTAGGTGAGTCATCTCACCTTGCTAGAGTCATAGGTCTTAGGAATTCAAATGACAAGTGTCATATTCTATCATAGAATCTGACATTTTCATTTATGTCAATGCATCATAGGAGTTACATTCCTTATTTAGAATTGTAGCTCCTCTTCTATTGGCATCATATGCATCAATCAACGTCATATGCATTAGTGGCATCATTGAGGTTTTTTCCATGTTTAGGCATGGGGATTACACAACACCCCTATTTATACTTCCTATTTTTCGATCTATGAGCATGAGCAAACCCATTCTTCTTACTTGTAATCTTCTTTCCATTGATTCTAATCTTGCATATTGCATTAGCTTGATGTTACCATCAGAGTGCAACTTCATTGTGGTGCATCACTTTTCAACCTCAGTTCTCGTGAATCCCTCTTTCAGGACTCTAGATCTTCTTCTAAATGTCCCAATTGCTTAATTAATTTCAACATGCATATATTCAAATCTTATCCATTGTCCACAAGCACCTGTTTTATCTTTCGGTGGGTAACATATACCTCAATATAAGGGGATATTATGTGTTGGATATTCAATAGGGAACTCCCTATGATTAAAAGAGATATACTCAGTTGGGACAATGTTAGCCACCACAGCTTAAAGATTTGAATGGTCAACTTCTAATGGCACTCCTGACCCCTAAATAGTTTTGTATAATATTTCCTTAAGTACACTTGATATTTTGAGAAGATCCCAGATTGAAATCTTGGCAGACGTCTTCTCAAGTTATTCTAAGAGGTTGTACCTACCATCTTGCGGGGTTGACAGAGAGGGTTTAGGAATCATGACGTGGGTGCACCTTGTTACCGTAGCGCAATCCTTTCCCTTGATTTGAATGGTGTTCACATGGTCACTAGGAGAGCGGCTACATCTAATGAGTGAATCGTAATGATTATTTTCCTTCTTGGTATATAGATAATTCACTGCTTTGTAACTCTGGGATGACTCTCCTTGATCCAGTATTTTCTTGTTTGACTTACCATCTTTAAGGAATGATTCTTTAAATATTCCCATCTTTTTGTTTGGCGTCTGAGTTGTCTCGGAGGTCTCCACTTCTATCTCCCCATTGTTGGTGAGGTCTTGGATATAGTAACGAAGTTGTAGACATTTGTCTATTTTGTGTCCCTTGACATGATGTAATTCACAATAGTCATGCTCTTTGTACCATTGTCATCAAAGGGTTGTGTCGTGGGATGAGTCACCATGTGAGTTGCATCCAATTTCTTCAATATGGCCGATAAAGGCTCATTGAGAGGAGTGAACATTCTACATTTAGGGGGTGGTTGAATAGGTCCTTTGGTCAATTTAAAAGGTTGACCAATTTGAACCATTTGTACATGTTTAGAATCTGTGATTCTGTCTCCTAACACATTCTTGTTTTCATTAAATATTTTCATCTTTTCCGTAGGTTTTACATATTGGGATGACTCTCCTTGATCTAGAATTTTCTCGTCTGACTTACCATCTTTAGGGAATGATTCTTTAAATATTCCCATCTTTTTGTTGGCATTTGAGTTTTCTCCGAGGTCTCCACTTCTATCTCCCCATTGTCAATGAGGTCTTGGATATAGTAATGAAGTCGTAGACATTTGTTTGTTTTGTGTCCCTTGACATGATGTAATTCACAATAGTCATGCTCTTTGTACCATGATGGTTTTGGAGAATTTTCATCAAAGGGTTGTGTCGTGGGATAAGTCACCATGTGAGCTGCATCCAATTACTTCAATATGGCCGACAAAGGCTCATTGAGAGGAGTTAACATTCTACATTTAGGGGGTGGTTGAATAGGTCCTTTGGTCAGTTTAAAAGGTTGACCAGTTTGAACCATTTGTACGCATTAGGAATCTGTGATTTTGTCTCCTACCACGTTCTTGTTTTCATTAAATATTTCCATCTTTTCCATAGATTTTGCATTTTGGTTATCCTTAGAGTGTGGTTTAATGGTTCTTTTGGCAATAAGGTCTTTCTCTATTTGAATTCCCTTTTCGATAACCTCTTCGAAGGTGCAAACACAATGAATTTGTGGATGAAAAGTGATGTCTGGGTTGAGATTGGGCACAAGATACTCACCAGTTATTTTTCAGGGAATGCACAAGGGAAGCAACTGGCTATCCCTCTCCATATTTTTAGGAAGATAGTGAATGTCTTGTTAGGACGTTGTTTAGGTGCCACACAAGTCCACAATGGTTATGTCACTTTCTATGTTATATGATAAGTGTCGTACAAACCATTCTTCCAGTTGAAGCCATGTGAAAATAGACCCATGGGATAAGCAAGTGAACCATTCCAAGGCTTGCCCCCCTAGACTCTTTAGAAAGAGTCATATAAGGTAGTTGTCACTGTAGGCCACTTCTTGGCATGCCATGTAAAAATATTTTACATGCTCTCGTGGGTCACCTTGCCCTCTATATTTGTCAAATTTTGGCATGTCAAACTTTTTAGGGAAGGGTTAAAGTGTCATGGTTTTGTCAAATGGATAGGGACATAGCTCTTCATATTGATATTTTATACTATTTCCCACAATGCTCTCTTGGAGGCTTATAAGTGTCACTTTCATATATTGCATTACTTGAGCGAGTAATTGTTCTTTGGTAGGAGAAGCAGGGATATATACTCTATTATGTTTTGTATTGTCATGATTATCTAGTTGAAGTTCACTAATTTTGACCTTAGGTTTTGTCTTTTGTACATTCTTGTTTATTTATTTTTACACATGAGATGTTAACAAAGCTAATTATTGACTAAGGTTTCTGATTTGTTGTTGAATAGTGACTTCTTCTTTGAGAGGTTCCTCTTCTTCATCATGTTGCGGAGGTTATTCAACATTTTTTGTGTTCTATTCTGACTTTACATGGTACTTTAAGGAAAGGTATTCTATATCCCACTACATTATCATTTCCCACATTAGAAGTAGAATCATTTCCATGTGTTAGGATATCATCCATGTTAACAAGAGGTTTTTCCTCTTCATTAGTATCATTTATAGGTGGGATTACGTCTGGTTCGATAGGCATTTTGGCTCCCAACTCCACAACTCATTCCAGTACCCAATCCTTGTTTCTAAAGAGGAATTCATCTAACAAGGTGGGTTCAAATTCAAACTCCACATGTGGTGATTCAAATTCTTCACTGCTATGATCTATCATTTCTTCTACTTCCTTCTCCATGAAGAATAAAGGTCCAAGATCATGGCCAATAAAGGGGTTTGACCCCTGATTGTTTGAGGTTTCCCAAGTTTACATTTGTATTGCTTCCAAAGCCTGTTTTTTGAGTCCTAATCTTGTTTTAGGAGCCATGACTTGTAATAGGTTTGCTAAGGTATCTGTGAGTGTGTTCAAATATTTTTATCAAACCTAAGTGAAAAAAATAATGTCAAGAAATGAAGATATGTTATGAATGTCGAAGAACCAATGTGACATAATAACTTTCTCTTAAATGAATGATCCAAACAAGAATCAGTCTCACAATGCTTGAGTTTCAAACCAAATAATCAAATGAAGGAATTCCTAAATTTTTCTTCGAAAAGGTAGTTGGTGTTGTATGGTTATTAAAAAAATGTCCCTACTTATGTCGAGTTCAAAGAAATGAATAAGGCGTAAGTAATAACAAGGAGTTACCTTGACCTCTAAACAAAGTATACTAGAAGCAAGCCCAAATTCAATCAAGACCTATATTCCAAAAGGTGTCAGTTACAATTGTGAGTGACACAAAAATTTCACCAAGATATGTTAACCAAAATTTGTGAGAAAGTAAGGTATTGATATCAAGATGATATTGATATAACATGCACAAGTGGTAACACTTAACACTCTTCAGAATCGAGGTAATAATTGAAATCAAACTAAAGCGATAGTATACCTAGGAATTCTTAATATGTGTATAGTGTAACCTTACAATATAGATATTTAGGTTAATTTTACAAGAGACAAGACGTAAATACCGAAATTGTAGTGACACGATATAAACAAGATAACTGTTCAAAGGAGAATCAAATTGATGAACCAAGCCTAACTATGATGATGATCTTGACTTGGGTATCAAGATCAAGAGGCTACTAATGATATAAAAATCTCTCCAAACACTTTAGACGTTTAATAGCCCAGCCACAAACATGGATGGGTGTAAACGGACAAAAAAGTGGTGAAACAATCAATTGATAACATAAAGGTAGTCACTCTTCTTTTGATCAAAAAGTGTCAAAAAAAAGTGAAGGAAGTAGATAAATTGGGGTTGAAAAATGTTGGCCTCACTTCGAAAAAGTTTCGCCTCTCCTTAAGGCAAGTGAAAAACTAAGAAAAAGTAATGCTTCACACGTTTCGTGATGAACATTATCTTTTAACTCAAATTGGATTTGATGTGGTCCAAGTTGGCTCCTGGTCAAAGATAGCTTCCTAGGTGGTTCACTTAACTAGGTGTCACAAGTCATCTAAGAGCGAGCTCGATTTACCCAAAAAATTTCACTGAATAATTTGGGAGTATCTTAGCTTTACTTTATCCCCTTCAAGCACAATGGGTAATAAATGTGTCCATCGTGTACTCTCCCTGGGGTTGTGATACAGATGACTTGTGACGCTAAATCTCACAAATGGTAATACTAGTCAAGTAGATTGTGCGGAGCAATTGCTGTTTCATCCACAAGATTCCCTCTTGTGTGGACTACTTTGGGGTTCTTAGGATGACCCCCATTGTTAAATCTTAAGGTTTATGCCAAAGGGGTTATGTCCTAGTTTTAAGCAGATGAGGCGTACCCTTGTCTGAACCTGCAAATATAATGTGATGATTTTGGTGTGTTTTTTAATCATTTTTTAAATTGAATGTGGTTTTCTTGAACACCTGTTGGCAACCTGCATGGAAACTATATTAGTAGTTTAATTTTGTTTCAACGCCACCTTTTCTTTGACAATTGTTTTTGGTTCTGCACAACGGATTAGTAATTTTCCATGAAAAGAATAAACATCATTTCTAATTCTCAAGATCATCCTAAGACATAAGAGAAGAGTATATGTGACACAAAATCCAAGAAATCAACAAATGGAATCACTTAATTCAAATGCGAAATATATCTTTACTCAATTTGGACATTTAACACATTCGCAAAGCAATAGAATACATAAGAATCATTTCTGATTCCCAAGATCGCCCTAAAATACATGAGGGAAGAGCATACACAACCTCACTCTTATAATTAAACATGCAAGGTTTATCCAATGTCTAGTCTAGCATATCCATGTAAAAATAAAACATGCAATGATGTTAGCACGCTAGGTAAAAGAAAAAATTAGAAACTTGAAATTAATAAGGCAACTTAGACCGAAGTATGTGCGCATGGGTTAGGTCATGTACATGTGTGTTAGGGTGGCTACACCCCTCTATCTAAATATAGATCTGCATTGTGCCTGCACCACCCGAGAGATGCCTGCGCTAGGATATGGGCATGTACACTAGGGTATAGGTGTGTGTGTTAGGTTTAGAAAAAAGGTAGTATGGAAACTATGACATTATTCCTGCACCACTCGAGAGATGTCCGCACCAGGATATGGGCGTGTGCACCAGGGGTACAAACACATAATGTGTGTGCCAAGGTTAGGGTGTCTATGCTTGTGTGATGGTGTCTACGCCAAGATTAGGGTATGTGCATTGATGTAGCCTAGAATTTGCTAGTAAATGCCCATTCACTGGTACATCACTCAGTCTAGACTAAGCACTCACCTGAACCATGCAAAGGTACCAGAACCCTCTTTAGGGATGTTTTTTCAGGATGTTAGCATGATGAAGACTTCATGCATTTAAATCCATAATTAGTACATCATTCTACAGTGCATGTTCAAATCTAATTCTAGAGAATAACATATTTAAATGACAATCATGATGAATTCAAGCATGCAAGAACCAATTATACTAAGGATTAACACTTTGATTCAGTCAATACACTCCATTATATAAAAACATAAGAATACATAGAATATTCTTACAATAATGACATCATATGCTCATGCGCATAACAAATCTGGAAGCATAATCTCATATTAATCCAGTTCTTACATACCACTACTATACTACATAGTTCATTACATAATTATAAGGGTGTGGACTTGCCCTTCACTGCTTATCTAATCCCAAAATAGGTCACATGTTGGAAATAGACATGTGCCTTTACAATAATAGGCTTACATGCAAGAATTCTAACAATGGACCTCTCCTAGTTAACTAGAATTAGTAATCCTATTCTTATCTTACACTCATGAAAAAAGCTCCATAGCCACTCTTCCAAAAATAGTCGATGTGTGTCGCACAAGTCTTTTCTCATTGGTGTGCTCCGCATGCCATCTTTCAAAAATAAATCATAATCGTGAAAACGGTTAAGTCCTAAATTTGTTTATGTCCTCCTCGCGTGATTCCTTTCTGATCCTCTTGTGCCTTTGAATGTGCTTTGCTCTTCCACACAAATCTTATGTATGCCTTCTGCTAAGTTTTACTCGTTATCTACTCAACATTACCCCACACTAACTGCATTTCCACCCCGCAAATGCTTACCTTTTGAATGCTCAAAGAATGAGAAAGAATATAAATGGAAGATAGTAAAGAATTTTCTATAAAAAAGAACGATTTACTCAGTAGTATCCTCTGATTCAACTAAAAGAATGATTTCTAGATATTCTTCTTTTATTTCCCCCTCCAGGGCCTTCTATTCACTCAGTGCGGCCTATGCCTTTTCTGGGATATTCATTGTAATAGATTATATCTCATCCTACGTAATTTCTCCCTTATCATTTTGTAATACTAACATAATGTTAGCCATTGCAAACATTATCCCTTCTAGCAGATCCATATTTTGAGTTATAAGCTTTCCTATTTCATCCAATCTATTTTTGTGGGGCTCCTAGGCCACTACAAGGGCCTCATGCTTTTGCTGCACCACTGCCAATCTCTCTGCATGTCCTAATGTTTCATCCTTCATAGCTTTTAGGACTTCATTGTCCTCTACCATTGTTCTTATTCTGATGACTACTTCCAAAGTTGTGCAGATGTTCAATACTTGATCCACTTTCTTCAGCTCCTCTTAAAGGGTTTGAATTACTGCCTTGTATGATGAAATTTTTCTAATCACTACAGCCTTTGCCCTCTCTGCCTCTTGTTCAGGGTCTTTTGGTGTTGTAATTTTAATTGGTCCCTCTTCAAGCCCCATATCAACCAAAGTGCGCATATAGTGCATAGCTGAAGGGAAATTTTTGGGCACCTTGGGCTCTAAGTGCGGTCTCTCTTAGAGGACATGATCCCCAATTTCCTCAGACATGCCAATAAGAATCCCATTATTTTTCTGCTATATTTCCTTCTCCTGTTTCAAGTGCATGATCTCTACATCCTTGGCCTTAATCTCTTCCCTCAGTGCCCTAATAGTTGCATCTTTATCCCTATTCCTCATTTCCACCTTTGTAGATACCTTTACCAATGCATTACTTATCTATTCATCTGACATAATAGTATGCTTTACCATTATATGTCTGGCCTGAGGTATCTTCTTCAATCTTCTAGATACACAGGACTATTCACAGATGTCAAAGTTTTGTTCATCTATATCTATCTACATTGACCAAGATAGTTGTTTCTTTGTGCGCACGGTGGCCATGTCCTCATCCATACAATTCCTTAACGCCCACCATGCTTTGGAAATGGGTGCGGACAATTTTACTTGTGTCCCCATAGTAGCCCATGACTGGTGTAGTATATTCTCCACTTGTCCTCTTTGATCTTGGCCCCTTAGGAACTTGAGCACCAAGATTTGAATTTTGTTCTGATATGCCCTGAGTAGTCTCTTGCATTGTTCTATCTACCTCTTTTACTCTTTCTTCTCCATCCTTCATTTCTTCATCCTTTGGCTCTTCTATGTCCTTTGGCTGTGTAGGATATTTGGCTGCGCTCTCCTTAGAATCTTCCACCTCCTTGGTCAGTTTTAAATTTCTTCTTCTTTTCTCAATTGTCTCCTTTTATGGGGAGAGTTATGGTGATCTGCACACTGATTATGGTGTAGCACCTTGGGTTCTGGTTCTTCTGAATACCCTTTTGAAATGATGTTCTCCTTGTATTGCATACAGGTCCTCATCATCTTCTTCCTGCACCTGAGGTGGTGTAGTCACGCACTCAGTTTCTACCTTGTCTGTAGGTTACCTTCATCCTCTATGCTCCAAGCCACCACTATCTTCTCATTCATCTTCCTCTTCATCCACCACTATGGTCTCTGCAGGCTATGGAGTTAGCACATTTTCTACTATATGCTTACCCTTTGGTAGCCCTAGAAGTGCAAACTCATTTTCCACATATTTTTTGTTCTTCATCTTGGGCTTGAGTTGAAGATACCCAAGCTTTTCTCTAATGTCTCCTACTGCCAAGCTTATCGGATTCATGCTTATTACATCTGAGATAAGCCTCTCAATGTAGGTAGTCCATCCTGGATATACATATGTTTTTCTCAGAGTGTGATAATAACAATCTACCTTATCTGTGATGAATCTTAGGTGGCGCGCATATGTAAACTGGTGAACTGATGCCTAGAAGTAGCATGTGCTATGAAGGCATATGGAAGTTTGCACCAAGGGCTCCAAGCTCCATCCTTCATTGCAAATCATGTGATGTAAAAATGTTGGTAGACTGTAAATTATATTTCCTTACCCACCACCAAAGGTAACTCCTTGGGTATGTACCATTCCTTTTCAAACATCACATAAAGCATGTCATACCACATCTCCACCCTCTGTCTAAATGGCCTACTCATGGTCCCTTCACATAAGTACTTATAAAATCTTTCCGCCAGAGATTTATTTTTTGTGGGGTACTCTCAAATCTTTTCCTTTGGCCCATCGGACACTCCAATCTCCATAAACACCAAAGACAATAAAATAGCACCAAATATAATTATGTCTCCTTTACAACACTTCTTCAATTATTGTCTTTGCTATGTGATCCATGATATTGTAGAACACTCCTTGAGACATTTTTCTTACAACATGGAAGTCACATTGTATTCACCTGCGACCACTTTCTTGGTCATTCAACTTTTTTTACAAGATGGGCAGTTGCCTATACCATTAGGTACTTCTTTAATTTATCAATTTCCATGCCACACTGTACCCTTGGTATATCCTAGCTCCTTCCTTGTCTCCAAGATCACTGCTTTATCTTTTAATTCACTCTCTAGATCTACTCCTAAGGCCCTTAATCATGTCACTAGTTGAAATCAAGGCAGCTGTGATTCTTACCCTCCGTTCGACGAAGTAGAAGAAGTCCTCATGGACTCTGCTCATCAACCATTGATACAATGGTTCATACTTTCCAAAGTATGGCAGCTCGTACAACTGGTAGACTCCAATATTCTTTAACAACTTCTCTCCAGTGTCATCGTACATTGTCATGTATTCTGTTGTGTGCTTATTTGTTTTTGTGCTCAACAATGCATGTAGTTCCTTCTTATTATCTGATGTGTGATGGTTGTAATCATTGATCTTACATTTACAATTGTGGGGAATCCCATTCTTGTCCCATAATCACACCCTGTGGATACTATATTTATGAGAAATTACTCTCGAGAGCAATTTCTTCTTCCACTTCAACCTTCTTCTTCCCTTTTACTCCTGTTGTAGGTTCTTTCTTAGCGCCATTTGAAAATTTCTCCTTTCTACCCTCTGTAATGAGCAATTTAAAACACTAGTTCAAATATTTGTGCCCTAGTTGAAATCACATGCCCTAGCTCTTTCATAATGCGTCTTCTTCACTCAAACCCTTCACTATGGGGACACAAGCTTCTCCTATGCACATAAATATTCTCTCCATGTATGGTTTCACACTCTTCACATCTCAACACAATTTATCATCTCATCTGCACTTCACTCTTTTCAAATTCTTACAATTTCAATGGTAAGAATGAACTCGCATCCCGTCCTTATATATATTTTCAAAAATTTCATGCATCTATTGATCCTTCATCTACCAATAATCCTCTCATTAATTGACCATTTTTCATTCTTTCCGCATGGTACATCTTTGTGCCCAAGCTATAACCTTCTAGCGCACCTTCCTACCTTCTATTTGTGGACTTCTCTTTAGTGCACCTCCATGCACCTGAGTACCTCACCACTATGCCTTCCCTTTGTAGTTCCCATGGCCCCTTCTTACCTCGCGTTATACTTATTTCTTCATTCATCTCCACTTATGGTCCTCGTTTCTAGAAGCAATCTCTTTTTTTTTACAATTCTCAAACTTGAATAGCACCCGTAGTAGTTTGTTCCTTTCATGTGTACTTATTTTCAACAATCTTGTACTTGGATATCAATAACCACCCCACACTAATGGTATGTGTAGTCCTTTGTGCATAAAAATTTCTTCAAATAATAATTAGCTTCTGGCATGTAAATGCGCTTATTACACAAAAACACCAACTAAATTGACAAAGCATAGCAATGAAGAAGGAAATACATTAAGGAAATGAAAACCTATTCTAAATGGAAACATTGTCTTATTACAAACAGCAAGAAGACTTATTTATAGTAGGGCTTCAACCTACTCCCATTGAAGTAACCAAGTAGCAGTTTTCCATCAAGCGCCTCTAATTGACAAGCACATGTTTCAAGTATGTGAGTGATAACATACGGCCCCAACCAATGTACTTTGATTTTTCCTGGATGGTGTAAAAACTTAGAATCATATAGAAGCACCATTTGTCCTATCTCAAGATTTTTATCCCTAATGTGCCTATCATGCCATGCTTTCTGCCTAGCCTTTTCTTGTTTTTGACTCCAACATCCTATTTCTCACCACTCATATAGTTTGAGTAACTTTTCAATCCATTACTTTGATGCTTTTTCATCAACTAAACCTCCAACACACACAATACACAAAGAAGGTAGCATGAATTCTAGAGGAAGAACTACATCTGCACCAAACACTAACTGAAATGGTGTGGCTTTGTTCAACCTTTTATATGTTGTTTGATATGCCCAAAGCACTATAGACACTTTATCATCCCAATCCTTTCTTCCAACATCACAATTTTTTGTCAATGTTTGGCTCAAAATTTTGTTGAAAGCCTCAGCAATTCCATTTTCCTGAGGATGATATGGTGAAGTCTTATGGTGTGCAATCATGAATTCATCGAATAACATTTTGATTATCTCATTAAGAAAATGTGTTCCCCTATCACTAGTCAAACTCAAACTACATCCATACCTTGTAATAATATTTCACATAGAAACCTGACTTCCTATAGCCGCTATACAATCCTTTATAGGCATTGCTTCTGCCCACCTTGTCAGATAGTCTATGTAAGTAATGATATAGCATGATTCATTCCTACGCATGGCTTGTAAAATAGGAGCCACAAAATCAATAGCCCATTTCTCAAACAGTTCTGCACTAGTAATAGGTCTTAGAGGCATTTCATCTTGCTGACCTAGTTTCCTAAGGTGTTGATAGTGATCACAAGCCTTGCAAATGCTTTACAATATTTATACAAGGTCTCCCACCATAATCCAGCAAGTAGAATCTTGACACATAGTGGCATCACCTACATAGTGTCCACCTACAATACCACCATGTGCTTCCTCCATGATGTCCGTGTGTTTATTTTCTAGTACACAGCAGCACAATACCTCATCCTGGCCTAACTTGTACAAGTCACTACTAATCAACATATAGGGTGTTGTGCTTATAGCAAGTTGTTTCTTCGCTAAGTATTTCATTCCTTCTAGTGCTATACTTATTCGTACAAAGACAAGAATTTCCTCTAATTTTGATGGCGCATGTCATAACCTATATAACTATGCATCAGGCATGGTATCTTTAATTGTCTGTGCTTCCTCTCTTGATTGTATTCTGGATAAATGGTCTAGTTAAAATTTACTTTTCCTTGGTTTTACCACAACTGTGAAGTCAAATTATTGAAATAAGAGTACCCATCTGTATATGTGCCCCTGTAAAATAGGCTTGTTCACCAAATACTTCAATGTCATGTGATTTGTATAAAATAAAAATGGTTTAGCTAGTAGGTACTATGTCTGAATTTATGTAGTGCATATAGATCATTGACCAAGCTTCGCACTTTGTAGTTGTGTAATTTTGCTCTGCAGGAGTCAAATTTCTACTAGAAAAATAGATAGGATGATCTATAATACCTTCTCCAAGCTGAGCCAACACCGCACCAATGGTCTATGCTAGAGACATGTCCCATGTAAATGAAATGGTTGGTCCCATACAGGGAAGTGCAGAATAGGTGTTGTAAGTTTCTCCTTCAATGTCTTGAATGTGCGCTAGTTGTGGTTCTCCCCCAGTAGAATGTACCTTTTCCTTTCAGTAACTCCTCCAAAGGTGCAGAAACCTTGGCATATCCCTTTATAAATTTCCTATAATACCCTATGTGACCCAAGAATCCATGCACCTCACTTTAACTGGTAAGCTCGTTTAGGCCAAAAATGACTGCAACCTTAGCTAGATCAACCAACAAACCTTCCTTGTAGATTATCTGTCATAGTAGTATCCCAAATGGTGTAGATCATATGTACTTCTTGATGTTCAAAGAGATACTCAACTATCTACATCTTTGAAACATTAAGTGTAAATTGTCACAATGGTATTTGACCAGTCCATACACCATCCAATCATCCAAATAAACCAATAAGATGTTGTGAATAAACTCTTTAAACTCCTGAAACAACTATGCATGAAAATATAACAGACACATTTTCCAGACCAAAATGCATCACAGTATAGGAAAATATGCCCCATTCAGTAGTGAAAGTAGTCTTTTCATGATCCTCCTGGGAAATCCTAACCTGATGATACCTAGAGAATCCATCTGTAAACAAATAGATCTCGCGCCCTACAATGCCTTCTATTATTTTCTCAATGAATGGCATAGGAAAGGGATTAGTCATGCATGCAACATTTAACTCTCTATATTCCACACAGATTCTAATATGACCATCCTTCTTAATATTTATCACCATTGGATTAACCCATTCTGACTCATCCAGGAGGTTTGATGATTCCAAACTTCAACATTTTTTCAATCTCTTCTTTGACCTTTTCACACAAGTTGGGGTTCATCCTATATGGTCTCTTTCTAACTAGGTGTGCACCCTCTTTAATATTTATCTTCATCTTCCCTAATGATTCATGTATGCCTTTAAGTTTCATGGTACCCTCAAGGGAATAAGTCTTGATAATCCCATAGTAACTCTATGATTTTTTCCACTTTAAAGTTTGACCAATAGTCTTCAATTAGGGCCTCCTTGGGCTTAGTATCTGATCCAATATTCACATTCTTTGTCTTCATAGGTTCATGATAGGTGTGTGTGGTCTTGTATACACTGTCTAATACCTCACACCTACCTAATGAATGGTTTATGTCCTAGATTTTCTACTTATTAATCATCCACTAAGTAGACTAGTTTTCCTTTCTCTTTCTCAAGGCAAGCGTGCTGAAGTAACGTGTGGCATTTGCCTCTATGTTTCTTCAACAAAATGCACTCCTAAATCTCCTTCATCAAATAAATCCTAAATGATTTCTTCCACCTTGGCACTATCCCCCATAGTTAAGCACTTTATGACCTTTAATGATGCTTCCACCAGAGGTTTAGCAAAGAAGAAGTCAAATGTCTAGGTCACTCTTGTAATTAAATCCTACCAATTTCCAATCTCTCTATGGAGTTTTGCATATACATACCAAGCACACGCGTAACCTGTGTAGAGTGGATTAAATCATGTGCACCCGGATAGCGAAGGTGGTAAAGCTTTTGTACCCTTCTATCTAGAGTCTCTCACACCACTAAACATTGTGCTGAATAGGTTGATTACCATGATAAGTGCATATTTGAGTAGGTGCATTTCTCTTGAAGAACCTGGTAGAAAGAGAAATCCTAATTTAATCCCATCTGACAATATTATCCTTATGGACCACCCACCAATGCGTTACTATCCCATCGTTGGGTATATGCTAGCACATTATTTCTCTCTAACTAGTCAATTCACTATTCTTCCACGGTGCATAGGAAAACCATAGGGTCTCCTTCTCTGGTGTAACAAGGTACTGATTTGTTACCTATTCTCCTGATATAATGTGGTTTTTTGTCCCTAGGAAATATGTATCTTTACTTCGTGCCCTATCAACTCATAAGTACTATGAGCCCAATTATCATAAGCAATACTTGTAGTATCACTAATAGAATTTACATCCTCCTACTGAAGGATTCCTTTTTTACATGGCTCTAAGCACCTCTGGATCCTGGATGACACTATAAATAAATCCTATTCAGGTCTTCCTCACTCAAGGGCTCAACATAGGGCACAAATTTTCCATCTATTAAAGGGATAATAATTCTTTCCCCATTTTTTTCAAAGATGGTATAACTCTTGTTGAACCAAATATCAACGTTATTTGCATAGAACCAAGGATGCCCTAGTAGTTTTGGGAAGCTATCTGACTCTACCATCACTAAAACCTAAAATCCTCCAATGAACTTGGATCCTTCTATGGTAATGGATGCATCTTTCAAAACTCTAATGGGAGTGGCCTTAGTCTGGTTAGCCATGAACAATACATTAGAGGATGGCTGCAATGGATGTATCCCCATTTGTACCTATTCATCTAAGGTAAAAATATTGACTTCCACACCTATATCAATCAATATATTACTCAAAAGCCACCCATCAACAATAGTTTTCAAAGTGATCTCCTTGTCATAATCTAGGCTATGAGGGGGAAGATTCATGCATGTAGGATTTGTCATCCAGTATCAATACTTTCACGCAGAGTGTTTCCCTTTTATCTAATTCCATAACACTGGAATGATATTATCATTACGCAACATCTTGTACAAACTTCTTTCAAATCATCCATATCATATTGGATCATCTCTGATGCTTTCTTTTACTCCATCTTTCGTGATTTCTCCTTTAAATACTATATTTCACCCTGAAGATTTTTTAGTACCTCCATGGTTTCTTAGATAAACCTACTTCTAATTTTTAGGATCTAGGTATCGTACATGTAGAACCTCTTCCTTAGTGATGATAGGCCTCTGTTACTACAATGCTGTCTTTGGTGACACGCGCCACTTCAACACGGGTCAGTGATCTTTACCTGCAATTCCTTAGATTCTGGTTCCAACTTGGGTATCCACTAATTTTCCATAGTGCATGTTGTATCCAAGCCATCCCTGTGTACCTTTGTTATATTGTTTATATTCTTTTCATAATAAGATGATCATACCAGTCCAGGATCATTCCTCATAACTATGATTCTTTCCATAGAAAGAACATGTAATAATTCTAAGAACATTCACGCATGTAGTGGTCAGGAGATCCACATGTATAACATGTTCCATGATGGGAACTAACCTTTTCCACCACCATGGCCTCGTCCTCCAAATCAAACGTAGTATCCTCAACCTTTTCCATGACCACCTTCAAAATGCCATTTATTCTGATCATAGTGTGCCTAATTGTGATCTCTGATGCTTGAAGCTCATTCTTTCCTTTAGACTTATATGAAACTCCTAGTATTTCGTACACCAATATCTATATCATCATGGATCTTACCAATCATCTGGCAGTCTTCCGTGTCATAAGCATGTAGACCTACAAATTTCATAGTAATAAGAGACATTCTTCCTTATCACGCATTATAATAATGAGCAGTAGCTAGCATCATGGTTTACATGGTATATCTCATAGTCCAGCAAAAATGAGCACACTAGATCTATGGGGAAAATTATCCTTTATGTGACCTTTGACTTGACAATTTTATGCACCAAACCCCTATGTGCATGTCTCATGTGTTGAATTTTCTGATAGTTTCTCTAGCTGTTTTTCTCTAGCTACGATCTATGCTTCTAAAAATGGGCTTACCCCAAGTGTCTATACTTCCAACTACCTCAACACGTAAGGTTGCTTCAAGTGCTTCGTGCATGGATCAAGTGTATGTTTTATGTGATAGACTCCCTCCTAAAAGGGGTAATCAAAACTCCAACAAACCATTGCATGCATGTTGGATCTGCATGAATATCACAAGAAAGCTTAGATAAAAGCATTTTGAAATGAAGCATCATACTCTCTGACACTCTCACTACTACCTTGCTTAATATCCTTGAATGCGCTTTATATTCTTCTACTCAAACTCAGGGATGTGAAAATATTCAAGGAAAATATCTTTTAAAGTTGTATAGTCTATGCAAGTCTGATCAAGATCAAAATTTATGTACCACTTGTGTGCATGCTCTTGTAACATAGTAGAAAATTGAATTTCCCTACACTCATAAGTTGTGATTCCTTTGCGCACCACAGTATTTCACACATGCATATGTGTTCAGCAGCATCTTTTATGCCCCTATACTCTAGGATATGAAGATACATCTCCATGTAAATATTTTGGGGCTAGTGTAAACCTTGCCCACCTGATATAGAACCTCCAATGTTTCCTATACCTCCAAAACCACAAGATCCACCAGAACTAGAACCACCTATACCTCCTAATCCTAAACCTGTAGCTGGGGTCAGACCAAAATATGTACTCCCCTGTGTCCTAGCAGTAGTATTGAGCTGCACTCCTATGGTCTACAAAGTGTTACTACTCCCTGAAGAGAGTCCAAAATTCTACGTGCCTGAATTTTGTACATAAGATACACCTAAAAAGGTACCTCTAAACAATAACGAAGACGTTTATGCTGCCATCAATTTTCTTCTTATATGACTTACTTTTTCTCTCCCACTACCTAAATTAGCTTACTAAATTTTTTTCGTACTAGATACTGGAAGACCAACTTCAAGGGCAAGGTTTCTAGGTAGATTCAAATGCGCACCCGTGGCCCAGGTCATCTCTGTTGGCACACTTCTACATGAGGCTAAGGGGGTTACATATCATGCTTTCCCAAATGGGGGAGTTCCTGATGCTCGAATTCCAAGTCTTTTGCGTGAACTTTAAATCCTTCTTGAGACATATCTCTCCTCAACGCCATTTGCTCCGCAATGTTATGTTGTTTCTCTATCTCCCTCTCACGTGCCTCATTGTACTTAAGCCACCTTTCTTCTCTCTACCTTTCTGCCAATAGGTCTATCATCTTTCACCAAACCTACTCCTGCCCCCATGAATGGTGGGGTTTAGTTAGCCATTGGTTTACTCTCCACGTTCAGGGTTACCATCAAAATTTTGATTTCCATTGGAATGCCTTTCAATTAAGTTCCCCTGGGATGTCGTAAAAAGTGGAATTCGGCTACCTTTGGGCATGAATAAGTGGAAATTGAGTACTCCAAGATATATCTATTCAAAACACCATGGAACCACGTATCCATGGCGCAAGTCAAAATCAGATCAGCATCATAAAGGGTCTAAAATTCTTCCTATGTCCAGACAAGTGTGTGATACCTCCAATTCCATTTAGATGCATAGGTAACTAGCCACTCATACAATTCTACCAGAAACATAGCGAAGAAGCTCTCATACAAATAATCATACAAATTCTACTCCACCCACATATGTGCATCAAACATAGATCTATTGTTGAACCTCCATGCGTATTATTCTTCTAGGTCGTGTATCCACTCCTCAACACTTCCTAAGTTCAACCGGTATGTCTTCATCATGAACCATCTTGAAAATAATTGAAAAAGAGGTCCCGACAATGGAACCAATGATGCAGCCTAGAATTTACCAATAAACGCCCAAGCGCGCTAACACATCACTCATCCTAGACTGAGTGCTCACCCAAAGCTCACAAAGGTATCAGGCCCCTCTTTAGGGTTGTTATTGTAGGATGTTAGCATGATGAAGAATTAATGCATTCATATCCATAATTAATACATCATTCTACAGTGCATGTTCAGATCTAATTCTTGAGAATAATATATTTAAATGATAATCATGACAAAGTCAAGCATGCAAGAACCAATTATACTCAGGATTAACACTCTAATTCATCCAATACACTCCATTATATAAAAACACAGGAATACACAGAAGCTTCTTACAATAATTGCATCATATGCTCATGCGCGTAACAAATCTGACAGCATAATCTCACAGTAATCTAGTTCTTACATACCACTACTATACTAAACAATTCATTACATACTTATAAGGGTGGGGACTTTCCCTTCACCACTTATCTAATCCCAAAATAGGTCGCATGCTAGAAATAGCCATGTGCCTTTACAATAATATGCTTACATGCAAGAATGCTAACAATGGACCTCTCCCAGTTAACTGGTATTAGTAATCCTATTCTTAGTTAGCACCCATGCAAAGCACTCCATAGCAGCTCTTCTAAAAATGGTCAATGTGTTTCACTCAAGTCTTTCCCATTTGTGTGCTCCACACACCATCTTCCAAAAATAGATCATAATTGTGAAAATGACAGATTCCCAAATCTGTCTCTATCCTCCCCGCGTGATTCCTTTCCGATCCTCTCACACCTTTGAATGCACTTTTCTCTTACATGTAAATCTTTTGTATGCCTTCTACTAAGTGTTATTCATGATGCAATCTATAATTTACCAGTAAACACCTAGGAGTGTTAGCACATCACTTAGCCTATACTGAGTTCTCACTCGAAGCGTGCAAAGGTATTAGGCCCCTCTTTAGGGTTGTTGTTGCAGGATGTTAGCATAATGAATACTTAATACATTTAGATCCATAATTAATACATCATTCTACAATGCATGTTCAAATCTAATTCTAGAGAATAATATATTTAAATGATAATCATGATGAATTCAAGCATGCAATAACTAATTATACTCAGGATTAACACTATGATTCAACCAATACACTCCATTATATAAAAACACAGGAATACACAGAATCTTCTTACAATAATGGCATCATATTCTCATGCACGTAACATATCTGACAAAATAATCTCACAGTAATCTAGTTCTTACATACCACTACTATACTACATAGTTCATCACATACTTATAAGGGTGGGGACTTTCCCTTCACCACTTATCTAATCCCAAAATAGGTTGCATGCTGGATATAGCCATATGCCTTTACAATAATAGGCTTACATGCAATAATGCTAACAATGGACCTCTCCAAGTTAAATGGCAGTAGTAATCCTATTCTTAGCCCACACCCATGCAAAGTGATCCATATCCACTCTTCCAAAAATAGTCGATGCATGTCGTGCAAGTCTTTTCTCGTTTGTGTTCTCTGCATGCCATCTTCCAAAAATAGATCATAATCGTCAAAATGGCTCAGTCTCGAATTTGTCTCTGTCCTCCTCGCATGATTTCTTTCTGATCCTCTTGCACCTTTGAATGTGCTTTACTCTTCTACACAAATCTTTTGTATGCCTTCTACTAAGTGTTAGTCATTTTCTGCTCAACATGTGCCAACCTGATAGGTTTCTGATAGCAGTAAAGGTACAGTATGGAGCAGAGTGTGTGCATACCGAAATGTGTGCCTACGTCTAGTTTAGTGTGCCTGTGCTAGGGTTTGTATACTTACACCTATCCTGCTATCAAAATATGGCCAATGACACCAAAAAGCTCAAAATAATCTAAATTTTAGTATGTTAGCTCGAAACTGACAACAACAACCCATTAGAATTAAATCTCTAAATGAGATCCTACACATGTAATATTAGCAAAATCCTAAGAAATTTAACATTATGTCTCATATGTGTATATCAAGGGTTAGCCAAAAACTTGAAATAACAATAAAATTTGAACTAGAATGCCAAGGGACTAAGGACCCCTCCCACTAGGTGTGACATATGTATGCATGAAATAGTTAGCTATGTAAGTAGAATTGAAACTAACACCTAGTAGCTTTAATACAATTCCAAACTAAACCTATACATCATCATGTTAAGATCTTAAGCAAAGCTAACCTATCAAAATTTCTACATTAAACATGAAATAAACATTTCAAGCTAATATGCTAAACAAATTAACTTCTATCTCTTATTCAATGCTAAAATAAGATGAGATTAAACCTATGTAGATCTCTAGAAATCAAAGAGTTTATTATGTGTTTGAAATCCCAAGGTTTCTATGAATTGAGTCTTGTCAAATCATGGCTACAAGACCATTTGACATATCTCCATATGACTTCAAAACTTGGGTAGATGAATACAAGAAATGGAGAAGGTAAACTCTTCTAATGGAAGAATGCTCAAAGATGATAAAATGGCTATAGTGTATGCCATATGCTCATTTAGGAATGTAGGTGTAAATATAAAGGTATGAGGAGGGCTCCTTATATAGCCCAATGGATAGAAGAATCTCTACATCCCTCTTCATATGGGATAAATGGAGAGGTTGGGTTAGTTATGGATAAGGGAGGTTTAGAAAGGGTAGAGTCAACCTTAGGAGACTTTAGTTTGTCCTTTAGTGACCCATGGGTTTTGAGGGGCTTTATTAATTAACCAAAGTGATTAATTAATAGGTGTGCAAGCTTGTAGAAGATTTTTAGAGGAATAATTAGCATGATTTAGACTATGAGAGGGATTTAATCAAACAAGTGATGATTTATTGATTTAATGGAAGAGGAAGATAATTAATTAATAATAATTAATTAGTCTAGATAGAAACGGGGATTAATTAATTGAAGGTCATTAATTGGTGTATTTTTTGGATAGAAGGGGTTAATTAACTAATGTAATGTAGCTGATTAATGGTGATAGAAGAGGAAGCCAACATTTATTGACAATATGTCATCAATTTGTAGGAAAGGATAATTAGTGCAATTTAAGTATTTAAATTGTTTGGGTTAAATTATAGGTGTCTACACAATCAAATTAAAGTGGCAGAGGAGGATCACACCAAGATAGCCTTCACAATGCCTTAGGGCACTTTTTCATACAACAGAATGCCTTTCGGCCTAATCAATACAGGATCTACATTTCAAAGGGCGATGGATTTGGCATTCAAAGGTTTAAACATTATGTTGTCATATATCTTGATGTTCTCACGATATTTTCAAAAAAGTTGGAATAATGTATCCATCACTTGGAATAGGTACTTGCAAGATGTGGAAAACATGACATATTGTTAAACCCGAAAAAAGTGCATTTTTGGAGTCATGGAAGGTAATTTTCTAGGGCACATTGTGAACAAACATGGATCACATATTGATCTTGAGAGAGTATGGGTCATTCAAGCACTATCTCTACCCACAAGCAAGAAATGATTCCAATCTTTCTTTGGCAAGGTAAACTTCCTTCACTGCTTCGTTCAGGAGTTTGCAAAATTTACAAAGCACATCACTACCATGATGAAACCTCAATTAAACTTCAAATGGAATAATGAAGGAAAAGCATCTTTTGAAGAAATCAAGAAAGCCATTACCAAATCCCCGACTCTCATATCTCCAGATTTCAAGAAAAATTTCTTCATGTATTTCTATGCATCGGAACACACGCTCTCTGTCGTTCTTGTCCAAAATAATTATGAAGGTGTGGAGGCAGCCATTACTTTCATGAGTTTCCCATTGAAGAAACATGAACTAAACTACAACTAGTTAGAGAAACATGCCTATGTCGTAGTCAAGGATGTAAAAAAATTCAGATTTTACATACTAAACTCTCATATTGTGGTAATGGTACCCAGTAGTGCAATCAAGTCCATCTTGACACAACAAGATCCTAGAGCTAAAAGAGGAAATTGGGTTGTAAAAATTCAATAGTATGATTTGGATATCCAGCCTTCCAATTTGGTATGAGGAAATGGCTTATGTAGATTAATCGTCAAAGATGAAGCACTCAAGGCTCAACATGGTGAAGACAATTGTGCTTTCCCAATTTATTCTAAAAATAATCCACATGTTCTCTTTATAACCACTACTAATGAGTGGTATGTTGATATTGCCTATTACCTAACTTATGGAGAATGACCTTCTTATCTTGAGTATAAGAAAAAGAGAACACTCGAGCTAAAGGAAAAAGAAATTGTAATCTGGAACCACGCACTTTACAAGAGAGGTCTTGATGGATGCTTCCTCAAATGTATAAACAAAGAGAAACAAGAAAAATTGCTTAAAGCATACCATGACAAAGCATGTGGTGGACATTTATCGGCGAGTAAAAAATCCCATGGAGCAGAGAAAAAAATCCAAAATGGATGTGGAGGCAATTCAAAGGACTTGGTACATTGTGGAAGTGATTAAGGAAGATTCTGGAAGGACTTGGAGAAGGTGGGGCAGTTTCACAAAAATTAGGGCTCACAAGCCTAAGCAGTGCACATGCCAAAACAACTGTTGAACTTCCAAAGGTGATTCTAGGAGCTCCGGATGGAGTTAGGAGAAAAATAAAACATCTTCAAATATTTAATTCCAATCCCTACAATATGGTGAAATTTATTTTTTCACAACACTTTGGTGCATTAGGTTTGCACTTAGTTTTGTACATGCACAGGTGGAGTACAAAATCAAAAATCCTCTTTTCAGGGATAAAATTAAGTAATAAATACCTGATACACCAACCATTGGATTTAAAATTTTATTTCCAATCAGTATCATTTATAATTTCATTAAAAAATTCCATCAGGAGCTCAAGTTATTGTCGTTTCAAGTTGTCCTCCAGAGTTCATTTTAAGAGAGCTCTTAGAAATCAGAGGTGGAAAATACCTGGCGAATATCCTCAAAACCAGTTTCATGGGAAGGTGATTTTTTTGGGGGTCTGACATAAAAAATTTCACCTAATTTTTAAGTGGTGGGACAGAAGGCTGCAGACGTGCAATAGAGATTTACTGATGCGCGTCAACAAGGTGGTTGATGCGCTTCAACCACCTTGTTGACACACGTCAGCGAGGGTGTTGTCCATGTGTCAGTAAATCTCTATCACACATCTGCAGCCTCTACCATTTGGTCACGCAACAAAAAAAATTTCTTTGTCGCGCATCAAAAAACTCTATGTCTTACGTCTACTTCCTCTGCACTCCTGTCACACGTCAACAAACTCTCCCTATCGCATGTCAACAAACTCTCCCTGTCACGCGTCAACAAACTCTTTTTCATGCATCTCCAGCCTCCGCCCTTTTATCACCTATTTACTGTACTTGATAATACATATGCCCCCATGTGGTATGAGTGAGCTAAGAGTGTTTTACCTAGCGAATAATATAGGATTATATAGGGGATAGTTTCAAGGGTAGGCGAAGCCGACCCCTAAAAAAAATTAAACTGTAATTTTTAGGTGAACAGGTCACTAACCCGCGCTAGAAAATTTGCCTTTTCAAATTTTTTAAAAATGGAATATTCACCATATTACGAATATTCGCCACTAAAATTACCCCTGTTGTCCTCTTAGAGCGAGTTCAGGAGTTAGTCAAATTTTGGGAGGACACGTGTCAGCTCCTAGAGCCTGGCGAGATTTTGTGTCCCTCACATCCCTCAAGGTCAGGGACATAAACCATGGAAAAATGTGCCTAACCCCCATATGACCTTTGAATCCTCATGCGACCTCTAGGATTTCCAGTTTATTCCCCCAGTGCTTGCTAGAGCTCAAAGCCTCAATCACCTGATCACTGCCACGTGTCATCACCAAGAGCACCATGGAATTTTATGTCCCTAACACATTAGGGATATCAAACATGGAAAATGCACTCAGTCCCTAAAGGAGACTTATGGTCACCCATATGACCGACTTCCAGCTCCTCAATGCATTAAAGATGATTTTTTTAGCCTTCATTCCCTGTCGTCAGATTTTCGCCGCGTGTCGTCACCTTACTCACCATCGAATTTGATGTCCCTCATGTCCCTCATAGGTCAGGTACATAAAATATTGAAAAATTAATCCATCTCCCTTCTCATCTTTATTTCAAAATTTTGAATACCCACCTGCTTCCCGCTTCTAACTTTTAACATTCCCGTGCACAGCCATATCTGCACACTCCCTCTGCAACCTCCTACCATCTCTCCGCCATTTTCAAAGCTCAAAAAAACTCCATCAAAGAATTAAAATCTATTCCCCATGGCAATATATAGGTCTCAGAAAGATATTTCATCGAGCTAAGAAGAATAAATGAAGAACAAAGAAGAAGAACAGTAGAAAATCCCCATTACCATGAAATCAAAATTTGGAGAAATCTTACAAATGGATGCACAGATTGACAAATCATATTTTTATGTTCATTCCTCTATCCAAAACCATCAAAAATATAAAGTCATACCCTCCTTTAATGCCCTAAAACATTCATAATGAAGAAATCCTTTTTCCTGCCCAACGGAGGAAAAAGTTTGAATTCCTGTTAAACCGGCTATAAGATCGAAACAAGATTTCACCTAAAGCACAAGAAGAAAAAACCCATATCAAAAATATAATTTTTTTTGCAAATAGAGGAGAAAACCAGACCTGAAATTTTTGAGATTCATCAATGGTTGTCGTGTCTAGAAGCACTGCCAAGTCGAAAAATTAAAAGTTTAAAATCTCCTAAACTATTGAGTGGGTAGGTCTAAAATTTAAGAGGAGTGATATTGGGAAAAAAACCATATTGAAAAAAATTTGTTCCATGTCAATCCAACTTCCAGAAGCCCAGTTTCTAAAAATAGTAGGTCTTCTACATAGGGGATTGTTATTTTGGGAAATTCATCAACATAAGAACTTGTGAAGGAGATAGAGACATTGAAGATGCACTGCAGCTGAGAATTCATCAAAATGAGCATTTTGGCACTTACTAAACTAGTAAGTGGTCCCACAAGCACCTGCCAAAAATAGAAAGAAGATAATGATGTCTTGTACATAGACCTAAATGACCTTAAAACTCACATAGCAGCCAAGAACTGAAATAAGATCAAAAATTAGATATTCACAAGTGACTTGTTTGTTGCCGTAGGACACCCAGTGTTTGTGCAAAGTCTTGAGTTGGCCCTCGCCTAATCTCACCACTATGAGCCTAAAACACGAACCATCTAAGATGACAATGGTACATCGATGGTAGTCATTATCCCTAGAACCATTTCACTTTCTCTGTAAATATCAACATCACCTAGCATGGTCGTCATCTCAAAGGATAGGGCCTTACATGATTGGGAGATGATGGATGCATATGTACAAGGGGTAGCACTTGGTTCATGGTTGAAAACAGGAATAAATCCCTCAAGGATTCCCAAGAACCTTCTAAGGTGTGAGTTTTAATAAGGATACTCAGATGCCATCACTCTCCTCAATAGAGTTATGGGTGAACCAAAAACAAGATACTTTCAAGACTGGATGGGCCTTTTCATCTTGACAGTGACAAAAGGAAAGAAGAGGATTTATTGGGGTAGATCCTCAATGACAATCTCCATCTACAACTACTCTAGGTACCCACGATGAATAATTTCCACATGACTTCTTACTCAGTCTATCTCCTCGCTAGCTCAATATCATTCAAAGGATTGGCTCTCACGTAAAACATTGTTGTCAAGGTGCATGTATTTGAGAAAATTCCACATTTGGTGATGGAGGAAATCCATAGGCATTTCACTCATGTGAACGATACATTCACAATATATGTGGTCCAAATCTTAGAAGGGGATCTAGAGGATAGGATTTCATCACAAGCGGCGTCCGTGATCAAAAGATATGGCTCTTATTTCATACAAATCTTGACCTTCTCCTACCTACGAGTTGTTGGCTTCAACCAAGCTCCATTAAGGCTGTCTAAGTACCGTTGTGGCCAAATTGTATTGTTTGAGCTCTGTAGATAGATCATTCAAGTGAATAATACGATTAGAAGCAAGAGGAATAAGTTGATTCTATTTCCTATCTCTCTCAGGATTTTCACGTGCAAGAGCTCAAATGATGCATCTCATCTTGAGGTTGTTTTCACTCATTTGACTTTGCATTCCTACATTGTTGGGCCTAATTTTGACATCCGAGAAGTTCCACACTCTTTCTATGTCCCAGAATTACAACATGAGCCACAAGTCAAGGACTACCCGGCCAATTGCGCTAATGAATTTAAATTGCGTGAAAAGGACCATATGAGGATGACAATCAGTGAGATGAAGAAATTCAATTTCTCCTAGTATGAAGATATTTTGCATGATGATGGGAAAAAGATGTATGATCCTGAATACGTGGTAGTCAAGGTGTCCCCTTTGTCTCCATTCAACTGGTATCTTTGTGAATCATGGGATATAAAGTAATAGAATGATAAAGTGGTAAGGAGAATGAGAAATTGGTTTCAAAATAAGAGAACCATGATCACCTAGTCACGAGGAATTCCCCCAAAGTCAAAAGAAATCTTCCCATAAGTCATCCTCAAAATTTGTAGAGGTGACTTCCAACTCTAAACACTTCAGAGCAAGTTCGAAAAAGAAGGCCATAGAATTGGAAGCTTCTCCAAACAAGAAGATGTCAAAGAAAGCTAGGGTTAAAGAAGACTCATTTGCATCACTATGAGTGGAAGACTTGATCACAGAAATGTAGGAATAAAATCTAGTGGTCGAGACACAAGTGGATGAAGAACATATGGTCCAATACCTAGTCTTTGAGCCACCACAGGAGGTCTCACCTATTTTTGACACCCATACCTCTCTCATTCAAGATTTTCCTCCTTCAGAACAAGCCATGTTGGTGCAACTATCATTGAGCCTGATTCTAATGAGATGTTTCCTTGGATGCATGAAATAATTTTCCCTGACACCCACATTATGCAGCAAGTGGCAACCCCTAATCTATCAGCAATTATATCATTGGTCAAATAAAAAAGATCAAGAAAGCTCACACATACAGCCTCATGGTTCTACAGTGGGAAATGGGTAATCAATACATTGAAGTAGCCCATCCCAAGGTAATCAAGCCAGTGGATGAGATGACACCAGTTGGCTATGAGATGAGCACAATCCAACTAAGACTAGAAAATCATGAAGGGGATTTGTACATGTATCAAAAATCTTCCACTCACATGGTGGAAAGGAATAAGAAGTATAAGAAGAAGATTGATGAACTAAAAGAGAAGGTGTGAACTCTGTCATTCTATGAGCAACATCTAGTTTATCTTAATGCCACGACAATTCCCACTGAGTTCACAATGCAGGGGTGAGCCAATAATGAATGGATTAACTCAATTTTTGAAAAAGGGAATTCAGTGCTTGAAGAAGTGGTCAAACTCTTCGCTTACATGTGTGTGAAAACAAATAGGACACATGGACACAAGGAGGACTTGGAGAAAGAAAGGGATTATTCGGAAACTTTGGGTCCAATAGTAGATGAAATTAGTAACACTCATCGCTAGGATTTGATCGACAAGAAGATTTTTTAAACTCCCTCATAAGACTTGTCACGTGTATGGGTGAGCGACTTGGAAATTATGTTTTAGGAAATCAATCGGGCCATCACAGAGCTAGAGGAAAAAGAGGAACAAACATGTAAATTGGAAAACTTAGAAACTTGGAGTACCTGCAATGGGTGAGGATACAACTGTTGATGAGTTGATTAATCCATTTGAAGAATATGTCAAGAAAGAGGTAGGTAACCCATTATCCTTTGCTAAGGATAACCTAAACTTCCTCTTAGATATATGGGCCTTTATTGTACTTATCATAGAGAAACATTCATCATGGTTCGAGAAGTGAAAAGACATCAACAGTGTGGTTGATCGATGGACACATACCTTAAGATGCGTTTGCATTCCTCACACCAAAAAAGTGGAACCTGTAGTAACTTGTTTCAGCAAGGAGCTTGGAGGGATAGAAGCCTTCTCAAGATCAAAAAGTGGAAACCAGTCACGAAGCGAGATCAAATCCACTATAGTAGCTCATTCTTCCACATAATTCTTCTTTTCTCTCTCTCTTCTTCTTCTTCCTCTTCTTTCTCTTTCTCTCTTATTTTCTCACCCAATGCTCTCTCTCATCAATGTTATATTTTTACATTGAATTTTTCACTTTTTAATATAACTTTAAGTGACTTTACAAACATAATGTGAACTTTAAGTCACCTTGATTTTTATAAAAGGGACTTAAATCTTTAAGTGTACTATGAATAGTCTAAAGTCAAATTTAAGTATTTGAAAAGTCACTGGGATGATGAAGAGTTGCCTTCTCTTCTATAAATTGTAACAAGCTCCTCATTTGAACTTCTTCTTAGAAAAATTCTTAGACCTCTTAGATATTGGAGTTGTTTTTTGTGAATTCATGAGATAGACATCCTTGTGAAGAGAGCAAAGAGATAGAAAATTTCTTCCATTTTCCCTACTTAAAAATGTCTTCTATTTCTATGGTATGTACAATTTCCACTTGAGCTTCAATAAATGAAGAAGGAAATTTAGCCCTTTTTGATTGAGGAGTTTAGTTGTAGTTTGTGCCAATTAAACACTATTTGGTCTTATTGTTGTTACGTAGATTTGATTTCTTCTAAATTTAAGTGCATGTAATGAAATTTATGGTTGGTGTATGCAAGTCTCTGGTTTTCTACTTGTAGCATTAGTTTATCTTTTCTAACTTTATCACTCCCTTTCCAGCTTTCCTAGAAAATTCCTCTCTTGTAGATATATGCAAGCTTTTCCTGCATGGTTAGTGGAGTGCACCCGTTAGATCCCCGGTTGAAAGGCCACCACGATAAAACTCACTTTTTACTTGCGCATGCAAGTATGACAACTGCACCAGTTAACTAGAGGGACTTATACTCCCAAAGCGTTGGAAAGATAACCACTAATTTGTCCCCCTATAAAAAATTTTGCCAATAGGGATGACAGTTGATTGTTGTTCAGCTGGGTGAAGAAGAGAGAGAAATTTTATTGACATTGAAGGGTAAAGAAGTAAAATCTATTTGTTATAGTTTATAAATGTGACACAGTGTATATTTACATCTTATTGATGTTGCCCTTGTTTTCTTTCATCTTGGATGGTTTGTGCAATATGTTTGATGACATTATTTTGTTGGTATTTGCACTTGTTATCAGTAGCATGGTTATCATGGTTTTTGTTGTTGTTGACATTGATGAGCATAAGATTAATACATGGCTTTGGAGTTGGTCGGTGAGAGACTTGGAGCTTCTAGAGAGCCTGATAATATGGATGGATGTATATGGTGAGTTTATACATGTTGATAGATTCAATTTTGTGAGTCTCTGATGATGCAGATGTTTGTTTTGCACATGGATTCCTATGAGCATGGTTTATATTCCTTGAGCATGATTAGGGGATGTTTGTATTTTCTCTTATTACTTTGTTACTCCATGATAGATATGTTTTCTACATATGGTTTTCTTGGACATGTAAGTTGTTTATGCAAGGTTAGATTTGCATAATGTAGTGTTTGGATTCTTTGAGTTATGCATATGTTTTAGATTGATCACCCACTTGTTGCATGTAGAACTCATTTGGGTTGTCTTACCCAGGATCTTGTTTATTGCTTTTGCATATTCCATTTTTAATAGTCTTTGGTCAGTTACATTTGTGGTAACATGGAGACATGGATAGATGGTTGGAGAACATGGTTGGTTATAAAGGTATGGCTATGGTTGTGATTGAAGCTTAGCACTTCAATTTGAGTGCGAGATAGTTAATGTATGACTGGACATGGTGACTTGGTTGCATGAGAGGCTTGGTGTTACAATTCAATGGGAGATTCATGTATGGATAGCTCGTGTATCAAGGATCAATATTAGCTTTGTGCAGGTATATGGTAAGTCATGGTTTGTTATCTTCTTAGATTTAGAATATGGTTTAATCTTCTTGTTTTTGAGAGAATTGTTGAAGTAAAGAATAGTTGGTCTTCACGGTATGTAGAGGATGGTGATGTACAAGTATAGGTTCGACAATTTATCTCCAAGTGGGAGATTGTTGAGTTATGGAGCTAAATTGCTTCAAAAATAAGCATACTTTACAAATTGCATGTTTACACAGTAACCAACACCGATCAGCAATCACGGAACTAACACAAGTCAAAAATCACAGAATTGACATCATGGGATTAGATTCAAACTATGGTTTAAAGGTGATCTAAAGGTTGTAAATGTATATCTAGGGTTCCCTAAGTTTGTACATGGCTACATAAGATTGAAAGCTAGGGTTAGAAGTTAGATTATATGTAATTAATTATTATTTCATGTGGAATCCTTGGCTGAGAGGATGAAGACGAAGAAGAAGAATAAGAAGATGGTAACATGAATACAAAGCTTTCATGGAGAGAAGCTGGACAGAAGGAAATAGTAGGTACATCTGAATGGTGAGAAGAGTGTAATGTCTTCTACTATATTTCATTTGTATTGTTATTATCTCATTGTAATGGATTGTTCAGTATGCAAAGAACATATATTTTCTTCTTGTAAGATCCACATGTTGTTGTGAGATCTTGTATTAAGTTTCTTCTTGTAGATCCACAATTTTTTTTGAGATCTTGTATTGTAGATCCATGAGATCATGTTTTATTGTTGATCCATGTAGATCTAGTATTGTAGAGAAAGTTGTCTTCATGTTTACATAGGTTGATGCAGTGATGAAGGAGATACTTACTTCTTAGTGCACATTTATGATTGCACATTGGTAGAGCCATGTGAGAGGTATTGTTTGCATATTCACAAGGGAGTTTGGTTGCATTTCAGAGATGTACTAGTTCTTGGTTATGTGAGATGTGTTGGTGGTTTGGAGGCACGGTTATAGTGCACTTGTGGAGATTTGTTTAGAGATCGGGAGGATGAGATATTCTGAGAGAGATGCATTGTATTCTTGTGGAAAGAGTTGATTTGTACTATTGTTTATTATATATATGAGATCTCTATCTTTTGTGGGTGTAGCCCACATTGGGTGAACCATGGTACATGATGTGTTATGTGTGTGTACTTTGTTTTGATTTTGATTTATCTAGTTTACATTTCCACTATTGTAGATTTTAGGGAATTGATTCCATTTCCTCATTCCATATTCCCAACAAGTGGTATTAGAGCCTAGTTTATTATCTTATTTGATATCAACAAGTGGTATCAAGAGCGGTGGCTTTAGTTGTCAGAGTAAGGATTTGCTTTAGGGTTTTGTTAGTGGTATTACTGACAGATGTATGAGAGCAAGTTTTTTTTCCTAATGTGAAAATTACAGGAAGAGATTTTAATCTCAAGTGGGAGCTGTAAATGAAAGGTTGCTTAAAAATGATAGTGATCGGCATCAGTATGCTAACCGATGTCAGAACTAATGTTCCATAACCGATGTCAGCATGACGACCATGGTCGGTTATCGGGAACCAGTTTCGGTAGCCTAGTTAAATAGAAAATCACATATTTGAAGAAATTTTGAGAAGATGCAATGAATGTGTCGTATTTATTAAGGTGTCCCTAGTTCTTTGAGGCATAGGCATGTTGGTCAAATTGAAGATCTAGATTATAGAGGTATGGTTTTCTTATCTTGGTATTACAGTGCTTATATATTTTGGATGCACATGCATGTTTGGGATTGTAGATATAGATCTAAGTATGAGATATAGGATCAGTTATGCATCCTCTGGTATAGTTAGATGCATGGGCTTCATTAGAGAGGTAGAAAATAATAGCACAAAATGAAGACAGGGCTTCTATCAAAGAGGCAAGTACTTCAGTTGAAGATGCAAGTGATTGTCTTGGTGTTAGTATGGTGATGTATTTCATCTTGGCGTAGTTTTATTTCATGTATGTTGTTGTAATTTTTTTGTACAAGGTTTGGGTGCTTCTTGAAATGACTGGCTTAGCACAGATATTGGATTTGGTCAGAGTAGGAACCTTGTTTGGTGTACTATTCCAATTTGTGACATTGTGTTTATTCTAGTAGCACCAGCATCAGCTAGTGAACCGACATCGGTCATACAGGGGAATTGGTACTGGTTATTAGACTGTGGTTGGTCCTTGTGACAACAATTTTACACATGTTTTTTTACAGCAGAAGAGGGCATGAATGGTTCAATGTCCTATTTTGGAGGATCAAGTTTCTAGCACAGAGTGTACAGGTAGAAACGGAGTAGATCACTTCAATGTTTAAATCAGAAAGAGGAAAAAGTTGGCTCATTGAGTCCAGTGAGACTTGGGTCACGTATCTCTATGTGGTTCATGTTTTATTTCTTTTGTTTGAAGCAATTGGTATTATGTTTTGATTGTGTGCATAAGTAAAATATGCACCAAGGATATTTGGTAAGCTTGAATTTTATTTTTACATGTGTTGGAATCTTGAGGACAAGGGTATCTAGTCTAAGGATGAGATCCTCAATGAAAATTTAGACATAGTTACAGGTAACGAGAGATGTTGAGTACACATGGATGAAAATAAGGTGATTCAGCCTACTTCACAAGAATTCCAAACTTCTGTGATGTAGAAGTATTCTTTGATAAGAAGGGAATCAGTTTTATATTTTCTTTCATTTGTTTTATTTCTCATATATATATATATATATATGTTGGAGCTTTTGAGCTTGGTGATTAGAAGCAATGTAGGGAGTTCGTGTTGAATGGGAGAAACCTGTGGTTTTTGGCATTGTAGATTGGACATATACACACGTGCAGAGTGAGAGGATTTTTCTACTATTCAGAGTAACATGAGGCACAATTTTTTTCTAGGACAATCATAGTTTCACAGATATTTTGAGATTGGTGCATGATGACATCACTCCCATTTTTACTTTTTGGTGCATGGATATCCTTATGGGATGACATTTGATGGTTGTTTAGATAGGTGAAGAAGAGAGATCAATGCTATTGACATTAAAGGGTAAAGTAGGAAAATCTATTTGTTATAGGTTACAGTGTGACACATTGTATATTTACATCTTATTGATGTTGCCCATGTTTGCTTTCCTCTTGGATGGTTTGTGTAGTATGTTTGATGACATTATCTTGTTGGTATTTGCACTAGTTATTAGTATCGTGGTTAGCATGGTTGTTTTTGTTGACATTGATGAGCACAAGATTCATATGTGGCTTTAGAGTTAGTCGGTGAGAGACTTGGAGCTTCTAGAGATCCTTGGATGGATGTATATGGTGATTTTATATGTGTGGATAGATTCAACTTTGTGAGTCTATGATTATGTAGATTTGTTTTTACACATGGATATCTATGAGCATGGTTTATATTACTTGAGCATGATTAGGGGATATTTGTATTTCCTCTCATTACTTTGTTACTCTATTATAGATATGTTTTCTACATATGGTTGTGTTGGACATGTAATTTTTTTATGCAGGGTTTGGATTCTTTGAGTTATGCAGGTATCGTGGATTGATCACCCACTTGTTACATGTAGAACTAATTTGGGTTGTCTTACCCAGGATCTTGTTTATTGCTTTCACATATTCCATTTCAAATTTTCTTTGGTCATTTGCATTGGTGGTAGAATGGAGACATGGATAGATGGTTGGAGAACATGGTTGGTTATAAAGGTATGGCTATAGTTGTGACTGAAGCTCATCACTTCAGTTTGAGTGGGAGATATTGCAGGCATGATTGATCATGGTGACTTGGTTGCATGAGAGGCTTGGTGTTATGATTCAATGGGGGCTTGATGTATGGATAGCTTGTGTATCACGGATCAGTAGTAGCTTTGTGCTAGTATATGGTAATTCATGGTTTGTTATCTTCTTCGTTTTAGAAGATGGTTTAATCTTCTTGTTTTTGAGAGAATTGTTAAAGTAAAGAATAGTTTGTCTTCATGGTATGTAGAGGAAGGTAATGTACAAGTATAGTTGAGAAATTTATCTCCAAGTCAGAGATTGTTGAGTTGTGGAGCTAAATTGTTTCACAAATAAGCATACTTTACAACTTTCACGTTTACATAGTAACCGACACTAGTCAAGGAACTGACACTTGTCAGGGAACTGGCACTGGTCAGGGAACTGGCACCAGTCAACAATCAAGGAACCAGCACCGGTAATAAATCAGGGAACCGACACCGGTCAGGGAACTGGAACCGGTTACATGTGTGTTTATGTTTTTATTTAAGACACGGGATTAGATATAACCTTTGATTTAAAGGTGATCTAAAGGTTGTAAATGTATAGCTAAGGTGCCCTAAGTTTGGATATGGATATATAAGCTTGAAATCTAGGGTTAGAAGTGAGATTGCACGTAATTGATTATTATTTCATTTAGAATCCTTGGTTGAGAGGATGAAGAAGAAGAAGAAGAAGAAGAAAAAGATGGTTACATGAAGATAGAGCTTTCATGGAAACAAGATGGATAAAAGGAAATATCAAGTACATCTGAATGGTGAGAAGAGTGTAATGTTTTCTATTGTATTTCATTTGTATTTTTATTGTCTCATTGTAATGGCTTGCATAGTATGCAAAGCACATTAAGTTTCTTCTTGTAATATCCACAGGTTGTTGTGAGATTTTGTATTGAGTTTCTTCTTGTAGATCCATAGGTTATTGTGAGATCTTGTATTGTAAATCCATGAGATCATGTTGTATTCTTGATTCATGTAGATCTAGTATTGTAGAGGATGTTGTCTTCAAGTTTACACAGGTTAATACAACAATAGAGGAGAGAATTACTTCTTGGTACACAGTTATGATTGCATATTGGTAGACCCATGTGAGAGGTATTTTTTTCATATTCACACGAGATCTTGGTTGTAGTTCAGAGATGCATTAGTTCCTAGTTATGTGAGATCTGTTGGTGGTTTAGAGGTATGATTGTAGTGCACTCATGGAGATCCGTTTAGAGATCTGGAGGAGATATTTTGGGAGAGATGCATTGTACTCTTGTGGGAAGAGTTGATGTGTACTCTTGTTTATTATATATATAAGATCTCTATCTTTGGAGGTATGATTGTAGTGCACTCATGGAGATCCGTTTAGAGATCTGAAGGAGATATTCTGGGAGAGATGCATTGTACTCTTGTGGGAAGAGTTGATTTGTACTCTTGTTTATTATATATATAAGATCTCTATCTTTGATGGAACATGTTGTGTTATGTGTGTGTACTTTGTTTTGATTTATATTTATCTAGTTTACATTTCCATTGTTGTAGATTTTGGGGAATTGTTTCCATTTCCGCATTCCATATTCCCAACAATGACATGGTATTTATAGTAGAAAACTCCAATAGGGTAAAACCCACTTTGAAAATAACATTTTACTTCAAAAAACTTATTTTACATCCAGTAAGATCACCTCCTCCTTTAAAACCCTAATTACCAAGGGTAAAACTAAATCACTTTATTTTCACACCTTTGATATATTTCTCGAATATATCAAATGATGACCTAAAGTCCTTTTAAACAAGGTGATCAGGTATGTCTCCCAAACCACCTTTTCAACCTAAAATGGTTGACACGTATACATAGGTTAATGTATTTAATAAATAGAAACATAAATCATTCACATTATTAAATACTTACCTAACATATATTACCTAGGTATGAATATTTAATAATAGACAAGTATTTCATATTATTAAATATTTAACCTACATAATAGTGATCAAACCATATTAATTAATGGGTGGTCAGCCCACTTAATCATAATGTTCCAACACCCCCCCTTAATTTTAAGTGGGATAACATATGCCAATAGATTACCTACCCGTGGTACACTACAGGATTTACAATCCTTAAACCATAAAGGTTTTAGGCTAGCATATAGGTTGAAGGAATTATAACACTTTCATCATACTCAAGTTACCTTTTGGTACAAAAGGATTTGGAATCCCAAATATCATCCCATGATCAGTGGCTAAGTATGATTTATGATTTTTACATGCTCTCGCAAATTTTCATAAAAGGTTGTTGAACCCAAGCATACATGATCTTTTTATAACCAAGGACCTTCTTTACAATATGCTTGCACTGGATGTTTACCAATAAACTAAATAGCACTAAAGAGTTTACTGAAGACCTCTTTTAAGGTCTTTCTACAACTTTTTATAAAAAAGAAGTCAAAGAGGTGTACACATGCCCGAAGGTCTTTTTACATTTTCTTAAAGGTATTTTACATTTGTATTTTTATTTTACAAATACCAAGTTCCATTCAGATGTGACATTATCATGCACACTCCCCCTCAATGGAAACTCTGACAATCCAAATTTTTCACGAAAGTGACAAAACTTTGCAGCATCTTACTCTTCAATCGAAATAAAATTGAGATCTATCTCACCACTTAGCACATTCTCATTGATGAAGTGTATATGTATCTCAATGTGATTTGTCCTTTGATGTTGTATTGGATTATGTGTAAGAGCTATGATGCTCTGGTTATCACAAAACAAAGGAACATTACCTAGATCCTCCATCTTTATCTCTTCGAAAAACCTCTTCAGCCATAAAGCCTCTTTTACAGCTTTCATTACACTTCTATACTCAGCTTCAATTGAGGAGATAGAAACAGTTGGTTGTTTTTTGTTGCACCAAGTAATAGCACCTACACCAGATTTAAACACATAACCAGAAGTAGATTTTATATCTAATACATCACCACCATGATCAGAATTACAAAATCCATACAATTTAACATTTTTATTCTTAGTATAATGCAACCCATAATTGATTTTTCCCTTAATATATCTAAAAATTCTTTTTGCAAGATTCTAATGATCTCTATAAGGTTCCTACATAAAATTTGAATCAATTCCTACTACATAGGAAATATTTGGTCTAGTTATAGTTAGATAAATCAAATTACCAACTAACTACCTATATAAAGTAGGATAAACTTTTTCACATGCAAGTTTAGGATCAAGCTTTAGTCTAACTTCCATAGGATTAGAAATTGGTTTACAATCAATCATGTTAAAAAAATTAGTACATTGGTTACATATTGTGCTTGAGAAATAGCAATAGAATGCTTATCTTGAAATACAGCTATGCCAAGAAAATGATGTAAGAGACCTAAATCAGTTATTTTAAAGTATTGCTTCAATTTTTCTTTAATTATATGAATTAAAGTAGGACTATCCCTAGTCATAAGAAAATCATCAACATATATATATACAATGATAATATGAGAGTCTTCTTGCTTGATAAATAGATCATTGACAGAAGAACAATTAACAAAATATAATTGTTTAAAGAAGGAATTAATTTTCATATACCAAGCTCTATGAACTTCTTTTAAACCATACAAGGATTTTTTCAACTTACAAACATAGTTTTCTTTACCAATTTCTTCAAATCCTTTAGGTTGAGCCATGTAAATTTCTTTTAAATCACCATTAAAAAAGGTATTTTTCACATCCATTTGGTAGATTTTCCACCCAAACTGAGCAGCAATAGCTAACAAGGCCCTAACAGTACTCATTTTAGTTGCAGGAGAAAAATTCTCAACATAATCAATATCAAGTTTCTGAGTGAAACCTCTAGCAATAAGTCTAGTTTTATGCTTTTCAATACTACCATCAACATTATATTTTACTTGTATAACCATCTAGACCCTATAATACTTATTTTCTCTAGAGGTGGAACCAACTCCATGTTTGATTTTGAATTAGGGCATTATATTCAGCCTGCATTGCATTGATCTATTTTTCATCTTGAGAAACATCTTCAAAACTTTTTGGCTCAGGTTCATACAAGGTCATTAATGCATGGTACGTATGATGGCTTTTGATCATTTTCTGAAGGTCAATAGTATTTGAATTTTTTAACACAGATTGAGCCCATTTTGGTTTCTTAACTAGGGAGATAGGAAATTCAGAAACATCCATAACATTAATATAAGAAACATCATCATGACTATTTACCAAATTTTCACTATCAGAATCAGAACCATCATTAGAAGTATTGACAAGAATATCATTACCATTACTAGATGAACAAAAACATTTTTCCAACACAACAATATTGTAATTTTCAGTTACTTCCATTTTTACAGGGTTGTAAATCCTTAGACCTATAGTGTTAATACCATATCCAATGAAAAATACAAGAAAATGAATTCATGTCAATTTTCTTTCTTTTCTTTTTACGAATATATAAAGAAGCGGGACTACTAAACACTTTTAAATGAGAGACATCGGGTTTTTGATTGTACCACTTCTCTAATGGGGTCAAAAGGTGAATAACTTTGGTAGGGACCCTATTTAGGATGTAGACTGTTGTGTTCATTGCTTCTGCCCTCAGAAATTTGGGAAGACCAGCAAAATGAAGCATAGTGTGAGCCATATCTAAAACAGTCTTATTTTTTCTTTCTGCAATACCATTAGATTGGGGAGAATGAGGAGAAGTTAATTTCATTTTAATACTAAAATCAATATAGAATTTTTCAAATGTCTTGCTAACATATTCACCCCCATTATCTGTTTCAAGTCTCTTAATTTTATAATTTGACGAGTTTTAAACATATGCTTTAAATTCCTTAAATTTTCCAAATACATCAGATTTATTTTTAAGAAAATATGTCTAAATGATCCTGGTGAAATAATCAATAAAATTCACAACATATAAAGAACCATTTAACAAAGCTACTTCAAAAGGTCCTCTAACATCACTATGAATAAGTTCTAGAGGAGAAGAGGAACTCTCCTTAGGATGTGAGTGAAAGGTTTTAGCACTTTGTTTCAAGTGTAAACAGTCTTCACACGCTTCATGAGAAGAAGAGAACACAGACAAATCTTTTACTAGATTATATCTAGATATTTCATATAAGCTTTGATAATTAACATGTCCTAACCTTTCATGCCAAAGTTTTGAATTATTCAAATTTTGAGATACAAAACACGATGTAGAAGAGAAATCATCAAAAATATACATACCATTTCTTTGAATTCCTTCAGCAATTATATTATCATCACTATCATTGATGTACCAAGTATCCTTCAAAATTTGAATATATAAACCATCATGAGTTAGCTGCGAACATGATAACAAATTCTTTTTAAGCTTGGGAACAAATAAAAAATTATTCAAAACACCATTAACAAATTTTACTTTTCCTTTTTCTATTACTTCTAAGGATGAGTTAACACCAAGATATACATGTTCATTGATTTTCATAACATCGAATAGAGAATTGGAAACACTAGTCATATGATTTGAAGAACCTGAATCTAGAATCCATTTAGAATTAGAGGAAGATTATAAAGCAGCATATAATGCAACAGTTTTAGTAGCATCATTAGAACTATCCTTTTTCCTTCAATTATATTTAGAAGAGACAATATGTTTATGGTTTTTATGGATAGGTTTCTTAAATTTACAATCTTCCTTTTTATTTCCAAATTTACCACATTTACCATTAAATCTTACATGTAATTTTTCGGAAGAAAAAAATTTCTTATAAGCAAATTGAAGATTTAGTTCTATGCTTCTGATCAGGGAAGGACTTGTGAGACTTGAACTTCGAATTCTAAGCAAGAAGTTCCTGAGAGGAATTCTCCTTAGAGTCAAATTTTGTCATCACTTGTTCTTCCTATATTAGAAGAGCACTCAAAGGATTTAAATCTGGAAATTCATCTTCATTCTGATATTTATAATTTATGATAGAAATAAAATTCCTAAAATTTTCATGAATATTTAACTAAACAATAAAGTAGATTAGTTTTTCATCAATTAAGTCACAATTGCATCCATCTAATTGTGCTTTAATATTTTTTAATCTTGGCTAAGAAATTAACTACTTTTTCATCTCCTTTCATATTAGTCGTATGTAATTCTAAAACATGCTTAATAATCTTAGATAAGTGCATACCTTCATGCATGGATTCTAATTGTGTACATGTCTTTTTCAGATGTTCAATATTACTAATGTGTAGAAGATATTGATCATTCACATTACTCAGAATCTTGTAAAGGGCCTCTTGCGTACGCTGTGAGAATGCATTCATATTATCTGCAGTCATTTGATGACCGGTGGGTGCAAGCTCAATTCCTGAAATAATTTTCTAGATTTTCCTCGCCATAAGTTCTGATTTAACCCTGATATTCCAAATGTTGTAGTTGGCTCCATTTAGGCTATGGGATTTATCAAGGGAAAAGTAATTGGATGCCATTATTTTCTTGAACCTGTAAAACACACCCCATTATAATATACAATGCACCACATAGTCAGATACATATTTATCAAAAAAACCAACAATTTGAATATAATCATATCTAAATATATAAATTTAAAGGAATTATTTGATCATAACTAATTTTGTCATTAAAATGCATACTAATTAACCTCCTATGATCAAAAAAATAACCTGCAATATAAAGGACTTTGCATTATACCCCAAACTTATATAAAAAAATTCTGACCATATAGAAGTGAAGAAGAAACCCCTAAGAATGTAAAACAACTTCAAATTTATGAAAAAAAATCAATGTAGAAAAAGATCCAGCTAGCTTAAATTTGACGTCTAAATGATCGTCATTCTGCCTTATTTTTGGTCTGCGGTGACGGTCATTTGACCGTCAAATTTAATGCAATGAAAATTTCTTGAATCTTACTAACTTAAATTTGACGTCTAAATGACTGTCATTCTGCCTTACTTTTGGTCTACTGTGACGGTCATTTAACCGTCAAATTTAATGTAGTCAAAACTTGTGTATTTCCAGAATGTAAAATTTCATAATTTCTTCTTTTGTACAATATTAGAGAGGTTATATTTTAATACATTACAATAACATATTATAATTTATAATGTAAATATATATATAAACACATACTTTATAAACTTTATAACTATAGTATATCATTTTTTAAAATAAACACATATAACCCTTATTACGGGGGCCACTTATGAAAAATGATTTAAAACATTTACCAAGCAAGGGAATTTAAATTCTACATAACCTTAGAATTTACAAAGGAGACAACATTTTTCACGCTTCCAATGGAAAACATTCAAACCCTATTTTTATGGAGCTTTGTCTCCTCCTTCATTTACCATTGACAAAATTCAACCTACACATATTAAAACGATAGAGAAATAAAATATATTTCAAATATTTTACCCTTACCTGTACACAAGTTTTCATGGGATGTAAAAATTTTCTACCTGTGAATTCATCTTGATTCTTCACAAAGCAAAACTTTTAGGTTGCATAAAAAAATGGAAAAAAGGGTCCAAGTTATTTTAAACACCCTTTCAGGTTGGTTGAAAAAACCCATAAGAATTAAATAGAATAAATACAACATTATTAGATCTAAACTATTTAATTCAAACCATGCTCTGATACCATGTTAGAATTCGAGGGTTCAACAATTTACAGATTAATTCAACATTGATACTAAACATTAATACATTATGTAATGTTACCATAAATATTTAAATAAACATTACATCGTCACATAAGTAAATAAAGAAATACTTACATGAAATAAATAACACAGGTGACACAATATTTATAGTGGAAAACCCCAATAGGGTAAAAAACACTTTGAAAATAACATTTTACTTCAAAGAACTTATTTTACATCCATTAAGATCACCTCCTCCTTTTAAACCCTAATTACCAAAGGTAAAACCAAATCACTTGATTTGCACACCTTTGATATATTTCTCGAATATATCAAATGAGAACCTAAAGTCCTTTTTATATAAGGTGATTGGGTATGTCTCTCGACCCACCTTTTTAACCTAGAATGGTTGACACATATACCTAGGTTAGTGTATTTAATAAATAGAAACATAAATGATTCACATTATTAAATAATTACCTAATGTATATTACCTAGGTATGAATATTTAATAATAGAAAATTATTTCATATTATTAAATATTTAACCTATATAATAGTGATGGAACCATATTAATTAAGGGGTGGTTAGCCCACTTAATCATTATGTTCCAACACCTACCTTCTCAAATGATGTTTTTCCCAACTCTTTACTTTGGAAGAGGATGGTGGCTCTAGGTTCATCTGACTTATACATTGTATACTTCATCTTGGGCTTAGGACAAAGTTTCTTCATCTCACCCTTGACTGGAACTAATGCGGAAGACCATCCATTTTGGATTTCACCATCCATCTCTTAGCATAAAATTCTACCTAGAAGCATTCCATACATATTTGGCATGTCAACTACTAGAATTATTACCTTAACCTCTTTTTCAAATAATCCACAAGGGCCATGATTGCATCTTTGATCCTCCCGAAAAGTGGCACCTCTTTGGTTTCCATTGAGTAGCAATGTCAAAATTATCGTGAGAGACTTAAATCGAGGGCTTGGGAAACCTTGGCGGGAATGAAATTATTTGAGGCACCGGAATCAATTATACAGTTATTCAAACAATACCCATTAATTAGCAAGGAGACATAGAATGGTTCAATCTTTCCAATGGAGTAAGGGATAGAGGCTAAGAGGTTTTCGCTCATACTCAACTCAGGAGTAGGAAAAAAAACCTTTGGAAGTAGATGGAACTTTTGAAGAGGGTGAAACTTTGGAATTGGATCCTCCACCCTTGATGAACTTGACAAGTTTCTCGAATTGTTAGCGATGGGTTTCTAAATATCCAGTTTCTGAGATTTGGACCTTAGCCTTTTTAACATGGTCGATGATGTCAAAAATTGAAGAAGGTTTTTCAGGAGTATGGGAAATATTGGCTTGGTTTGACTTATATGAGATACTTGTTGATTTATCATCACTCTTATGCTTTGCAGAAGTGGAAACATCATTTGTGGTAGGATTTGACTCACTTTGCTTGGAAGATTCCTTACGATGGTGCATAGCTTTATGATTTTTCTTGGCACATTCTAAAGATGAGGTGAGTGGAGATCCTATGTTTATTATGATTTTTTTAGGGAGTAGAGTTATTGGTTGAGGATCATCTCTCCTCTTATCTTTATACTTGGAGGATTTCTCTTTCTCAATATTTTTTTATCGAGTGAAAACAACACAAGAATGGTTGTTCATGCCGGCCACTAAATCTTCATATTCATCATATAAAGAGGATCCATACTCACAAAAACCTACTTCTACAGATTCAATCTCTTCTATCAACAACTCACCTTCTTCTTCTTCACTTTCTTCATTTGAATGAGTCCCACATGTTGCATTCACAGGAGGAGCTTCAAGAGCAAGACTATGAGGTGGAGGACCAATTCTTTGTTTGTTCAAGAAATTATTTCTCGGAATTTTGTGTAATTTTTTTTTAGAGAAAGAACATCATTAGCCAATTTTTACACTAATGAGTCCATGGTTGTAGAACTTGAAATATGAGCTCTTTCCTTACTTGGACCCCTATTGATCTTTCCAAACATTAAAAAATCATATTCTACATCAACTGTAAGTCTTTGTGCCTCTTCTAAGGTGGCAGGTTGAGTTACTCTTATCATGAAACTAACTTTGAGCAATTGTGCATGTGATCATAAAATTCTAACACCCCAGAAGTTTTTATGAATGTTGTGATGTGATCATCAGGGTGTTGGTTTTCATCTCCTCAAAACTTTGGAAAGTTATTTCTAGATCCCTTGGGTAGGTCATGCAATGGAGGATTTAAAGCCAACGGGCCTGTGTTTTGTCCCCACAACACTAGTGCTTATGCTACCATCTTGAGTTATTCCTCTTATTTTTCTTCTACTTCTTTTACTTCCTCTTCTAAAGGAATAAGATTTATTGGTTCAGCTTCTGGTTCTTCAAGAGGGAAATTAGGATCAAACTTAGGGAAATACTCTTGACTAATTCTTTCTAGTTGAGAAATGGGAAGTCTAAAATTAGCTAGTTGTTTCTCTTTGAATGTTCCATCAGTTGCACCACCAGCTCGAGTAGACCTTGTATATCTTCTTTCAGCCAGTTTGGAGGATTGATTTACAACTCAAAGCATATTTTTCTATAACATTCTTAGCTGATTAGGAACTTGTCTTACACATTGCAAATCTTGTCCATGTTCTTCTTCCAAATCCAAAATTTTTGAGGTTGTGTGGCAGTGATTGAAAATTTATATGTTGTGCCTAATCCTAAAAGAAAAGGAGATTAGGCTACAACACATGAACATTTCAAGGAATGGTCATTTAGGAAAAATACATAGTAGACATCAATCCTCTTATGATTTCCACATTCTGATATTTCTTGTTTGATTTTTCAAATATTTGATTTTTATAGATTTTTTGGTTTATGATATGGTGCAGAGACAAAAAAAATATGTCCCATAGTGGGCGCTAAAAACTATTGGCAAAATAATTTTTTTCAAGGAAAAATTAGTTGATTTTCACCAATTCTTTAGGACTATTTCCCTCCTCTTTGTGATGGGGAGGCTCCCATTTATTGAATGTAGATAAAATGAGTATCGTGGGTGGTTGTAAAGTCAGGGATCACACAGTACTACTCCACTAGACCTATGGAAAATTGCTTGCACCTAGTGCAAGGGAGAAATTTTCTTGAGAGGTGAGGTAAGGGGAGTAAGAGCTTAGGAGAAAGAGGTTAATATTGTAAATAGGAACTAGAAAAATTTCACAAGCATTAACCAAAATTATTCTACACTCAATTAGAATAAATCAACTTAGTTAACAATGAAAAGATACAATAAATCATGAACACATAATTCCATTAATCCATTCATCAAAGGCACCAATACCTTCCTTGGTTATATAAGATTATCATGTACACAAAGCTGAAAAGTAAAGAGATAGAGGAAACATAGAGAAAGGAATGGAAGAATGCTATCTTATGCTTTCTTCTTAGAAGTACAATAGCTATCTACTTAGAGACTCGCACTTGAAAACCCTTTGGAATGATGGAGTCACACAATATATAGTTTTACAAAAGACTTTTCACCTATCCCCAACATGAATTTTTACTAGCTTTTACAACGTGTGACCTTTCATATCCTTAGGAAAGAAAGTGGATCCTTTTTTATTAATTAAAGGAGACCATTACAATGCTTGACTATAGGTCAGATTTAAATGAATAAGATGAAATAGTGAAAAGAAAACCCTCTTAACGAAGAATTAGAATATGAGAGAAGAGAAAAAAAGGGGGGAGAAAGAAGAAGGGAGATAGTTATGCCGAAGGAAAAGTTGCATCTGCAGATGAAGATCCACTTATTAAAGGACTCTGATAGATTTATCTTAGAGAAATATTGATTCCTTTGAACTCTTTTCTGAAATGAGTCATTGCGGGTGCCACTTTCTCTGCTTGGGGAGTATGCACAAAGCTTAAATCCTTAAGTTAATTCTCAAAAGTATTTTTGATTCTTTTGCATTTATTGAACCATATTTGATGCTCCTTAGTAGTGATGGAAATAGCACACCTGGTCTCTACAAGGGATTCCAAGGTGTCCTCATTGAAGGAGAAGGGGTCTCCTGCCTCTTTCCTGACTAGTTTCTCAAATGGCTTCAGAAGATCATTCACTAAGGAATTCTCATTGACCGAAGGTGCTCCAAGCTTCTTCACTTGCTTATTTAAGTTTTCATGCATCTGTGAAGTGATCTCATCACAAGAATCTAGATCCTTAAGAGCATTGTTCAACATTTCATATCAAGACACCAATGTTTGAGACCAAATTGGATAAATATTCTCAATTATGGAATTGAACATATTTTTTCCTACCAACACAAAATAATCAAGGTTCCCCATCTTTGTTACCAATAGAAATAATTGGTCCCAATGAATCCTTTCCTTTTCAATTACATCTTTATTCATCCTTACTTTCCAAGAAGTAGCAAACATGAACTCAAAAAACCAAAGAATCTCTGGAAACAAGGTTTTATCTTTCTCAAGGATTTTGTCCACCCACTTTTCGTTGGCTTTCCTTGAATTGTGTAGCCATGTGCCTTTTTTATTGAATCTGGATCAAATTTGTTAATGGGAGTCACATATTTGATAGGGAGAGATGGGATAGCATGAGGATCCATGAATGATTGAACATATGAAGTGAAAATTCTCACGTGTTCTTCCAACTATTCAATCTTCCCTTTGTATTCCTTACTTCTCGTAAGAAGACGGGTGGAAGATTATTGGAACAAATGAGCATCCCCTTCATTTTTTTTGGTCCCAAAGGAGTTATTTTCATTCCATAGTCTTATGCGGTCATCTCCTTAATGGGATTTACTACCTTTGTCTAAGTAACTTCTACATATTGGTTTCTTAAGGCACCACTGAAGAAGTGGGAAGTTGTTAGGGATTCCTTACCTCGCTTTGATTTCACCATCCTCAAAATAACTTACAATTCTAGCACCACTTCTTGTTGCACTATACGAGTCCCACCTCCGATCAGCTCTTGGATCCATGGAAATATCTCTGTTGTTGCAGGTTCAGCACTAGGCATGATTGCAGTTTCAAGATCCATGTGAGGGAGGGCCTCCTACATTTGGTGAGTTGACTCTACGCAGGAATAAGAGATGCTTGGAGACTGGTGCATAATTTGTGGTTGAGAAGGATTTATCTCTCCTTTATCTAGATATTTTTCATGGTGTTGAGTGACTACTACTTTCTTGTGCAACCTCTTGTAGTGGTAACTTTCAGCATCCATTGTTTTTCTCTTCACGGGCTCTCCTAAATGAGTAGAGCTCACAGTCCTCTCGAGTGCCTTTAGAGATAAGAGATGATACATTTTCCTTGTGAGAGTCTAAATACCACTTGATTCAATGAACGTAACCCTATTTTTCATGAACCACTCCTTAGACTTCTTGATCACTACTGCAATTTTTTCATTCATATCCCCTGACTCACGAACACTCCATGAGACAGGTGGGAGAGGCGAAGCCTTCACTACTTTGTATTCAAGATCTTACAACTCAGTTCCATCATCTTCCACACCTTCTATGAACCAATCAAATATGAATCTCCTCATTTGGATAAATTTCATCCTTATGTGATCTTTTTTTTGTATCTCAACATCATCCAAGCAGTTGACCCAATAATATTCAATCTAGGGAATATTGAATAACTCAGAGAGATTAAAGGTTTTGGGATTGCTTTGAATGTAAAAATATTCCCTGGATGTGTATGAATAAAGCCTCATAGAGGAAAATGAATCTTCAAGATTCGAGGAATTAGAAAATTTTTGCAAGATTAAATACCAAGAGAAATGGGGGAAAGACACACATTTCATCGTGTGATTCTTAAATTTTTTATGGATATGAGAAAGATGCCTACATAGTTTGAAAATCACTATCTTGTCACCAAGATATCTCAAGATCTTGTGAGGAGAAAGGTCAAATCCTGAAACTCTGATATATGAGAAGATGGAGAATTGAGTGAAATAGGACCCATACTTTTCAATCAATGTTGCGGCTTGGGAAGACAATCCCAACTTTGGGTTTCCTTCAAGCAATCAAATGACGAACATGGTGAATGCATCATTCACCTTGGCAAAGTGGTGGTTTCTTTCTTTGATAGTGAGTTGAGGGTACCTTTAATAATCTAGTGCCTTCTGAGAAACATTCTAAGCAAGAGTCAATTCTTTGAATGGTCTTCTGCTCATGAGGGCATACATTATATATGATCTCATTGTGAACTTCTATGTAACCTACAGCTGGAGAAACTAATGGTGGATGTTATCAATTATGATTTGTCCCTAATCAACCATCTGATTACCCTCAATGATAATGAGGATGAACTGTGTCATCTAATCTTGAAATTCCTTTTTGGTTTCTTCACTTGTTACCCTGCTCATCAATATGATTGCATCCGAATAACCTCATGAAACTCACTCCTTGACAAAATTTTTGGCATACAAGAGGGTTTCCTTTTTTGTCTCAACCATGATCCCAGTGCAAGGCCCTGGAGATAGGATTCGGTCTTTAACCACTCACTAGATGCAAAATCCTTCGCGATTATGACCATGTTGTTTCCAGTTGGAATTTTCATACATTATGAGATGCCTTTTGGGATAAGAATTGCAAGTATTAAGTTCTCATCTACCCTTACTATCCTAGATTTAGGTTCATAGTGTTTGGAACATGCTAGCACCAATTTTGTACTATGTATTAACAAAGGATGGCCTCCTACTGCAAACAACCCGCTTGTGAAGATATTTTCCTCAAATGATTCTCTCGATCCTCCGAGTATCCTACTTGTCAAGTTCTTTAGGTCCATGTGGGTGACATCACTGTCACCCATACCTGAATATTCTATGGCCAATGATGAAATAGGTTCTACACTAGAGAAATTGAAATTCATAATTTCAAAAATCAAAAAGATAATTTAAAATGAAGTTGAAAACAACTTTCTGCACTAGAATTTGAAACTTTCTATTTTTAACAGGTGGAGTTAGGAACTATTATTTTGGAAAAGTTTAATTTTTTGCTTAAATTTTGTCTTCTAAAGATCCTAACACACTTATAATACCTCCATTGATGATGTTTTACTATTTTTATAATGTTTCTATTTTTTGCAAGTTACTTTTTTGGAACCTGTTATTTTGGGAAAGTTACATGTTTTGCCTTGTTTGTTGTTTTACACTATTTCTGGATGTTATGAGTAATGTGACCTTGTTTTTTAGGAGGATTACTATTTTTAGTATGCTACTATCTAGATTACTTTATATTTTTATTAAGTGCACTTACCAATGTCGGTTTCAACAAAAACACTTTCATCAGATTCGGCTCTGCACCGGGATTTCGTGCTCTAATTTTCACAATGATTCTTCCAGTGAAACTCTTGCAAACTAAAATGGAAAATTCTTGATGTAGGGTTTCATATTTATCGTAAATAAACTAGGGCGTCATCTGATATGGAGCAACTATCTTCTCAAAATCACCTAGGAGTAGAGTATTCTGTAAAAATCTTAGTTGAATCCGGTTTCTAGTTGAAAAGATATAAAGAAATATCAGTTTCCAAGGCTATGTATATTCTGGAATTATTTTGGAAGCATGTTTGGTATATTTTGATGTTCTTATATGTATTACACCATAAAAAATGGTGAATAGGTCAAACTCTGCAAATAATGTAACTTAAAAACAAGTTATCTTTTACTTTTGTGTTTCCCTGCTAAATGGGGTTTGACCCTAGGTTGTGTTATCACCAAATCACTACACCCTCTGAATGGTTGAGTGATGAATACGGAATTCAGTGTGATTGGGTAACATTGGATCACCTCTTAAGCTATGGGTCTTGGGCTCGAGGTGAAACTCCAGAGAAGTTCGGATTCTTCTTCCTAAAATAAACACAACACTACTTCTAATGTAATAAAACAACTAACTAGACATATGCTAACATTTTCATGGGATTAAGGGAGATTCATTTGCAAGAGATAAAACCTATACTAGAAGTTTTGATGCACCAAGAAAGGGTGTTAGAAATTTTTTTGGTTTTCCAGTGAAGAAAGATATAAATGAGAAGGATGAACAAACACCATGACTCAATCTCAAGTTGTCAAATATGAAGCACATTGGAATCCATGACTTCTTGGAATGCATGGGATACTACAGAGATTTAAGTAAACATTTACCAAATTTGGGACATCATGGAACTCTATTAAATCCAAATTTCACTCTTAAAAATTTCTCTTTCGAGATATTGTGCAAGAGCAATAGCAAAACACAAAACACAGAACAATTGAAAATCATACATGCTTCAAATGAAACATTCAGAATTTTCTAGGCACTTATTTCACGGAAATTAAACTTATTCCTATTCTACACCAACCAGAAGCATAGGTGAACTAAACAAACCCTACAACTAATTTTGCAAAGTAGCTTCCTTTCCTCACAATGGATATCCATGCAGATGATTTTACAATAGACATGGCTAAGACTGAGAGTGAAAAATTGGAACAAGCCCAATTCTACACTTGGTTCACCAAGGCATCAATCGGAAAGAGAAATTATTCCTCTTTTAGTTGCTCTGCATTTGTTTCGTAGAGACATGGCAACCGATTCTTAGTGCTATGAAATTGATTCTCACATTCTCAAGTGAATGTGACTGGTTTCGGTTTCTCCTCTAGCTTTAATGAAGCCAGGTACCTGATGGGACATGGTCACATCCTTTGAATTTTCCTACTATTTCAAGATTTAACTTTGATAATGAAGTCCTACAAACATTCCTCAATAAATGGTGTTGAAGTGATGTCCTCTTCATACCTTTTTCCTCCCTTTTCAACAAGAAATTCTTCCACAACATGTAGCTCCTTTGGATTGTTTGTAGTTTCCAATGTTGAACCACTGCAAATGTTTAAAATGTGTTTCTCATCTAAGAAGTCATCCTCCTTTAATTTACCTGCACTATCAATCTCCTCATTCAACATAAAACCTTCCTTCATCACTGGTTCATCAACTAAGTTAGATTCCCCAATTGAGAGAAAGAAATTCTTAATGACATCATCTCCATCAAATGTTGAATCTGAATCAGTCTTTCCCATGTGCTCCTCTTTGCCTTCATTCATTGAGCCATATGGAAGATGCAATTCCTCCACATCCAATAAATATCTTGTTTCTTCATTCTCCAGATGTGGCAAAGATTTAACTTCTTCCACCATGGCATTCTTCAGATTCAAATTTTGTCCACCCTAATTGTCCTCATCCTCAAACATGTAATTAGAAAGATCAAATTCATCTAGGAGATCAGAGTTTTGTAAGAATGAAGAAAGGGAAGGATTTGAAAGCCTTTCCATGGCTTTATCTACATTAATGACTGTTGAATATGCCTGAGTCTCATGAAAATCCTTGTGGCTGATTGTAACTTCTAATGATGACCTTGGAAAGATGCTACAACCCTCTAGAAGTGCTACAAGCTCTTGACATGCATGGAAATTAGGATCATTGCACTTACTAGAACTACCTTGTACACTTGAGAGTTTATTTTCTTTGAATTGCACATGCTCTTCTCCTAGCAGATTTGGAGTTGGCTCTTTCTCTTCTACAACTAGTTTTTCCACTTGCGATGATTTAACCTCCTTTGAAGATATGGAACCAACATGGATACTGCATTCTAAACAGGTAGACTGTTGGTCTTCATCCTTTAGCTCTAGGTTTGTTTTTGGTACAAAACTAGTTTGTTCCATCTATTTCTTAACTTCAACCTCTGCATAAGGTTTAGTCAGGAATGAAGTTTTCTTGATGTTAATTTTTGCATCCCATTCCTTTAGATTCTTTTCATGCTCTCCTTTGTTAGTCTTTGCAACCATATCTTCCTCTTATTTACTACTATTTTTGTTTTGTCCTTCCAAAATGGGTTCTGGAATGCAAGAGGAGGGGTGGGTTGGGATTCACCAATTTCATTCACCATGTGAGATAGTGAAAAAATTTCATCTTCTTCTCTTGAGGGCCTTTGTAGAAAAGAAGGAATTTTAGAATAACGAGGCATAGAAGATCCATGATGGGATGGAGGAATATGAGATAAATGTTAATGTAGGTTATTATTTATCCTTTTATTTATTTATTAGGATAATTCTTACACTTGTAGGGTTAGCTTTCTTAGGTGTACTAGTTGTGTGGAGTTAGCTTACTAGTTATGTTGAGTTAGCTTCTCAGTTATGTGGAGTTTGCTTACTAGTCTTATGGAGTTAACTTAACTACTAATATCAATTAGTGGGATTTCTTCACCACTGATTTAGGTAGTAGTTGCACTTCCCTCCTCCTATATGTACATCTTTCTTATTGAGTAATTCAAGTCATTATATTGTAATGTATTGAACATTATGGATTATTATGGATTTCCATATATGGTATTTTAACTCTTCTGCTTTGCAAATCTAATGTAGTGTGTTATTATCATTTGAGATCGTGGCTTATAACAATCTTCCTATCATTCCTTTCATGGTATCAGAGCAATAGATGATGTAGACATCCATCTGTAAGTTTTTCTTTGCAAGCATCAGTTTATTATTTTCATGTATTTGGAATTTGTTAGCAATTTTCTGTAACATGTATTTTTTATGCAAAACAGAGTGCGACATTGGATTTGAAAGGTGTTAAAACCCTAGAATCGACTATAAACTCAACCATGTTTTGAGACAGTCAAATCTAGGTGCATTCTTTTATCCATTGGATATTGACATGTACCCTATGGATGCAATGATTTACCCTCTTGAAATTTTAGGTTTTGGGCACATGCTTTTATCTTTTGGTTGTAAGCATGTATCGTGTGGATGAACTCTTTTACCCTTTGGACATTTGGGTGTCACATGTGCCTTTTAAAAAAAGATCATCATTAAAATATTATTTTAATAGCAAAACCTTCTAGAGCTCATAACTTTTGATCTGTAGCTCAAAGTAAGGTGATATTTTTTTTGAAATTGTTTATTTTTTTCAAGATCTACACATTGGTGACATTTTTAAACACATATTTCAAATTTAAAGGTAATTTTTCTCATTTTAATTTTACACACACTCAATTATAAAGTGTCAAATTTGGGAGGGTGTTGCAACCACTTGTGGACATAATTTCGGTTGAGCCCAATGTCTTAAAATTTTGGGTATTGCATTCTTGTATCTATGGGTGTATACATTTATATCACTCTTGTTTGTTGAGATATTTTAGATCTATATTTTTGACACTTTTTTTGGCATGTTGACAATCTCTCTTATGGGGGAGCTATTCTGGTGAAGCCCAATGTTAGTTTGTCAGTGTTCGAGTAGTTGATTTTGGAAAATCATACATATCTATGGTGTTACTCTATCCATTCAGCAGCATGGGAGGGTGTGGTGTTGATATTGATTCTTTGGATTTCATGTCCTTACCTTGTTACATGATGATATTGCTTCTTCGGGTTTCGTGTCCTTGCCTTGTTACCTTGGCTTTTCTTGGATCGTGGCACTCCTATTTATTTGGATCTCGTGTCCTTGTCTTGTTGCCTTGGTTGTTATTAGATCATGGCACACCTATTTGAAGTAGTTGATCAAATTATGTTTGGTATTTTTTTTGCACTTTCGACATCACTCCATTGACAATATCCTTGCATGGAGATATTCTGGTGAAGCCCAGTGTCAGTTTTTTTTTAGTTCTATGATCGAGCAGTGGATTCAAACCACATTACACACCACACTTCTTCAGTATTGTATGAGTTTTTGGAGTTGAAATTATGAGGATATCTTGCACTAGGATTTGATCTCTCTCTACTTTGTTATTACTGGTTTTGGTTACCTTGCAGTGTCCAATTTTTCCAGTTATTGTACGTGGGTACCTCATCAAGCCTTGTTGTCAGGACCCACCTTCTTTTCCACCCACCTAAGCTATGCTTATGGGAGGGTGTTAGTGTATGTTATTATTTATCCTTTTATTTATTTATTAGGATAATTCTTACGCTTGTGTTAACCCTACACTTGTAGGTTTAGCTTGCATAGGTGTACTAGTTGTGTGGAGTTAGCTTACTAGTCTTATGGAGTTAACTTAACTACCAGTATCGGTTAGTGGGATTTCTTCACCACTGATTTAGGTAGTAGTTGCACTTCCCTCCTCTTATATGTACGTATTTCTTATTGAGTAATTCAAGTCATTGTATTGTAATGTATTGAACATTATGGATTATGATGGATTTCCATATATGGTATTTTAACTCTTCTGATTTGCAAATCTAATGTGGTGTGATATTATCATTTGAGATCACAGCTTGGAACAATCTTCTTATTGTTTCTTTCATGATGGGATGGAGGAAGATGAGATGAAGTAGTGAATTCCACCATAGGGGTAGCAGTTAGAAGGTTAGGATTATGAGGCTCAAGTTGAAACTACATGGATGGAAACATGGGAAGAGGGTTGATATGTAGTAATGCAAGGACCTCTCATTGATAGGATTGACTAGCATTACATTCATAAGCTTCTCTCTTCTTGATCTATTCTCCAACTTGAGTCATCATTTTGATTATGAATCAAAGCTTTTGCTAAGGATTAAACTCATCTGGTATAAGGCAAGTCCAAGGGTATGGAATGTTGAAGCCAATCTGGGTTTCCTTTTTCATTTCATTGATCCTTATTAGCACCAAATTATATTCCAACTCTCAAACCTTCTTCTACAAGTGGTCTTCTTCAGGTGTAGGATAGCCTCCAAAATTTCCACACCATTGTTCTTCAATAGCCTCAAAGTTTAGTGGGTGAAAAAATTGATCTGCATCTTGCTCATGTAGATATACACACTCAAATTGATTTTCATCATGAAACTGGTCTGGAGGTGGATTATAATATCCTAAAGATGGCAAGAGTTTCCGCTACTACAAATTGGAATTCCAATGTGGGAATGAAGCCATGATTGCATAGCTTCGTGAATGGGATAAAAATGGAAACATATGGAAGAAACCCAGATAGAAATGGGTAAAAATTGAAAGTCTGCAACACATGGAATGGGTTCCTTTGACTAATGGAGTCACCAATTGTGCTTGGGTATACCTCCTAAGGCTGAAATTTCATGAAGAGAACAACTTAATGAAATAAAGTGAACACAATAGACACACCTATGAAATATATGACTCTTGTGGTCCCACAGGATGTGCCAAAAATTGTTATCACCAAATCACTACACCCTCCAAATGGCCAAGTGATGAATAGGGCATCCGGTGTGATTTGGTAACATTGGATCACCTCTCAAGTTGTGGGACTTGGGCTCGAGGTGAACCTCTGAAAAAGGTTGGCTTCCTCTTCCTAAACTAAACACAACACTACTTCTAATGTAATAAAATGGCTAACTAGACCTATGCTAAAATTTTAATGGGGTTAATGGAGAGAGATTTGCAAGAAATAAAACTTATACTGTAAGTGGTGCTACACCAAGAAAGGGTGTTGTTAGAAAAGTTTTTGTTTTTCCAGTGAAGAAAGATGAAAATGAGAAGGATGAACAAGTACCACAACTCAACCACATACAAAGCTTCACTCTCAGATAAGCACAAAATTCTAAAAACCTACTGTGGAAACTTAAAGTTGCACAGTATACATGTATACAAGACAAAGGCACAAAGAAGTAGATAGAATGATGAAAGGACCAATAATTAGTCACAGAACACAATTTTATTACTTCAATCATGTGCACAATGCATCATTACATGAGGAAGAGGTAATTTTTTCCATTACAATGTTGGAAAAGAGGCTTGAAATTCCCCACAATCCACAATAGACTAGCTTGCAGAGAGAGAGAGAGGAATACTAAAAAATTTCCAACCCCTTGGAATGAATTCCTCATTTACATTTATAGAAAAATCCCTGTGAGAGAAGAGAAGAGGAATTCCGTAAATCTATGGGCACTTGGTCTCCATAATTGATTAAATGCCATTAATTTCCACGATCTAATAACACTCCCAATCATACCTTCATAAATTCCAAAAAATGAATTTATACTATATTTAATTAAAAATAGTATTTTTACTAAAATATCCTATTGGGAATATAAATTGGCCCATGGTAGGACCCTACAGTGAGGGTCTCGATTAGTGCATTTAAAGGGGTTTAAATGGTTAAAATTTGCCAACCATGGCTCGTCAGCCAGCTCCGCGAGTTGGACCTGGCGTTGCATGCTTGGTTTCTTTTTTATTAGCTCGTTGCCATGAGCTCCTCCTTGCACATCGATCTGGTAACTTCATATGCATTGGTTGGTGATTTGACACTATACGGGCTTGATACTTTCCAAACAAATGACCTTAACTGATGTTCACGTAGCGGGCTTCCACTCGACTCAAAGGGATTGTTTGTTCCACATCCCCAATCTCGTCGTGGTGAATACGCCTTAATCGGTTTTGATAAGTTCCTTATTAGACGAACTCAAACATTTGATTTCTCCACCTAGTGTGTCATTGGGAATAGCTGCCATGGGTGCAACGTAGAAAACTCACCTTTCCACATGGATCACACATCATTATGACCTTCAAAACATGATCATCAAAAAAATTTGTGCAATCATGTCAAGATTTTACACCTAATGCTCGTTAGTTTTACCACCTTCGACATTAACTTGTTTCAATCAACTTGATCTCCGGTATGCTAGCTCACCACTTAGGTCACATGTGCTCCTAAAAAATGGTCACATTCTCAACTTCGCATCTAACACTTAGGTCTCCCACTCATTTGCAATGAGCCTCATGGCACTTGTGGTTCGATCGAGCTCCTCATCTATACCTGTGTAACACAATGTACTCGGTCGATTTCCAACGAGCTTGTTCAAAACACGTCGATTCCGCCCTAACACATGACACTTCAACTCACCTGAAGACCCAGCAATGGACTCTGGACTTACCATGAAATGACTTGCTCGGGCGAGTTCCATCGCAGTCACATGTGTATTGACATGATTCATTCGGCAAGGACGATCGTCCTTCGCGACCAAAAGATCTCCAAGTTTCCCTGGCTTGAATCGATCTTGAATCCCCGGAACACGGTTTCAACATTCTATCCTCGACGCACCCGATCATCCTGGAATGACTTACCCCAATCACACCTTGATAAATGATTCCGTTTGAATCCCCGATACTTGGATTGCAACAGCTTAAAATTTTCCCGGAGACGGAACATTCCATACTTGGTTCGCCAGCACTGAATCGTTGATTCTTCTAGCTACTGACGTGTACTTGGCCTTATGACTCGTGCCATCATGAGTTCTCCTCCTTCCTTACAAAGCTTCCGAGATTGATCTCGACTATCTCACTTTCGCACCAAGTTTGCAACCTCCTCTACCTTTTTCAAACTAGGAATTGGGGTCGGTTTCGCCATCAATGAGTTCTTAGATGATAAATAGACCAACAATCCATCGGATTTGATACGTTACTAATCCCTATGACCTTGTCTATATTTTGCAATGGAGATCTTGATCAAAATCTCTCGCTTGTAATGGTTTCTCTAAGATTCATTACTTTGGCAAGGAGCTTGTCTACCTTCCACGAGCCTGCAGTTCTTTGGATCTCTGAGCAACTCGCTCATGACGCTTTGGATACCGAAAAATTCCCCATGCAACGCGACCGAGATCTGCTAATGCATTCCAACTTTCCGAGCTCAGCACTAACAAATCGATATGTCCTTGTAACCTCACGATGCCCGAGCCATATCGTGAGCTCTTTAATGACTCACTATAGCTTCGCCTCATTGTATTTGAGCTAGACTCGGCTCGATCTCATTCAACATGGAACTTCATCATCCTCACCCATGAAAAGACACCAACTCGGCCCTTGAGCCATGCTCAAGCTCTTCTGTGTTCAATCTGAATTTGTGTACCATTCATTGAGCTAACTATTACATCTTTTTAGGCCCTTAGTTCCTCCTTGAGACTCGCCGATACATCTCTGAAAACGTTGTGAACCCGGCGTAAGCCTATCTTTACCACTGGTTAGAAATCTCCATAGTCTCGAGAATCCATCACACCCGGCTCCTTGATACGATCACCAACTACCTGAGTCACTCGACATGAGCGTCTCATGTATCTCTAACTGTGCAGACCTCCAGTCTAATACCTTCGTGAGCTTGAGGATCTTAATTATTATGGCACTGTCGACGTCCATTCCTCTGTCCATGCCGAGCCTAAGTCATTCATGAGCTTGCCTTCGTACAATAAGAACTGATTGGGAGTCTATGGCTATTTGGTTGACCATCTATTCTGACCAAGATCGGTCCAAATTTTATGACAACCAAAATCTCTTAATCTCTGTCTGACTTACCTCACCCGAACAAATCAATTTGAACCTGACCATAGCTCAATGCATGTTGAATGCTAATCCCTATACATTGATGTGAGTCTCTTTGCTCAAGCTTCTCGGTGAGATATTGTTCTGCTCATAACCCCAACTTTCACCTCTAAGTTGATTTCTTTTGCCCTGATTTTAACTTCCGGAGTTATCACCTCTCGAAATCGGTGGATCATGTGAACTCATAATAGAACTCCTTCAAGCATAATTTATCGATTGAGTTCAACATTTTTGGCTCAGTGTAAATCAGCTCGAAGATAGGCTCAACCTGAGACCACTTTCATTAGTACACTGTCAAATATTGGGCCTCCAAAACCCTGAAAAAGGAAGAATGAGCTCGAACTCGCCACACTCTTGGGTCTTTCACAGGTTCTCCACCAAGCTCTTTCTTCTCAGAATGAATTGGTTATAACCTGAATGCCTCAAGTTCTTTGTTGCATCGTTTCATTTCCATCTTAACTCGAAGATCTGAACTCAAACTACTCCCAAAGCTCAAAATTACCACTCCAGTTAGCTCACTACAAGAGCTCTGAGATTTAACCCCTTCCATATATTCTCCTGTGTGCTCAACCCTGAGCTAATTTTCACCTTCTGAGAATCAAACTTCAACTCCTGTGAACTCACCTTCTACCTCAATCTTAGCTCGAATGAGCTCTAATCAAATGTGTTATCTACTTCTAGATCCTTTGATATACATGTCATATTGTATGACAATGAGCTCAAACTCGACGAGCACTCATGTTCTCTTTTCATATAATCATACTGGTATTGATTTGTCTCCTGCCTAGATCAGAGCTCAACATCTTTGAACTTCATGTGCACATTACTTCATATGATCCCGAGCCATATTATTTTATGAGCTCATCTGACGAGCCTCTCACTTAGAAACTTTGTAGCATTTTAAACTAGCTCTCCGAGTTGTCTAAAGACTCGGCCTTCCCAATGCTTTGGTGAATGCCTTGGTGAGCTTTTGAGCATGTAAACATTGCTCAACCTCCTGATATTTGCATTTGTTTCTATGGCTTGGCCTTGACTTGAACTATCCAAACTCATTGTACTATAGATGTTAGCTCGAGTCATTTCATGTTTTAAGGAAACGATCCAATTTTCCTTGAGCTCTCCGGACCTATTTCAATCGATGTTGACTTCTTCACCATAATGTCAAGCTCTTCATGGCTTGCAGTAGCGAGTTAGTGCTTCAAACCCTTCCTGATACCTACGTAGCTCAACCCTCCTGAAAAGGCATTAGCTCATCTGAGCCATTAGGAACTCATTCCTACCCACTCATCGTGTAAGCTCGTTGAGTTTCTCAGTGATTTTTTTGAGCTCAGCCACCTTATGGCCATTTTATCATTCTTTTAACCTTCTTTAACATCATGAAATTATAAGAATCTCTTTGGTCTCAAGGCATCATAGTAGTATAGCATAATGCCAAAAAAATTTACACACCAACTTTAACCATTTTAGCATGTAAACCCTCATTGTCCATTTTTTCCCAAGGGACAACAAAATTCACCATACACCAAGATGATGCCAAGTTTCAGCATGTGCTGAAGTGAGAGGAAGATGAAAAAGTTGATCAAGCACCTGCAGAGCATGAGAGAGATCACATGGGGAACCAGATGAGGGGGCTTGCTCATGGGAGTTCATATTTGTGCTTACTTTCCCCTTGGTAAAAAGGGATAAGAGGGGAAAAAATTGGGCACTTGGAGATAGATCATGACAAGTAGCATCCATCTAATCATGTGTGCATGAGGATGAAAAATCCAGGGAAGCACCTATGGAGTTGAAAAATGGTCACATGAAAAACCACAGACAGGGTTTACTCATGGGAGCTCATTTTTTCCCCTTTATTCCCTTGGTACAATAGGAAAATAGAGACATAAAATGGAAATTTAATAGACATGATGATAAGTGTCATAATTTGAGTAGGCCTAAGGAAATGGGGTTAGCCAGATAAACACTCTACAGATCTAGAAAGGGTCACATGGGGGACCAGAGAAAGAGATTTCTCATGGGAACTTATTTTTGTACCCTCTAACCCCTTGGTATAAATGGAAAATAAGGAAACAAAATAGTTCCATGTTGCAAGGTGCTGACATGTGGCAATCAAACATTTTTCTATGTACGGAGCCTGTACACCCTTCACCAATGAGAACTTGAAAACTTCACTCCCGGAGCTTGGAATGGTCTTTGAAGGTGAAATATTATAGGAATATGACTCCAAGATACCTTATAAGATCAATGGCATAGTTTTTAGATCTTGATTCTTCCTTGAACTCCAAAAAAAATGCCCATGTTTTATCAGGACAACAAGGTGCATCTGTAAAAGTTGAACTACCTTAAGAAACTCTTAGGTATTGGAATAAATTTGATTATTCCACCATGTATATAATTCCTTCATCTTTCCATTTCATTTTTTTTTGCATTATAACTCCTTATGGATCTCCAGGAATCATCCATACAAGTTCAGGTTCATAATTTGAATGTTCATTCCTTACACCTGAAAACCTGTGTTTGCACATATTGTCCCTAAACCACCAAATCTTCCCTAAACCTCCATATATTACTTCCAACACATTAAATTATCTCCAATAACACCTCCATATGTTTATGAGGTTTTCATAAGCTTCCCGAAGGATGCACACATGCCTTGAATATTCAAATTTTGTCTTTCTAAGCCTGTCAGAGAACTAGTCTTCTACTACTCTTTGTTGAATGGGAGAGTTGACCTTATCACATCACTTTGAACATGTGTACATGTTTTTTCAGTATATTATGAGGATGGTGCAAGGTTAATATTATCATGATATGTAAAACAGACTGACCAAGAGAGGGGTTCATGAAGGTTTAGAAGCATATTTTCACTTTATGGCTTAGTTGTCATGGATCTATTTTCAATTTATGGCTTGGTTTTCATGGTTCAATTTTTACATTTTTGGGCTAGTATTTCACATGAAAAAAAATATATCAAAGTAAACCTACATTTAATCTAATTTACAACAATGAATGACCAACAACAATAAGCATGTATATACATACAAAATAAGAGACTAAAGAGAGTTAAAAATACTTACTTGTAGCGTGTGTATGACTGTCAATGCATAATCCTCCCTAGAGACAACAACACCAAGAGAGAATCACTATGGGTGGAGAAGGGGAAATATCAACAAGAATATCTCCAGTCCTAACTCACTATGGTGACCCAAATGTGAAAGAGGCAAGCTCCAAGACTCCAAATCTAGCTAACAACTGTGAAATAGTGCAAAAAAGAGTAATTATGTGCAAATAGCATGTAAAAAAGTGATAGAAAAAGTGATCTTATGGTGGTACTAATAAGAAAATTAAGGGCCCTATATACCCGATATGATCACTCATGGGCTATGGCGGAAGTGATGGAAAATTCAAAACAGGTGCCATCGCCCATGGGCGATGGCATCGTCCTTAGGGGAAACCTTACGGTCAAAGGATGAAAACATGAGGAATGGAAGTTAGGGAATAAATGGGAATGCATAACAAAAATACAAAGTGACCAAAAGTAAGGATAATAGTGTGCAATAATAAGTGGACATGATGGGAGAAGTAGACATAATAAGTGCAATATGTGAACAAAGGGAAGAAATGAGGCAAGTATAGGGTCACTAAGGCTAATAAAACATCTTTCAAATGGTGTGGTCTAGCCCACAAGACCAAGCCCGATCACATCCCAATCCCATCAGGCCCCTTAAGGCACCCGTTTAAGAGGATAATGCATCAAAAACCCCTGGACAAAATAAAGGTTAGCAAACATAAAAAATATTGTGTATACATATGCCCCAACCAAAGATCATCACATGTCACAATAGTGAAATATGAGATGGTCTTCATAAAAATATCTATGCAACACAAAATTGAAATGAAATTCTAAAAGTAAATTTGAAATTAAAGTGTTGTGAAGGAAGTAATGAAATGTCAAATGAAATATACCTACCTCATACTTACTTGTCGGCATTACTCGACTTTCCTGTGATGAACTTGATAGCTTCTTAGAATCCTAGATAAGCAAGGCTGAAAAGAAACACTACAAGATAATTAGTAAACTAAGACAAAAATCACTTAGGCTAGGAGGGTTATGGGAAGGATGATATCCAATGTTGAAATAAAGGAAAATGAGTATTTGGAAAAAGGTTGTAAAGATAGGTGTAATAGGTCGAAATAAATGATTTGTTGCCACTAGAGTGGCACAATTTGTGGAATTATTTTAGGGTTTGGAGTGTGAAAGATATGAATTTTTAAAGATTGGAGGAAATCACAACAAAAATCAGTTGTTATAAATAGTAAAGAGGGAGATTCATTAGTCACCTTGCTATTTTGAAATTAAGAGAACTAAGCTCTGAATAACCCAAATTAAGTGCTTTTAATGGCGATGGCAAGAGTATGAGATGATAGACATGGAAGCCAAGACAAGGCACGCAGTAGTGTTGAAACCTATGGTAGGTGTTATTTTTAAATTGGGAATGGGTAGCTTAGTGAAAAGGGATAAATGTGTGCCGAGGCAAATTTAGCTCGTGAAATTTGCCCCAAAGATAGTAAAAATGTAGACCATGTTGATATCTTGGTGGGTTTGGGAGAATTTTAATTTTTGAGTTCATTAGGTTAGGTTTTTGAATTAAATACAAAATCATTATGCGGGACCCTAAAATGGATTCGATCAGACATGTTAGGATGACCGACGGCATCTGGCTTAGGAAGAAATTTTACCATGGACGATGTTGTATGTCAGCAAGACCGATGGTGTAGAGAAGGTTGGGAAAATCCTATCATGACCAATGGCATCTTCTAAAAGGGCCGATTTTGTAGGAAATTTGTATACTTTTTGTCAGAGGTCGATGGTGTTAAGACAATAGGATCAATGTAATAGGAAGTGTAGAATTTCTATTATTTTAAGTGCATTTTCTTGATTTTGATGATGCATTTGTATGGTACTTGTTTGATGTTCTGCAGGTGTCGTGGAGGATTTGAATGTGCACATATGTGGATGTAGCATCACTTCTAAAGGTTTTGAGGATATTATCTGCATAGGACATTTCACAAATACATGGCCTCATATCTAGAGGCATTAAGCAAATGTTGTAGGTCTTATTAGATGTAGATTTGGTACATATTCTTCACGCATTGGGAGTTTAGGTCCAAAACCTTTAGGTGGATGGACAATGGACAAATAGTAGAGGTTGTAGTGACACTGCATGATGTACATGCCATTTTGGAACTATTGATTCAAGGAGTCTGTATGTTTTACAATGTACCCATAGAGGCAGATGAGAGGAGGGCACTAGCATGATGGGTGACAGTAAGTGATGAGTATCACCCAGTTTCATTGAATATTAGATTGATTTTGGTATATATTGCCTATATTATGGATATCTAGAAGGATATTACTAGGATGGTTGTGGCATGAATCTTGTGCCACAAGGAAGATGCAAGCATATCATTTTTTTGTTGGTAGGATGCAAGGATGCTTTGAATATGGGGATGTAACTGAATTAGGGCATGATGGGTTATTCTATTCTCCAATCATTTAACTAACTGAATCTTTTGTTAGTGTCATTATAAACCGGGGTTGTGTCCTAGGTTGTATGCAATGGAGCTTTACAGAACCAGTTTTCTTGTTCAGGGGTTGTTGTGAGATTTTCCTAAGTTGGTTACTAATCTACGGAATCTTAATATAAATCTACGGAATTTAGTTATTACGATGAAATGAAGTTTGAAAGTTGGAGTTTTGAATTAAATGGAAATGCACACACAGAATCTGAAAGAACGGAATTGAAATTACACACTTATAACTAAGAATTAGTAGAAGTAAAAGCATATGCTAAGTTAAACTTTGTATAAAAGGAAACACACATTCTAAATAGAAATTCCAATAGGAAAAACAAATACATTCAAACTGAGATTGAATGAAATATACTGAAATAGAGATTGCAGTGAAGCTTATCAAAAAACCAGATGTGCATGTAGATATAAACGGCCTCCAGTCTCCTTGGTCGAGTGGGCCCTTGCTCTCCCTTAGGACAAAGGAAATATCTACAGCTTTAGATCCTCAAAATGACGCTTACTTATATTAATTCAAATATGTTCCATAGCATATCCAGTACATGAAAAGAAGATTTCTCAATACCACAAGCTATGTATTGCAAATTATATAAAAATAATAGCTACTACCATGTTCTTAAGAAGGTGTCTTTATATAGACATAAACAGTTACAAAATTCACCATAATAGGTGGCACTAACATCTCCCACTAATCAACATTAACCACAACTCATAAATTCCTATGGGACTGTTAGAAATAAGTCCCATACTTATAGGTTGATGGGTGGAAAAAGTCTCCTGCTCCCGCATTCCAGCTCCAAACTCAAACTTCTTAATTGCATCAGCAATAGACGTTCATCATTTCCCTGCACACATCATTACATTTCCCTCATGAAGACAGTTAGTAGAAGGTTATATGGAAATCAGGTCGCATGAACAAAAGCAAGTAAAATGTATCAAACTCACTAAGATATAACTATACAAAGCATCCCCATGCATTAGCAAATCATATCTAAATGACAATTTATTAACCATATGAATGATATAAATGAGCCAAATAATGTACTCATAATTTCCCCCTCACTTTACCTGTTATATGTCCCAATGCAACTTATCTACACCCTGCGCTATGACCAAGTTGATGGGCCATGTCATACTCTTCAAACTGATCAGCATATTGATTTCTAGTGCCTTTACACCTCTAAGTGTTGGAGGTTACTTCGACCCAAGCTGTAAAACCCTCATTTGACTAGGAAGCATTATTTTTCCAAGTGGTAGTAGGACTAAAGAGGAGAGGTGGTCACACCCGAAGTCCTACCCATTCATCACTATATTGTTTGCTAGTCTTTCTGATAACTACCTGATGATTGTGATGAGGGCATCACCTCATCACATACTCTAACTCAAATTCTGAGGTGAGATAACCTCCCTTATCTTAAATGGTAAGCTCAAAGTGTCCCATCACCTATCACAGACCTGCCTTGCCACCCCAAAGTGTTGTTGACTATAGGTTTCAAAGTCCCCCACACATTTTAGTAATATCTTCGAGGTATTCTCTCCAATACCAGCTTGGTAGCAAGGAGATCTAAAGTTTTTCTACATAGCCAAATCGTTGTGATGTGTAGGCCGAATATAGAATCCTATTGTTTGATCTGTGTGATTAAAGGTATCCATTTGTTCACCCCACATGATCTGATTTCGAAGCAAAGACTGAAAGGCTTTTAACTGCAAATCCTCCACTAACAAGTTAATGAAGAATTCAGGGACATTGGTGACTAATATATTATGGAGGTAGAACTCACAGAGTAGGTTTTGAATTTCGAGGGTACTTTATTTGTAAACGGACATGAAAACATTACCATCAGCGGCTTCGTAAGGCACCTGACAACACAACTACATCAACTGCCAAGAGTAAAACTATTCCTGAACAAACATGTTGTAAATTGAAGATGGTCTCCTATAAGACATGATCTTACAAGCCAAAGGACAGAAAGAGTCCAAAAGAGACTGCAATTTTTGTTTCTCAACATGGATGATTTCCATTTCCCCCTTTAATTTCTTATTTTCCTTTTTTAATTCTGAATTTTGAAGAGACAATTGGTGGAAATCATTCAAAATACTAAGACCTTTATCTCTTTATCGCTTTAGACTGTAAACCTCTACTTGTAGAGTTGTATTTTCTCTATCCTTTTCTATTATGCGTTGAGTAAATTTAGTTTGTAGAGAAAGGTTTGTTTCTTCCATACCTTTCAACTGGCATTTAAGGAGTGCAATATCTTCCAAATAACTGTGAGGATCAGAAGCTTGACATAACCCAAGGTGACCAATTCCCATTGCAATTAATTCTAGAGCTCGATCTTGTACTTCAGATACCGAAGTAGTTTTCGAAGCTGCGGAGTGGATTTCTGAAGATGAGGGCATAGCCGAGCTTTGTGGGGTCGAAATAGTTAGAGGGAATATAGTGTCTAGTGATTTATCAATGGGGATAGCTAGGTTTCCTTACTCATCCCTTACTTCCCACACAAGGGCAGAGGCACCAAAAAAACCCTCCGACTGGGAACTTCTAGGTTTGGGCAACACACATGACCGTCGCAGCTATAGAAAAACAGAAGAAGAGGGAGTCAAATTATGTATACCTTTAGAACTGGACGGTGTTGAAGATGAGCTCACTTGATCACCATATTTCTCCATGTTTGTCTAAGCATCAGGTTCTTCCTTCTTGTGTACATGGTGACTGACTGATGTGATGATGCGATAGTGGCCCGATGTGTGGAAGATTGTCCCAATTTGAGCTACTTCGGCTTGGAGCCTTCCCCCACATTCATCCTTTCAAGCCTTTGTTTGGGCTTTAAAAAACACTTGATGTGAACACAGTAAAAGAATGAGCCTTGGGTGCTTTAGAATTGCCTTTCCTGTGCCAGTCTTGTATTTTGACCGACCTTAATAACTACATCTGCCAAGTATTCTGGTAAATTCACGCTGAGTGTAAGGTTGACGCATCCTTTCTTCAAATGAATGAGAATTTTGAGGGAATCGCCACCCAACACAGATGGTTGATCATCGCATATAAATTATCGATCAACCCATTTGGCCATCTCCCTCCAAATGTAACATTCCCATTTTGAGACTTTAGAAACAAGGGAAAAAATATATATAGTGTTCATTGTTCTAAATATAGCATTATTTAGAACAAACATTCCATGCCAATCAAATACAATGGATAAACATATGCAGCTGTAATGACTCGGTGATTCACTGATCTATTCATTCCATAACTCGGTAAGTTGCCAATCTATTTATGGTATCTTATGTATCAAATACATATCATATGATTCGTATACTTTGTCATCCTACCCTACACTGGGTATTCAGTGATCTGTTTAAAGAAAATATATGAATATCTGCTACCAATATTCATCTAATATCACGTTGTTTTAAACTTGGTGACATAGGACAACGCAGCCAGAAGCTTGAGATACTTTGGCCAAAGATTTATAACATACTATGTATATCACTATTCCTAGACGACATACTTGTCATATTGGAATACGTCCTTCACCTCACTCCTTAATTATCATGATTGGTCTTTACTGACTACTGTCAATCCACTTGTTCCAAGTTAACCCTAACCCAGATAAAAACATAACCTATTTAAGGAAGACGCTCACAATGGCTTAGGGTTAAATGGGCCTACTCAATTGCCTAAGTCGACTGGATGTGCCAACATACCTGAGCAAATTGGAGCTAATTTCATATCTAAAATATGCTCCTATCCAGACCTAGAGGGAAACTAAGTTCAAGTCTGAGTTCATATGTGTGTGTAGATCTAGGAGATCAATGTAGAGGGTGATCGCCACATGTCAACTACAAACATTGTATTCTGGAAGAAGAACCAAGCCTTCTCGAAAGTACGACCATGTCGTTGGCATGTGCCAACATCCTAAAGAAACTACCTCATCAAAGATGTATTACCCCCGAGGAGCTGTTTAATACCATTGTTAGTTGGAATTATTCTGAATTTTAAGAAGACAATGGTGGAAATCATTCAAAATATAAGACCCTTTCTCTTTATCGCTTTAGACTGTAAACCTCACTGTAGAGTTGTATTTTCTCTATCCTTTTCTATTGCGTTGCAGTAAAGTTAGTTTGTAGAGAAGGCTAGAGGAGAAGAAAGGTTGTCTTCCATACTTTCAACTGGCTTAAGGAGTGCAAATATTCAAAATAACTGTAGGATAAGAAGCTTGACAGTAACCCAAGGTGACCAATTCCCATTGCCAATTAATTCAGGAGCTCGATCTTGTACTTCAGACCGAAGTAGTTTTCGATAGATGAGGGCGAGTGATTTCGAATAGATTGAGGGGCAGAGACGAGCTTGTGGGGTCGAAATAGTTAGAGGGGAAATAGTGTCTAGTGATTATCAATGGGGATTAGCTAGTGTTTCCTTACTCATCCCTTACTTCCCACACAAGGGCAGGGAGGCACCCAAAAAACCCTCCGACTGGGAACTTCTGGTTTGGGCAAACACCACATGGACCGTCGCAAGCTATAGAAAAACAGAAAGAAGAAGAAGGGGAGTCAAATTATGTATACCTTTAGAATGGACCGGTGTTAGATGAGCTCACTTGGATCACCATATTTCTCCATGTTTGTCTAAGCATCAGGTTCTTCCTCTTGTGTGACATGGTGACTGACTGATGTGATGATGCGAGAGTGGCCCGAGTGTGTGGATAAGATTTGTCCCAATTTGAGCTAATTCGGCTGGAGCCTTCCCCACATTCATCCTTTCAAGCCTGTGTTTGGGCTTTAAAAAAAACTTTGATCGTGAACCCAGTAAAAGAATGAAGCCTTGGGTGTGCTTTAGAATTGCCTTTCCTGTGCCAGACAGTCTTGTATTTTGACGACCTTAATACACTACATCTCAGCCAAGTAATTCTGGTAAATTCACGCTGAGGGAAGGTTGAAGCATCCTTTCTTCAAATAGGATGGAATTTTGAGGGAACGCAACCCCAACACAGATGGTTGATCATCGCCAATAAATTATCGATCAACCCATTTGCCATCTCCCTCCAAATGTAACATTCCCATTTTGAGACTTTAATAACAAGGGAAAAAATATATATAGTGTTCATTGTTCTAAATATAGCCATTATTTAGAACAAACATTCCATGCCAATCAAATACAATGGATAAAAAATATTGCAGCTGTAATGACTCGGTGATTCACTGATCTATTCATTCCATAACTCGGTAAGTTTTGCCAATCTATTTATGGTATCTTAGGTATCAAATACATATCATATGATTCGTATACTTTGTCATCCTACCCTACACTGGGTATTCAGTGATCTGTTTTAAAGAAAATATATGAATATCTGGCTACCAATATTCATCTAATATCACGTTGTTTTTAAACTGGGTGACATAGGACAACGCAGCCAGAAGCTTGAGATACTTTGGCCAAAGATTTATAACATACTATGTATATCACTATTCCTAGACGACATACTTGTCATATTGGAATACGTCCTTCACCTCACTCCTTAATTATCATGATTGGTCTTTACTGACTACTGTCAATCCACTTGTTCCAAGTTTAACCCTAACCCTAGATAAAAACATAACCTATTATAGGAAGACGCTCACAATGGCTTAGGGTAAATGGGCATACTCAATTGACCTAAGTCGACTGGATGTGCCAACATACCCTGAGCCATTGGAAGCTAATTCATATCTAAATATGCTCCTATCCAGACTAGAGGGAACTAAGTTCAAGTCTGAGTTCCTATTGGGTGTAGATCTAGATGATCAATGTAGAAGGGTGATGCCACATGTCAACTACAACATTGTATTCTGGAGAAGACCCAAGCCTTCTCGAAAGTACAGCCATGTAGTTGGCATGTGCCAACATCCTACAGAAACTACCTCATCAAGATGTACATACCCCCGAGGAGATTGTTAATACATTGTTAGTTTGAATTATTTCTGATAAAACAACCCTGCCAAAACCCTAATCCAATGCTCAATAAGTTCTTTCCTAAATTTGCTTCATTTTATTCCATGAAGAAAATTTATTATACTTAACGGTGTTGTTTTTTTTAAAGTTAGATCTCTCATTTACACTGCCAATTAACCACAACCCGAAGTGTATCAGTTTCATTTTAAGAGTACCAATAACTTTTAGACAAGTTCAACGAGTTGAATAATAATTCAATTAAGAGACTTCATACAAAATTGAAGTCTAATCAAATGTAATCACATTTACATACCTTTTGTTTATATTCAATAAAGAAAGAGAAGAAAGAGTCTTTATTCTAACATGTTAAGTGTTTAGGCTAAATCCTACCCAATATTTCCACATTCTTAATGTGTGTTCAACACACATTACATTACTACGATAATATATTGTAGATAAAAGAACCTCATATTATACAGCTTAACAAGACATTTTGATTAGGGAAATTGAACTAGTCCCTGTATCCACTATCAAAGGATATCCAAGTAAGCATTTATAATAACATGAAGAATCTTCAAAACGATAGAAAATCATATTTTCATACCAGTACAAGATAATTTACACAACCAATACAAGTAAATTCTCATCTTTTTAATTCATCTTATAACTTATACATTTAACAAGCCTTGGCATTTTAGGCATACATGCATAACATTCACTTTCATTCTCAAAGAATACATTTTTTATTTTCAATACAATCTAAGAATGAATCAAGAATGCTTCACAGGAATCAGATTTAAATCAGCCAATGCATCATATAAGTTTTTCCTTCTTTTATCACTTACAAAGTCCATATGCAAAAATTGCTAGCACAGTTCATTTCAATGAACTGAGCATGATAAGCACTAAGCCTTAAAACGAAGTGCATTCCAATAATTGTTCCATTAAAACAACTCTGGTTTAATGAGACAATTATTACATCATAAATATCAATATAAGTAATAGCAAACAGAAAAGAAGTACATTTAACCAATTTGAATTCACTTCCAAGAGAAGAACAGAATATAATCCACAACATCTACCTTACAAAATTAAAGTTTAATTAATCCTAAGGATTACCTTTAAACAACAAAGAAAGGGTTTACAGCATAGTTCACATTGAGATGATACATCTAGCTCCTAAGCAAGGAAGAGGGGTATCCATTCCAAACTATGCTCAACACAAAAATATTAGAAAGCAGATATAATTTCATAACATGAATTTAACTGTTTTGTTTAAAGGACAACTACCTTTAAATGTAACATTTCAGATATTTAAACAGAATAGAATCCCATATCAATCTTAAGAAGGAATATAGAGTCTAAACAGTCTTACAACAAGATTGTATTTTCTGTTCAACAAAACCAAAAGAACAAATTCCTTCATCACTTTAAAAAATTATATGAACAAGGAAGGCAAAACAGGTATAATAAATATCCATATTGCAAGAGAACTAATAACAGAAGGTTTCAATCATATGAACTAAACCTTACATGTTAGATAGGGAGTCTTATCAAAATTTGACTCAAATTTAATTTATTCTCAAAACTTAACAACAAATTCCCGTCTCTAATCCAAACAATAAGCTCATACACTAGTTCCCAGAAGAGAGAACAAAACCAACTCATTGCAAGAAATGTACTGCAAGTTTCCCTTACAATCCTTATCGTTACAAGCATGAGTTCCAATTTCAGTTCAAAACAACACTCAGTAAAGTTCTAAAACAACACCCTATCCCTAAGGGTTCCCAATTTCCTTCTTCTTCTAAAAGACTTAAGCATTAACTTATTGATCCCAACAAGACTAGAAAACCTGAAACTTTAAACTAATCCAGTTCAGGAGTATTCTCGAACTTGAAACTGAAGTTTCTTTACATGTCGTCCACAACATTGTATTAATCGTGAGTGATTCATAATTTTATTAGAACTATAAAACAAAATTAGACTTGAACAGATCTAAGTATTCTGCCTCCACTACTATTTCTAAGCACTGGTACAAACTTGTTTAAAATAATTCTAAATTCTTCTATCAAACGAAAGCGTTTCACATTAAATCTCCAAAAGATGTTCAAACAGCTCAGTCATACTACTCACCCAGAATTACCGAGAGTAATCAGTTTGCATTTAAGGAGTTATAAACTCTCAACTAAAAATACAAATTAAAACCAACTCACAAATACCAAGACAGAGCTAACACGTCGTTCAACTAAAAATTCCAAACATTATGTATCAAATTACATGTACAGTGTTGAATCACAAAGTCTCAAATGTGAGCACAGAAATATATGCAAATATTATGATATAAGTCAGAGTATAACACGAATGACCTTAACCAGTTTATAGCGTAACCAAGAAACCCTATTTCCAACTCAAAATGAAACACATGTTTCTTCAAGAAGAGTTCAAAACCATTTGAGTAGATATTCGCAGGTTCAGGGCGTCCACTATTCCCATTCCAGTTTGCATTTCAAACAAAGAAAACTCAAACCAGCTCGAAACACGAGCTCCTTCCAGAGTTCAGAATAATCAAAAGAATATTATTACTGTGTAAAATATGAACTTCCATTAATAGTGCAGAATAACATAAGAATAAACACGAGTACAGAGGTACATATCAACTTAAAACAACAGTCCAATATTACTCAAGGATCCAAACACTGTTCAGAGTGACAAGAACCTCCAACCCAAGTTCTTAACAAAACACTAACCCTGGATCAAGCTAACTACACACGAACTTGAATACAGGCTCAAACAAAACACCAGCTCAATACAAGCTCAAGCTCAAACAATACACAAGCTCAATTGCAAGCCTTAGCTCAAACAAAACACGAACCCAAATACAGAAAGATCAGATGGAATTCAAGGTTCCTAAAACTCAAAACCATTTACACAATGACAAAGGTCAGTTGAAAACACAACTTCTTCGTATACTGGTTCAAGAAATGACAAGCAAAGTTATAGTAACAAGTTTCTCGTGCATGTCATGCTAAAGTAACAAGTTTCTCATGCATGTCATGCTAAATAGTACATACCAAGAAAGTTTCAAACACTTATCACCAATTTTCCATGGATTAATACCCAAATTTCCAAGATTACAAAATCCAGCAAGTAAATAACTAGATAAAGCATGCAAGCCAAGAATATCATAAGAGCATAGTCATTTTAATGAATCATTTAGAAGAAATCAAGAGATCTTAAATATTAGATCCTATCATGCCTAATAGCGCTTCTGCCAAATTGAAGGAGACTTCCAGAAGAGCTTCCAACTCCTTTTCTCCTCCACGAAAGATCAACCAACCAACAAATTTCCTCAGAATGCCTCATATACCTTCCCATGATCGAAAATAGACCAGGTGAGTTAAAAATAGCAATGAAGTGCAAGTCGAACTGCTAGTTCGAAGACCCAGTTTTCTCCATGCAGAGAAAAATCTGAAAAGCATGCAAAAACCAACAACCTCCCACAAATTTGCCTTTCAAGTTTCCTAGATGGTTTGTGAACAAGACCCGAGGCCAATTAATTTCATTAATTCCAATTTTTCCGCTCAACTCTCCTTACCACCACCTCCCAAATCTGGAGAATGCCAATTCCAATTCAACATGCAACTCCATCTTTAGTGGAGCTTCCACATAAGCCTTCGCTAACTCAACTAGCCCCTACCAAAATTGGCAGTACGTAATGCCTTTAAGAACCTTGTCAATAATTCAATGCCATTGGAACCGTCGCCTTAGAGGCATGCGACCCTTTTAGGTTCCCATTAAAATAGCTTAGGATATATCCTTAAACTTAGGTTAGTTTAGGAGTAATTACCTTAGGTCTTAACACATTACCTTAGGTAATTCCAACATTAGGTTAGATCATCTCATAACCATATAGCATTAGGTTTTAGGTTAATTTAGATAGCCTAGAAACCTTTTCATACTCCCTTAGCACAAGGCTTAGGTTATAAATAAAATCAATTAAATAACATAGCTAGGTAATGTATATTCTTATCCAGCTTAGGATTCCATAGGACAATCCTTTAGTTTTAGGATTCTGAATCCTTCCAATGTCATGAACAGGTTGTATTTCATTTACGTCAGCAATGGACTGCCAAGATCAATCTTCAAGGACCTAAGCACAACATACAACTGAATAGGAATACGTTCACACAAGATTAAAGACCTTTTAATAACAAATTTCAGTCCACCATGTCCCTCAATTATGGAATGTCAATTTACCATTTTTTCAACTGAGAAGGTTCAAAACACTCCTTGGATCACTGAAATTGATCCAAGGATGAGTCAGGTAAAGAGATAAGTTTGCAACTCTTAAACCAGATTACAACTCACCTACAAGAAGTGAAAAATGGAGTCAAGGAAGCCATTCCATTCCAGTCTAATGATCTTAAGAACAGAAAATATTTATCCATATCAAGCATGATCTCCAACAATCAAAAGAACACATCTTTAGAAGAAAATCACATGTCAACACTTGAAATGCAAAGGAGGAATATAAAAATTGTCGAGGGTGTTACACCAAATGTCGGGCAGACTTTCCCTCTTAATGCCTTTCTGAACACCCTGGGAGGTAATGATTACCTCAGGAAATGCCTCACCCTCCTCATGAAACAAAGCAATCAATTATTTGAGAGGATCATTTATCATGACTTTGAGACAAAAATCTGGTAAATCGGATAGTTCAAAAACTACCTGACTGGTAATCTCCACTCGCTCCCTCCAACGTGGGAGCAAGTAGCTTCAAAATTCTCCAAGAATTCATCCATGATTCCTTCATCAAAACCTTCATATTTCCAAATAAATTCAATCCAACTAGAATCATAAAATACCTATGAAATTGCAGCATTCCAGAGAAATGGGTCTGGAGAATTAGGCTTAGACTTTTTCTTTTGTCTCATGATGAAGGTGAATGAATCTAGACAGTAGAGATACAAGAACAAGGGTGTTCTCTAATTCGTGGTGTGATGGCAGGTAGAAAGTTGCATTCAAAATTCTCAAAGCAACGGCAGGAAGTAGTTAGGAACTATAAATTTGAAATGCACCTGGATCCTTGAATAGCATAAAAGTAGAGCAAATATGGTGGTGCAAAAAGGTCGACAAGACTAGGTATCTATGAGTAATTTTGATATGTGGGATGGCGCACATCCCATCGCTTGAAATGGAAATGCCACATGTCCCTTTCGTGGAGGATGACACATGTGGTGTGTACGGAAATTATGACTCATTACTCCCTCATCCCATCATGTTGTAGTGTCAGATTCAAAAGGATATCCATAATAAATACATCGATCATTGTGTATGGATGCAATTATAATAAGTTTATGCATGGGGGGTTGCTTCATAAGGAAATATCCGTAGTGAACTAAAATGCACTTACCCATGTTACTTCATCGTTAGATATTTGTAGATTTCCATGTCCTACAGTTTGAGAAAAAATGTGATTAGTGGCCGTGAAACAATGAAGATCTCGACATTTATAAAAATAAACAAAATGGCTAAGGGAAGAAGATCAAGGTCATGACCATCCTCCTTTATTGAAATTGAAAGACAACAATTATTTCTAGTTGGAGGGGCAAAGAGCCACCTCAGCATGCATTTCCTCACTCAGCATGATGTCACTGGTGAAAGTTCCCTTGTCAAGAGGTTGTTGGTAAATCCTAAGCATGTGGCCATTTACAAGAATATTCCTTTTGTCACCATCGATTGGTACCAGTTGAACAGAACCATTATCAAACACTTTTTTGATCTGATATGGACCCAACCAGTGTGTCTGTAACTTACCTTTAAAGTGTTGATAATTAGAATCAAAGAGTAAGACCCATTCCCCCTTATGAAACATCTTGGATTTGATATGAGCATCATGTCAAGTCTTCCTCTGATGTTGGAGAATTTCTGTCTGTTGTTGTGCTTCTATACGCATTTCATCCAATTCGTTCAACTGCATCACCCGTTCATGTTGTGCTTCATCCAAATTGATGTCGACTTCCAGTTTTGTTCTCCAGGTACGTAACTCGAACTCAACAAGTAACAATGGCTTCTTCTCATATACCAACTCATAGGGAGAAAAACCAATAGTATTTTTCCAAGTCATGTTATAGGCTCAAATTGTCTGATGATTGTCAAGACAAGCTCACAGTATGTCGTATACTTCATCTTCCCGAATACACCTGTAAAGAACCATATCAGGACAGCATTTGAACAAAATTCCATTACACCATTTATGTGTTGCACTATTTTTAACCAATTTTTATCTCTCTTTATGAGTAAAATAGGTAGGAAACTTCCCTATGGTTAAATAATTTGTAAAATCTGCAAACCACGGAGTTTGAGTTGATATAGCAAACAAATTTCATCTGGAAATTGATCCTGGACTACCTCCTCATCACGTGAAACATTCAATCTCGAAAGAAAATCAGCGACAACATTAGATTTTCTAGGCTTATCAATAATGGTCAGATTGAATTCCTGTAACAAGAGTAATCATCTAATAATCCAACTGCTGACTACTAGTTTATTCATTAAATATCGGATGGCAGAGTGGTCAGTATAAACAAAGATTTTATACCCAATGATGCAATTTCGGAATTTGTTCAAAGAATATACAACAGCTAAAAACTCCTTTTCTGTAGTGGTATAGTTCCTTTCCGTAGGAGTCAGATTCTTTTTGATAAATTAAATGGCATACATGTGATCCTCTTCATCTTTCTTCCCAAGAATAGCTCCCATAGTTGTATTGGAGGCATCAATGTGGATATCGAAAGGTTTCCCCCAATCGGGACCTCGTAATACTGGGGTTGTGGTCAGTTTCTCCTTGATAATATCGAATTCCTGCTAACACTGAGGGGACCACTCAAAAACACAATCTTTTGTCAGTAATGAAAACATAGGTGCAGTAATTTTACTAAAGTATTTAATAAATCACTGATAATACCCTGCATGTCCAAGGAAACTTTTGATGTCAACCTGATTTATTAGTGTAGGTAGTTGAGTGATGACTGCAATCTTTTTGGGGTCGACCTGTATACCTTTGGCATAAACATGGTGACCTAAGACAATTCCCTAATCCACCATCATCAGAAATTTTTCATGACTCAAGGACGGTTGGTGTTGCTCACATCTGCTCAATACTTTCTCAAGGTTATGCAAAGATTCGTCAAAAGTGGATCCATGGACAGTGAACTCATCCATGTAAACCTCAACATAGTCATTTGTAAGATCTGTAAAAATGGCCAAGACTACTATCAAAAACGTAGCAAGTGCATTAAAAAGCCCAAAACGTAAGACTCGATAAGCAAATGTACCCCAAGGGCAAGTAAAGGTGGTTTTATCCTGGTCAGCAGGTGCAATACTTATTTGGTTATACCCACTAAACCCATCCAAGAAAGATAAATATTTCTTACTGGCGAGATTGTCCAGAACTTGGTCAATAAAAGGCAAGGGAAATAATCTTTCTTAGTGGCTTTGTTGAGTTTCCTATAGTCAACGCAAATTCTCCATTTACCATTTTTCATGGGGACTATAACTAATGGTGAGACCCACTGACTATCAGATATAGGGTAGATGAATCCTACCTTTAGCAATTTTTCTATCTCATTTTTCACTGTCTCTGAGGGCTCGGTTAATTATTCTTTGTGAGTGCCATATGGGTTTAACATCTTCAGTGTAGATATGGTGAGTACATATTTTAGGATGAATTCCTTTCATGTCAGTGTAATCCCAAGAAAAAGTGTGGTAATTTTTCCTCAAAATCTCGAGAACCCTAGCCTCTTGGTTGGCCTCCAAATTATTACCAATGGTTAATTATTTTCCTATGCCAATAGGCACTTGTTTGGTATCTTCCAAAATGGCGAGCTTTTCATTGGTGATTAAGGAATTCAATGGGAAAACATGGGGCTGAAGCATGTGTAAAATGGATACATTCTCAAGAGACAAAATCTTGGTCAGAGGACAATAGAAATCAGAGACTGTGGATTTCGTATTATAAGCATATATTTCATTACAAGATTCATTATAAGTATCACTTACCGAGGCGACAGTATCGGTCATGTCTAGAACAAATGGGTTTGCAGTCAGAGTTCTGATTTCCGTAGCCACATTGTTGATTTCTATAGTCACAGAACTCTCTGCATTAGTTAGTGTGTATGACTCAACAAATTCCGTCATATGGTTTTGTACTGTAATGGTGACCAAATAAGAGGAACTGAGAGAATTAGTATCCAAAGAATCCACCCATACGTGTTCACAAGCATACACATAAGGCTAGGTAGGAGGATATAATGAAATATGTTTGGATTTATACCCATTTAGAATAGTCATTTTTCCCAACCTATAGTCAATATATGCAGCAAGAGTAGCCAACCAAGGTCGTCCCAAAATGACTAGATATCCCGATTTCCGAGCTTTAGGCTCTAAGACCATGAAATCGACAGGATACTCCTAGGATTCAACGATGGCCATTATATCCTCAATCACACCATCTGGTATAGCAATGGACTGATCTGCTAATTGAAGAATGGTATTGGTAGGTTGTAGTCCTGTCAAGGACAATAGATTGAACATATTTGTTGTTATAACATTTATGACAGCACCAAGATCCACCAAAATGTTAGATATTTACTAATTGTTTATATAAATGGTAATGACTGGACTCCCAAGATCCTCATATTTTGGTGAAATAAGTGTGTCAGCAACAAGATCAGCCAAATTTCCTTCCACCTTGATGGTCTTTGGGCATTTCTTCTTTCTTCCAGGTGTCTTTATACACTCATTTCTAATGGTTTGGTTTAATTTTGGGATGTCCCTTATTGCTTGCAGAAGTGGGACCTCAATGTGCACCTTTTTCAACTCCTGAACTAGTGTCGTTTCATCAGCAGTTCGACTGTCTTGTAACCGCTCAGGAAAAGGAGCTTTATGAGCATTTTGATTAGTTTCTAGACCGTTCTGAGTGTTTTTTGTTTTTGGAGAAGGTGTAGTTCCTTCATTTTCCTCAAGTATCTCATCTTTATCGGTGTCTACAGGAATTTCCGTGATAACTATAGGGGAATTCAACGTTTTCCCAGACCTTAGTCTCATATTACCAATAATATTAACATGCATTGTGTTACTTGGCCCTGCTTCATCAATTAAAGCAGTCTGTTGATTTTTCAGGTTTGATACAGGCTGGGCTGGAAGTTGTGTTTGCGTTGCATGTATGTATTGTTGATAGTTTTGCAGTGGGGCCATTAAATCTTGTTGTGGTTGATGGAACCTATGTTTTTTATTAATATACTGTTGTGGTGCCCACTGCTGGTTTTGGTTAGGGTTCTACTTAGGTACCCACTATTGGTTGTGCCATGGACTTGTTGGATTCGGTGGTGTCCAACCTAGATGAGTGTAGGGATTCATCCAAGGTGGTGGATGTGGATAAGTCATCCAATTTGATGTTGTCCACTCAAGTTGTCCCCAAGTAGATTGAGGATCCTAACTGGTTCATGACATCCTTTAGGGGTTCTGAGCAGGTCGAGGGGAATATACAGCGTGGTTATTTGGTTGTTGAACAAAGTTGGCCTTTGCATCAACTTCAGAGATAGCATTCAATACTCCTTTCAACTATGATAAGAAGGTGCAATGCCTATTTTTGTGGTTAGGAACTTCATAGATCAAACACATGTCTATAACATCCTAAGGAAATTCTCTCAGGGGATGTCTCTTCCTACACTTAGGGCAATATATGTCCAGAAATTCTTTGGTAGCATTGGTTTTGGCCTTAATCCCATCTATGTTTGATGTTAATTGTAACAAAATGTCTATTTTCATGTTGTCCATTTCCTCCAAAATTTTAGAGGTACCTAGGGCAAGCTTGGATGTTTTTCTCTTCCTTATACCCCCTCGTGTTCTGAAGTAACTTCTGCATAACTCAGTGATTTGTTCCATAGTAAGTTTATGCACATCTCCTCTTCCCATAAGATGGAGGGAATATTTGGTTTCCTCGTCAAGTCCTTTAAGGAAAATTGTCTTAGTGATGTCTGCATGTAACTCATAACCACCATCGATGAAGAAAGATAAATCTTTCCAAATAATCCTCTAGATTTTCATCCTCTTTTTGTTGTATCTGGAAGAACTCTTCTTTTCTATCCCTTCCCCTACAGTAGTCTTGGTATTTATCCAAAAAGGTTGTCTCCATGGCTTCCCAAGAATCAAATGAGGGTTTTGTTGGTAGGATGCAAGGATGCTTTGAATATGGGGATGTAACTCAATTAGGGCATGATGGGTTGTTCTATTCTCCAATCATTTAACTAACTGAATCTTCTGTTAGTGTCATTATAAACCGGGGTTGTGTCCTAGGTTGTATGCAATGGAGCTTTACATAACCAGTTTTCCTATTGGGGGTTGTTGTGAGATTTTCCTAAGTTGGTTACTAATCTATGGAATCTTAATATAAATCTACGAAATTTAGTTATTGTAATGAAATGAAGTTTGAAAGTTAGACTTCTGAATTAATGCGCACACAGAATATGAAAGAATGGAATTGAAATTGCACACTTATAACTAAGAATTAGTAGAAGTAAAAGCATATGCTAAGTTAAACTTAGTATAAAAGGAAACACACATTCTGAATAGAAATTCCAATAGGAAAAGCAAATACATTCAAACTGAGATTGCATGAAATATACTGAAATAGATATTGTAGTGAAGCTTATCAAAAAACCAGATGTGCATGTAGATATAAACGGCCTCCAGTCTCCTTGGTCGAGTGGGCCCTTGCTCTCCCTTAGGACAAAGGAAATGTCTACAACTTTAGATCCTCAAAATGACGCTTACTTATATTAATTCAAATATGTTCCATAGCATATCCAGTACATGAAAGAAGAGTTTTCAATACCACAGGCTATGTATTGCAAAGTATATAAAAATAACAGCTACTACCATGTTCTTAAGAAGGTGTCTTTATATAGACACAAACAATTACAGAATTCACCATAATAGGCGGCACTAACATCTCCCACTAATCAACATTAACCATGACTCATAAATTCCTATGGGAATGTTAGAAACAAGTCCCATACTTATAAGTTGATGGGTGGAAAAACTCTCCTGCTCCCACATTACAGCTCCAAACTCGGACTTCTTAATTGCATCGGCAATAGACGTTCATCATTTCCCTACACACATCATTACATTTCCCTCATGAAGACAGTTAGTAGAAGGTTATATGGAAATCAGGTCGCATGAACAAAAGCAAGTAAAATGCATCAAACTCGCTAAGATATAACTATACAAAGCATCCCCATGCATTAGCAAATCATATCTAAATGATAATTTATTAACCATATGAATGATATAAATGAGCCAAATAATGCACTCATCCGGGCACAACCACATGGGTGTAGATAGTGTATTATTTATACAAGATTTGGGCGAGGAAACAAAGAGTAGTGAGACCCATCATATTATTTTCATCCTAGATATATGAGCGGTTTCTGATGTATATGCATATGGGACACCACTAGAGGTAACAGGATATCCTTCGAGGATTCTACAGTGGGAGAGTGGCTCAATATTCAGGCCAATGTTTAGTTTTAGGAGGCTTCTATAGGTGTGACAAGAGGAGGCTTTAGTGGACCAGTGGCCTAGCTTCCCTACTACAATGGTAGTAGAGGACACATTGGAGATTACATGTCATTATATGTGGTGAGTGGAAACATATGCAATGGACAGAGTATTGTTACAATTTGGGTGCTCAGCTCATGTGCTGACCCCACCTCTTCTAGAGTATTGAAAGAGACACATCAGGGATAAAGGAGGGAAAGTAGGACCAGTGATAGGCATACCACCATTGTGACCACGTAGAGTGAGGAATGTTCCATAGGCTAAGTGGTAGGTGACAACTGATAGAGGGGAGAAAGAGGTGCAGAGGGACCTCAGGTATAGTAGAGGTGGGGGGTATCTATGAGAGATAAGTTGTTAGCAAAGAGGAGGAGTTGGGTAGAGATGACTCATAGGATGACATAATGCAAGTGGTGGTTATAAATTGCATGGAGCAAGGACACTTATTAGAGATAGGTTGACCTAGAGAGTGACAGTGTACATGATGTGGTCGGTAAGGGGTAGAGAGCAGGGGCTCCAAGGAGATCTCTCGATGATTTTAGTGTCGCTGAAATATGTGGGCACAACTAGATAGGTTCCCATCGACTAAGATATGAGTAGACATGTGTGGTTTTGGGAGGACAGGTAGATGGTGCTTATCATAGTCGTGGAGTAATCTTACGGTGAGCCATGTGAAGCATTAAAATGTTGATTATCATTGATAGTATAGATTGTGATGTTTGAATAGATGTGGAATAGATGTGCTAATGAGTGTCTATGGTTTGTGTGTTTTGTACAAAAGAATGTTGACTAAGTAGCACGAGAGTGTTTGAGAATAGCACATCATGAGATCCTATGATGGCATCCTAGACCTTACAAATCCGTGATCGTCATATGGTAGTGATCAGCAATAGCCGATAGACTCAAGGATGTGACTTTAGGCTTTGTAGGAGAGGTAGGTCATGAACTGTGGAAGGTCATCGGGATGTTTCTAGTACTAGGCGAGTGCAAGGAGATATGAAAACATTACTTCAAGGCATTTTATAGGCATAGAGGAAACACTAGCACGAGGGTAAGGCGATCAAGATTATTTTATGCATAGGGGGTGGTAGCACGTTCCAGGCAGGTTGATGCATCTTGTATTATGGCAGTTAAAATTTTGAGTAGTTAGAGAAACGAAAGAGGCTATAGGGGCTCGGTCGAGAGCCACATTTTTGGGAGGATTCCTTGTGAGCGTACTAGATAAGCACCATCACCTCAAAACATCAGTTGATCTCTCATTTGAGGGAGGTGATGTCCTAAGGGATGATTATTTTTTTAAAGATAAATTTTGAGTTATATATAATGCATAAAAACGATTCATGGTGATATCTGTATATACGAGATACCCTTATTTTGGCGTTATGACCGTTGTTGATTGATGTTGATATATGTTGTATATATGTTTATTTTCATGATTCTAATTTCTTATATATTCATAAATGAATGAAAATTCATGATTAAGAGAAATGAAATGATAAAAAAGGTTTAAATATTTATGGTGTCGGTAAAGTGTGTAAAAATGGATGGGATGAGGGACCGAATCAGAGGACCGGTCCCAAGCGATAAGAGAGAAGCCCATGTAGAGAGATGATGGGAAGAAGGGGGGGACCACAGTATCCAAAGTAGGCATCCATGGCCGTATGATAATCCTAACTGGGAGAGAAAGATACCCAAGCGCGAGTTAAATGAGGAGTTACCGAATTATCCAAGATAGGGAGCAATGCCCATATAAAACCCAAAGTGGGATGAGATGAACCCAAATGGGACATAAATAGTGATAGATTGATCAGAATAAACTATCTCAAAGACGGAATGTGAATAATTGGTGTGCATTGTTGATGACGTCAACTGTGTCGTGTAGGATTTGTTTGTGTGTGAATCATGAGGTCCTTGAGGTTGTCTTTTAAGATGGTGATGCCTCAATGGATGTACTAGTCATGGGGAAACGAGGGAATCATCGATCCTGTCAAAGATCCGTGTGAGAACAGGGCAGATATCATCAAGGGAGGGATCAAGGAGGATGTTAATGATGAGTTGGATCAAAACTAAACAATATGCATAGGAGGATGTGATGGAGGGTATCAGGCTTGTCCTTTAGACGCATTAATAGAAGGCTCCTGGGCTCGGCGGATATCACAGATGTATAACATCAAGGCAAGTATGAGGGAATAATTTTGAGAAATAAACCGTGATGAAAACAAAAGAGTGGTGTTATGGAAAGAGGGATGTTTGGATTAACTTTTATATTCAAAAGGATATCTCTCTTTGGCTCAGAACCTACATGTATATGACCCAACAAATATTGTCTATATATGTGAGGAAAAACTATGATGAAAACAAAAGAGTGATGTGGTATGGACAGAGGGATGTGTGGCTCTTCTATTTGATTGGTCATCACCAAACTTTGGACCTGCATGATTCTTCATATGTCTATCTATTAGATCTACAATTAGAAACATCATGGCCAAGGGATTTGTTAACATGTGCAATATGGTTCTAGTCGCATATGTGACGATAGAGAGCTATAATGGCACAGAAGAAATGGTGGATGAGGTTGTAGAAAGGTAGAGGTCGTAGCAAGATATGTAGAAGTAAGAACGAGAAAGCAGTAATAAGATGCCATGACAGCGTTATGGTGGAAGGGCGATCTGACATGGAACAAACTGTGGATCAAAGTATCAAATCACTGAATGATATGATTATATGTCATAAGTTCATCCTTAGAGTCAAAGTTAGGAATAAATATCATGTCATCGTCCATAAGATCACCTCAACCTCCAGATTGATTGATAGTGGCAGTGTATTGCAAAGGAGACGAGTGATAGTGTGGACACTATGACTAAATGGTAGAGCATGGATGAGCGTGGTAGCCACGAAGGATTTCTGCATTCTTAGCTTGGCCATAACCTACTAAGAATGGATCATCTAGAAAATAACTATAATCATCCCCTTCTCAAGTCTAATACCTTTGATCCCAGAATATAGGTTTCCCGACGGCTGATAGGCACTAATTAAAAAGGAAATACTTATATATAACAGGATTATCGATTAGGAAAGTGATGGTGATAGGGATATGATTAGAAATACTTTATTACACAATTGTGGTAATGATAAGGTGGGAGGAAGAAAAAAGAAAAGATAAATATAAAGTAATAAAGTAAAATAAGAAAAAATGACATGATCAATTTATATTTATGTCAAGCTCCCCTCATCAACAAAATGCAAGACCACCCTTGGGTGGAGTATGGACTAAAACATTGGGATGAAGCATTACATCCAAGGGATGAGAAGCTTATTAGATAGTTGAGGGTGGCATTGGTTGGCCCGTTACCTCTATAAAAGCAAGATCGACTTGCTTATGGAGACCATGCTTTTCTATTTTACATAAATCTGATTTTTGTCTATAGCCTAGAGATTTTACAAAATATTTCTAACGACGGAAAACCTTTAGAAATAATCTCTTGAGGACGATAGAACCATCTAAGAGATCTAGTAGAAGGACGAGAACCCTTATCCTAGTTGAGAGGATTCTCCACATAGGGGTTTCCATTGCGTGTCATAGGAGTTAGCTAGATTTTCCAGTGGTTTTCCAATTGTATTGAAGGCTGATAGAATGCAGATCTACACAGTGGTCTTGAAGAAGAAGAATCAGTTGTTTTGTTTTCTCTTTATTTCCAGCCCTTTTCTACGAGGAACGACACACTTGGAGAGCTGGTATGTGCAGTTCCAGATCTGTTTAGGATCAGATTTTGAGGTCGCTATTCATGTCTGATTTTATGGGGATCAAATCAGCCAATTTATCACTAATTTAAAGAGTGGATGGATTTAACAGTGTTCCAGTTGAAGCTTATGATGGATCATGTTGTCAAGCAGGAACTAAAATCCATTAAGAATAGCCTGTTTTGAGGCCCAAATCTGGTATTTCTTTGCATTGATCACACAATGATTTATTTCAAAATAGGTTGGGTATGCTGTCTTCCCCATAGTGTGTGAAAAATTAATTTTCAGTGGAAAAGAGAGATTGTTTGGTGGGTTTTCCTCTCATGACAGGGGTGCAGGTATGCAAAATTTCATATAGAATTCAGGATCTGGCATATGAAATATTTCATAATATTTGTTTAGATGGTCCCATTATTATCAGATGGGGGTTGAGTAATTTTCTGAATCCTTGGGGTCACCAATATGTCCATATGCGGACATTAAAATAAGGATCATTGTAATCAGACATGGTAACATCAATAGCACAAGAGTCGACTATAGTCCTATGGGATCATCCATGGTAAATGTTCTACAAAAGGATGTTAAAAGTATTAGTAATAGGATAAAAGGGACATAGATCGACATCCCTATAGGAATTTATACATAGGGGCCAATGGTGTTCACTTGTACTAAAGTATTGGGATAATAAAGAGATCTGCGAGTTGTGAGGTTTGTATCGATGAGGAACCATGGATTAAGTGATCCTATAGGAGCTGATGCCTCCAATGGGCATAATTAAGCATATGTAGGTTTAATGCATCTGATAATGCTCTCTTTGAATGATTTGGAGGTTGTGGACTGGGAATTCTATTGGGTCCAAATGTAGTAGGGGAGGGGGCTAGACCTTGGTTTGTCATGCCCCAACAGACCATTCGAGGTTGACCTAGACTAGTTTGATCAATGTTAGATTAGTATTGAGGTTGCAAAAGCTGATTTAGGGAGTCAATCTATCATTATATTTTGAGCGATCAATGAGTTGCATGATGAGTTGGGTAGAATCAGGATTTCAAGGGACATTGGTGTTATTAATTGGCCTCGTATGAATTCCTTTCATTTGGAGATAGGCTTCGGAATGGTTGATATCTGTATTTCCACCTACAATGGTTTACATGAAAAGGATCAAAATGCCACATCAATTTTACATGTTAGTGTAGCCCCATCAATTGGCGTGCCACCAACAATATTTTCTATTATCATGCCATTGGGGAAGATGGTGTGAGTGGTTTACACCATGGTAAATGGGTGAGGTACGAATCATAAAAACTATTCCTTGGATTGGTTTCTGGCAGTTAATTTGGGAATAACTATATTGTGATTGACTAGCATATTATCAATGTTATGGATCATTCCATTAAAAGTCTCCTTTTAGGAAGAGTATATATGACTCTTTCGTCATCATGTAACATTCTTGTTTCTAGGATGCATCAGGAATTAAATATTCTTTAGATTTTGTTGCTTTGGAAAAAAAATCGAGTTTTATCATGAGATAATCTTGGTACTTGTCCTATGTTCGAACTGCTTCTTCTAAAGAGGTAGGACTAAAATGCTATTAAACCATGTAATAGAAAGTGCATCAGGTTCAAGTATCCTAAAGAACATCATTTAATAAAATTCATCATGTATGTTGTGTTCAAATACACAGTAGAATAAAGTCTTCCAACTATTTGATGAAATATTGGGTAGAATCATTTTCCATCTTATTATAATTGATGAAGGCATTAATGTTATTTTTTAGGAAGGTCATGGTATTAGAATTCATTTATTACTGAAGTTACCAAACTTACTATCTAGACAATGTAGTTGGATTGGAGGGTGTGATACCAATCCAAGGAATATCCAGAAAGAGCCTTAGCAAGAATAAGCCCTTATGGCAGCATAACATTTGTTTAATTGACCCATTCCTTTGTACTCACAAATTTCAAAAGGATTTGATATGGAGAGCCAGGATTTAATAGAACCATCATAAGTGATGGAAGGAGAAACACCTCTAATGTCCATAACAACTATGTATGGGGTTTATGGTTCTATTTGAAAAGATTGAAGTATCTAATTTTGAATGGGGGGTTGTGCAATGGGAATTCCATTAGGACCAAATAGAAGTGGATGCGAAAAACCTTGGCTAGTCATTCCAGAAGATACCACTTGAGGTTGATTAGCTAGCTATGTTAGGTTGTTATGAAATTTTAGAAACTGATTTGTGGCCATCATTTATTGTTGATTCAAGAGATCCATGAGATGTATGATGATTTGGATGAAATCCATGTTCAAAGTGATGTTGGTATTTTTTTGAGATTAATATCTACTCCATTTAAAGGAGGCTCAAGGGGATTGCTATATGGGCATCCAATTTCTGAGAAAGATAATCCTCAAGATGCTTGCATAGCATCTTGGGTGATTCTCCTATCTGATTGTGAAATTGGTGTAATATTTTTTGCATAAGATAGTTATAATCAAATATGGGGGAATTCTCATGCTTACCTTCTCCTTCAACATGAAATAAAGGGTTTCAAATTTTATATTTGGTTTATATTGATCAAGGTGGTGGTTTTTTCTTCTTAGCATTAGATCCTATGACATGGAAATCAGTCTTAATGCAGGAACTAGTCTTAGGAAGGCTCATTATTCTGAAGAATTGTTGTGATTCGGATAGAGATGGCTCAACTGAAGAGACAAGAGGATCACCCAGCAAGTATTCCATGGCGAAGTGAGTTGGCTTGGGAATACTTACTAGAAAATATTTATCGATGGGATCGGTCATGCAATAATTTTACATATGGATCAATGACATCTGTGAAGAGAAATATAAAGAAAAAGGAAAAATACTAAATGGGATCATCCTTGTAGGAAAATATAAATGTATAAGGGTTGATGGTATCATGACATAAACTAAAAGTTTATAATTGGATTGACCGTGTAATAGGGTTATGCACAGGGGGCTAATGGCATTCAAGAAGAGCAAGAAAATAAAAAAAGAGTGAATGTGACCTAGTTTGAAGTAGAGTAAGATTCACGTTAGGTTCACCAAAGTGTATGATGGGTAAAAGAAGAGGTTCCCAGTTGGGTTCTCAAATATAGGGATCCAATCTAAGACCGGACCACACCATGCAGATACAAAGGTGCTCAAGGAGCACTAATGTCGTAAATCTAGAGGAAGTAGTCCTCGCCCTATGATAGCTCTAGGTTTCCAAGGCCTACAAAAAAGATAAAGATATGTATCCTACTCGGATTTAGAAATAGAAGAGATATAACCAAGAGGTGGATAAAGCCAAGGGGCAGTACTATAATAAGATAACAATGTAATAGATCAAAGCAAACATACATCGACTCCAATCTATAGAAATGAATGACCAACAAACATGACAACATGCTAAAGCAGGTTTAGAAATACTTACATGTAGCATGTGTGACTACCGATACATAATCCTGCCCAGAGACAACAACACCAAGAGAGAATCGCTATGGGTGGAGAAGTGGAAAGGTCAACAAGAATATCTCCAATCCTAACTCATTAAGGTGACCCAAATGCAAAAGAGATAAGCTCCAGAACTCTAAGTCAACAAATAAAATGCAAAATAGTGGAGACCAACGAGCAATTGTTTTGTTTGTGCAAATGTTGATAAGTGGTTGTTTTACAAAGAGAAAGGTCAAGCATATATACCCAATGCCATCACCCATAGGCGATGTTGTCAGCTATGGAAAAACCAAAACAGACATCATCATTTCCCATGGGCGGATGGCGTTGGTCCTTGAGAGAGACCCTAAGGTCAAGAGGATGTAAAACATGAGAAATGGAGGCCAGGAAGATAAATGGAGGTCAATGCATGACAAAGGTTCAAAGAGTCACTGAAAGCAAGGAATAATGGCGTACAACAAGCATGAATTATGTAGACACAATGGGACAAAGTGGACATAATGGGTTTAATGTGTGAACAAAGAGCCATAAACGAGGTAAGTGTGGGGTGACTATGGCATAATAGTGACATCTTTCAAATCTTATGATCTAGCCCACATGACCAAGTCCCAATCACATCCCAATCTCGACAAGCCCCTTTAAGGCACCCACTTAAGGAGGAGAATGCAATCAACAGCCCCCTGCACAAAAGAAATGGTTAGAAAGCATCAAAAATATGGTGTATAGAATACAAATTCAATTTTACCTCACACAACATTGAGAATTTACTGGAAAATTTTAGGCTCCTACCCCTGACTAGTGTTGGCGTCAAGGAGCAATTCCAAGGTTGGGTGCGATGAAGCCAATAAAATTTGAGAACCACAACCAAACCATAGGGGGGTTAACATGTATTCCTTGGTTAGAAATTATGGGTTTACTATAGCAAATGTGATGGGAGAAAATGAAAACCCCCTCCGTCAACCAATAATTTGGTAGTTGAATGTCATGGAGATGATATTCAAAAAAATTGGCACAATTAGGGAAGGTCATGCAGTCCTAGGAGAAAACCCTACTATTGACCCGAAAATTGTGGAAACTTCATTGATAATGAATAGCTCAAAATAAGGGGTCGCACAAGGCATCAAGAAACAAAAGTGGATGATTATGGGGCAGAAAAACAAATCTAATATTTTACCCACTCCTGAGACACTTAATTGGGAGAGCCTACCTACTGTAGATTGTTGCATGTGGTGGGAAAATAAACTTGACAATCATGAGCTAAAGATAGCATTTCACGGAGGTGTACAAAATCTTTCCAATAGTTTATTTTAGTGTGAGGGACTTCCAACCCTACTTGGTTTGAATGGTTTCAAGTTATAATAAGGATACACGATGTTTCTTCATCGATTACATGCACAATGAATTCAAAGCCACCTAAACTCTATAAGATTTCACGTGGATATTTGATGTGCCTTCACACGGGTGATCAATTAACAACACTTCCAACCATCACATGAAAAACTCTCAAAAGGACCACATGTTATACAATACCTTTGTAGGAAGGAATTGCCCAAGAAAGAGTTGGTCGCCATATATGAAAAGGGGCATTGTGGAATTTTTAAAAAAAATAGCTTCATAAGAGTGTTGGTTCATCTCTAATGTGATTAGATGCATTTTAGTAACAACTGCTTGAGCATCTAACATGGTTGGATGACAAACTAAATGCTCACGGTAAGTCAAGGTGAGATTTATATCTTAGTAGCTATCGTCGACTCAAATTCACGAGTTTTTATCCCTCACAAGCAAAGGATTCTACATGACTCAACATGCCATTAAGTTATTAAGGGATATAGTATACAAGGAGCGTTGATAGAGGATTTTCCATCAGACAATTCCTATGACCCAAGTTGACCATCCATTTTCTGATCATGATATCTTAGTATTTCGTTTGTTGAGGCTAAGGATGATAACAACAAAAGGAAAAGGAAACCCAAAATAGACCCTACTAGTTTGGAAGAGGAAGACGGAGAAGATTCCAACCATTTGAGGATGAGGATGATAGTACACACATGATAGGATCAACTGCACCTCCACCCATTTATGGTTACCTCTTCCGAAGAGTTGGATCAACCTATCATGGAGGAACAATAGATGGGAGCACAATAGTGACAGGACAAGGTGAACCTTAATCTTGTCTTGGAGGAAACCCCACATAGCACATTACAATGCATTGAGCATAAGTTGGATCACCCCTAAGAGTGCACTGAGAAAAGGGAAATTCATCTTGGGATTCATTCTTAGTTCCCCAACTATGTGCCCCTCAAAGACAGATCCCACAAAGGTTTTGGGTTCTAAGAAGGGCTTTGTGCTAGTATTTTTTCTTAACACAAATAATGTAAATCATATGAGAGTAATCTCAATTTTTTAGAACTATGGAACCTACCATCCAACCCCTTTAACCCATTACCAATATGGTTGGGCATCTGGTTGCGATGTGAGGGATGTCCTAGATAAAGATGATTTTAGATGAAGCCACTTGCATCCAATAGTTTGTACATAAAGAATGCCCCATAGCATTTGCGAGGGTCCATGTCAACAAGTGATGTCAAATGAGAATACTTTGGAGATGCATGAGGAATGGTTACCTGCACTTGCTTCTCAGACTAGTAGTTACCTAGTGCAAAGAATAATGGGTTATCTATGCAACATTGAGCATACCTACAAATATTAGTGTTTGCTTTTGCAATCTTCTATGTGCGAACAACAAAAGTTAGAAAATGAAATTCAAGTGTACAAATGAGAATATGGCATTACAGACTTGGTTCGAACAACAACATAGTTGCTTCTGATATTAGATCAGTTGACAAACTCAACACACTCAATCTCATGTGTTGAACTTTGTTGAGTATGAGGAAGCGGTCTAGGAACTTAATCGCCAACTCCAAGCAGTTGAAGAAGAGACCAACCAAGCAAAAGGAAAGGTATAGGAATATTAATGGATAGTCAAAGGTTTGCAAGAACATGAACTTATAGTTGTCACACGGCTGTTATAACAATTGAGGTGTATGCTCTTTAGGCCAAACTTCAACCAATAAAATCTGACATGTCAACCTCTTATGATTCCCTTCTAGCTCGTCCTTGTGTGCCTCCAGGGATGTCTTCTTCCACCCGTCAAGCTATTTTGTATAGATATTATCGGATAGGACCAAGGGCGCAAAGTAGACCACTTACATAAGAAAATGTTATTAATATTGTTCTTGTTGACATTAAGTAGAAATGACTCCATGCAAAGGTTGAGTAGTTGTATGTCAACCACTAACCATTGCATCTAGAGATCAAATAATTGTTGCACGAAGGGGTGGGGTCGTTTGTATTAAGTCATCCCTATTGTGTATGAAATGGAATGAGTTCTACATTCTGTTAATGAGAAGCTATTGTTAGTATCATTTTTTCTATACTTGTGGTATGCAATAGCATCCACAATTGTCTTAGTAGCATAATTTCTCCATGAACACCTTCTATGTCATGAAGACCTCTATTTTAACATCTTGCCCTCAATCTAACTTTCTATCCATCAAGGTTGTTAGAGGTACTTGTTAATGCTATACGGATATAGATCAAACGAAATCTCCTTTTACCTGTGAAATGTGCAGAAAATGCGTGAAACAAAAATAAAGGTTACAGGCCCTGGTCACAATTTCTTATGAAGCACAAGCCTGTTTCAGAGAGTCCATCTATGGCTTCCCTGCTCACATTTATGTTGTCCAGCAACATCTCAACATTCATATATTATTTAATGGTAATTGATCTTTTGTTTCATTTCAACATATTCACGGTAGGAGAAAAAAAGTAACATTCCCGTGTTCTCATCGTTTCCATAAGTTTATTTTCGTAGGTATGTGATATTCTCTCTCAGAAGCTTTTTGTTTTGTTTTGTTTTGCTGGATAACCATGCAATGGCTGCGTAGAAACAGACAAAACTTTTGTACACACCAGTCTTTTTGTTTTAAACACTTGTTTTTTGTTTTCGCAATCAGATAGTCTTCCTATTTTATTTTGCATCGATTGTCCATTTTGAGAAGATAAAATCACCGATTTGCACGGATTTCAATTTTTGTTAATAATTTCATAACGCTGAGGTTTTCTCCGAAACCGATTTTGCATGTTATTTTCTTTTATGAAAACTCCCGATTTGATTTTTTTCTGAGGTGTAACACGAGACAGGTGAAAATGGAAATAATATCACAATTACAGAGTTACTAATTCAATTTTCTGCCACAGGTATCCCTAGAATGAAAAACTTTTCATCGCGTCAGCACACCCATAAATTTGTCGCGTCCAAACGCTATGGATATCCATCCTGGTTCAGAGCGGGTGTTCGTCAAAAGCGCTCCATAATCATATGAGCATGTGTTCGTCAGATGAAAGCCATAAGCATTCCATCGTCTCAGCTTAGCATGGCGTCCATAACTCAAGCCTCTCGCCCCCCGCCGCCATTTTCATGCCCGTCCTTTCCCCAACAATGGCAGTTTTACAGGGACATCAGAAGAAGAATGAATAGTTACAAGAGCTCTTCTTTCTAATATTCACTGTTTTCTAAACGTTTTCCGCCCGGAGACTATTTTGTATACACAAGAATTTCCCTCAGTGATTCTGATGAACTGATTGTTGTATATGCACAAAAATGGGTTTGTTGAAAAGAGCTTGGAAACTCTTGCGCAAATGCAATTAGCAGGTCTCTACCCATGGAGTCATGAAAACAAGAGATGTGGAAGTGAGTGTTGTTTCCTCCTTGGCCTCGTGCCCCTGTGGAAATGATTGTTCATACATTGTTTGTTTTCCTCCACTTAATGTTACAACTGACGAGAGAGGTCACTAAGTGCTACAACAAGCAAGATATAGCATACATAGATTATTTGGCTAAGTGAGACAGAGATGATAAAGTGGAGTATGAAATATAGCATAGATTATTTGGCTAAGAATAATCTAATGTGTGGGATAGCCGATGGATATGTAACGATTTAATTCTCTTTTTTTTTCAATTTTCTATTCATATTTTTTGTCTTATTTAACCATATAATTGAACATCTTAATGTTGTTAAAAATAAAATAAAATATATATCTGAGCACTTTTTTTCCATATTTTCTCAATATCTTAATGTTGTAAAAAATAAAATAAAATGTATATCTAATTCCCTATTGTCTCAACAAAAAAAAATTAAGGGGCACACTCAGTTGAAACTGGCAGACAAGTTAATGGTGTGGACTAAGTGACCCCTCTATGTGAATTGAAAAGCATGCAGGATAACATTATTCTTAAGCTACATATTATTTTTTATTAACTAAACTCATGTTACTCAATATTTATTTCATCATATCATATTCACCATTGAAAAAATCTCTCCTTATCTCCTTTGATATGAATTTTTTTTTGGTTAAATGGACCCGTGTTACTCAATACTGGTTTTATTATATCATGTCTGCCCTCCACATTACCACAATTCTCACATTTTGTTTTTAGTCTTTTTCATTTCATTCATTATTTCTAACATGGGGAAATTGGATATTTCATGAACAACTTCATTATTAGCTTTCTAAAATAGCACCAATACTATGTTTATACAAGTCAAACATCATCTCTCATCCCCAAAATATTAAAATGAATAAGCCCACTAGAGTTTATTAGTGTTGATGTTGACCCGCACATTAAAAACCATTTGAAAAAATTACAAATAAGTTTTTCTTGCTTTGGGTATTACTTTTCAATTAAGAAAATGATGCTTTATGATGTGGTGTCATGTGCCTTAATTCGTAGTTTTTATTATACTTCGTGTGCCATATCTCATGGACCTTAGGGGAATCATGAAGATATGATAATTTACAAAAATTGCATTCACATGATTAGCGGAATGCATTTACTTTACCACTTACACACATAACCAATCTCTTATTGAATACAATATAATATCTTACATACTTTGAAGCGTATTGATTATGTCTAGGAAAAATAATAATAATTTTTATCTTGTCACATATTTAATGTCAACAGTACGAATGTAGTAAAGATACACTCATTCGCTTATTACAGTGAACCTCTCTTGGAGCCTTTACAACCATCAAGAAAGGAGTAATGGTGGTTTGTTCAAAAGGAAATGATGGCCCGCTATGCAAAACTACTGATAATGTTGTAGATTGGAATTTTAATATCGACAGAGGCCTTATCGATAGGTATTACATCGTCGCCTTGAAGTTGGGAGATGGCATTATTGTTGTTAAGGTGTTGTCTTTCTTCCTTGACGAGGAGAACAATTTCGCATTGTTGGGCCCCTAAGATATTGGCTAAGTACAAAAGGGCGCATAGGCGCGCAAGGCCTAGTTGAAGAAAAGCACGCAAAGATAAAGCGTGCAGGACAGGGTTTAGAGAAGGTTTTAAGGAAGCCCGTGGCACGTGCGGATAGATCCAAGGGTTCAGGACTTAGCCATTTTGGGAGTTTTGGTAGAACATGTGAAAAGTATGACCCAACTATGACCCAAATGTGCATGTGGAGTGGATAAGGTGCCAACCTGGCGACAGGGTGGCCCAAGAAGGAGCATGCTTGGGGTAGAAGCTTCTAGAAGCTCATCATGGTAAAAGATGGAAAGCTCAGGCCTGGAGGAGCATGCCTGCATAGAGGACCACATTTAGACACTTGGCATCAGATCTGAGGCCACTGGAGGATGAGTTGGCTAGCCCAGAAATCCTATCTATACAAGCACTTATGCAGAAGGAAAAAAACAACCAAATAGTGGGTGGAGCTCTACAAAAATACTGCAAGAACTCTGTTAGTTTTGGAAATTATGCTTAGGGAAAGATGTATCAAGGGTATGGGGTTATAAATTTCTTTTGTGAGCCTAGTCATATGAGTCCAAATATAATGCATGACTGCGGTTTGCTTCTCTGTAACATTCTGTAATGACTCCATGAATATAATGAGGTTACCAGTTTACAATGAATATGAACATTGATGATTCTAATGCATACATCTTTCTCAGAATTATTTTTCATTTATGTTTATGATTAAGTATGAGTGTTTGTACAACTTCTTTCTATTTTGGTATAAGTTATCCAATATGTTAAGCATTTTTCTATCTAGAATGACTGCAAGGATCTAGAAGCCATTCTGAGCTCTATGATGCTTGTATGTTTTACTCCTTTCAAAACCCTTGAACATAGAACATAGATGATGTTTCCCACTAAAAATCACATAAAAGAGAGACTCAGATCCCGCGCATGCCTTGGGTGAGTGCCCAATGCCACTGGGTGATAGGCCGACGTGCATGGGGTACCTCTATTTTGTGATAAGGGTGAAAATGACTACATCTTGGTTCCATTTCTGGGACCCTCTTTTTGAAGTTGTAGTGGGAAATGACATACATCATGATCTGGGTGCATGAGTAATGACAGAACTTTTAACTATGGAAAGTGTTGAATCATGGTTCAAGAGCATGAAGGATGAATTTTCTCATAGATTCAACACTAGACCTAAGTTTGATGCACGTAAATGGGTAGAAGAGAACCTCTACCATGATTTATATGAAACATTTTTCTATTGTTTCCCAGTAGAGTTGTATGAATGGATCTCAGCGTATGCGTCTAGATCAAGTTGGTATTCTAGATCACACGCGTGGACCTAAGAAGATTACTAGAGGCTGCAGGATGTAGATCTGACGTGGACTCATGCTGTGGATCATTGGTGGGAAGGTGTGTTGACTAGCTACACTCTAGAGTACGCTATTTCCACATATTCTTTCCTGGAAGTTACTGAGTTTGAATTTATGTAGGAGCCCAGAGGATCATTTCTATGTGTTATCCCTCTGGTAATGAAGATCCTAGTTGTTACTTTGGGTTTAGAGGCATTTCCAATGGCCGGCTAAACCATTTTGAGCATTGGGCGAGGGAGCTAGGGTGGAGGAAGATGGCAGATATTACGACGGAGAAGGAAAGGGAGGAGAGACGGCTCAAGTATAGTGAAGCATGTGAAATGGAGATTACTAGATGACACGAGGCTGCAAGTGTGATGGATCTATGGAGACAGATGTTGCGGGAAGGAGTTGAGGTTCACATGGAGGATGTGGAACCTGAGCAGTCTATGCTACCCCATCTTGGCAAGCATGTAAGAGAGACCCCTTCAGATTCTGATGAGAGTTCGTCACGCAGAGAAAGAAGAGTCGTTGGCACGTATCTAAACCCACCAAGTGACCAAACCCTAGCGCTTGGTTTTCTAGAACAAGGAAGAAGTATCATTGACCCAGTTGGAATCAGTGGAAGTGACAGATCTGCACCTAGGAGGTACAATTTTTCAATTCCCACTTCTATGGCTACACATATCCCCATATTTGGAGGAGTCTTTAGACAAGGAGCAAGTATACAAGCCTTGGGTCTCGCATCTAGAAGTGGCACGGGGTGCAATAGTAGTAGTGGGGCATTATCACAGACCGTCAACACACAGTTCAGTGAAACCTTGGGGGCACTTGGCACAACTCCTACAGGACCTGGTGGACCTAGTGGTTTTGGTGGATCTGGTGGCTCAAGAGGCACAAGACCAGGTGGACCTAGTGGATCTGGTGGTGGAGGGAACACTGGAGGAAACCAAGGCTCTGGCTCAGGAGGACAAGGGCCCCAACCACCCCCTCAGGTCTTCTTTGAGATGTCGTTACACTTGCCATATTATAGAGGTATTGAGGATGTTGTGGAGCATGTTCACAAATGTGAGCTGCTATGGTGCGCAAAGGGGATCACAACCTCAGAGCGGAAGGCTAGTCAATTTGCAACAACATTGCAAGGGCACTCGCATAGCTGGTATAGGAAATATGACCCCCATCAAATGGTGGTGGATTACACTTCTTTAAAGAACGCCTTCTTGGTAGAATTCCACATCCTTGAGTTTGAACAGAAGAGCATCAGCACCCTGAAGGAAATTCAATAGGGAATGACAGAGAGTGTGCAGTATGATGTGTGCTTTAAAACTCTCTTGTCTAAGTTATCATATGATATTCACCCTTCACAACATGCTCAATGGTTTGTTGGAGGATTGATCACCCCTTTTAGAAGGGCCTTATCTCATAAAACATTCACAGACCCACGCGAAGCGTTGGAAGTTGCTCTGCACGCCGAGGCTGTTGGTAGTGTTGATACTAGAGTTAGCCCATTCCTGGAGGCTCAAATTGCTGCTATGGCTAAGCAGCTGGAGAAATTGTCTGCAAACTCAGCCCATGAGACTCGCAGTGGTTTATGGTGCATAGATTATGAAGTAGAGGGGCATGTCAAGGGTAGTTTTCCCTAGAGGGCAGTACGCGCCATGACAGTAGACTGTGAAATTTTTCATGGGGACCATGATGCAAGTAGGTGCCCCTTGTTACAGCAAGCAATCCGGAAGAATGTGTCTTGCTACTGTAAAATTTACACTTCTACAACCCATGATACCAAGGACTGTAGGCTCATTGATCAGATCCATGAGGCCATTGATCATGGGGTGCGCCAAACCAACATTGCCAGTAGTTCTAAGGGTGATGATCACCGCTATGAGGAGCGCACAGATGGTGGCATGCGCGGAAGGGGATTTCACGGAGGATTTCATGGTCATGGTAACCGTGGAGGAGGAAGGAGTGAGTTCCTGCGTGGAACCTATTTTAATTATGGGTCTACAGAACATTATAAACGGGAGTGCCCAGACTTGTTGCAGTGCTCATGGTGTGGAAAGAAGCACAAGTATGAGGAATGCTTGGAGTTGTTTGAGCACATGAACCAACAACAACAGAAAGACAAGGGCACTGCAATGGTAAGCATCAAGAAGACAGACACACAATGGATGTAGTGGGTGACACGTGATGTAGGTTTAGAACCTATTTTAGTAACAACAAGAGCAGAGGTTGCGTGTGCAAAGGAAATACCAAGGCAGAGGACCCTGGTTTCAAGAGAGGAAGTAGTTCATGGGAAGTACCCAGACCCCACGCATCAAAAGGAAGTATATCAAGATACCATGGATGTCATTCGGAGTTTACAAGGAGAAATCCAGTGCCTAAAGGAGCAGTCCAGGAGGGAGGAGCAAAGGAGAAAGGTCAAGGCACTAAAGGATGACCTGGATGAGGTCAAGGAAGTATGTAAAATGCTAAGGCAGGAAAATGTTATTCCCTTGCTAGGGGCATGGTTGAGGGAGAAGGTACCACACATCAGAGAAGAGCATGAGAGATAGATCCTACATGCAAACCTTCCCCCTCACAGCCTTGACTATGACAAAGAAATCACATTGGATGTAGTCGTAGATGGATGGCTCCTTAGTAATATCCTCATTGACACAGACACAGAGGTCAATGTTCTCACATTGGATGCTTGGCATCAAATGGGAAGGCCTGCATTACAGCCATCTTCGAATGTGATGTATATGGAAAAAAAAAATGAAGGTGATGCCCATTGGTGTCTTAAGGGATGTAGCTATCACTATCCAGGGAGCTAAGTTTACTGGGGACTTTGAAGTCTTGGCGCTCGCCGAGGCAGACAATTTCCCAACACTACTTGGGCACCCATGGTGTTATAAGAACAATGTTGACCTTCGGTTCAACAAGGGGTACATCATCTTTGAAAATAAGGAGGAGCGGTTATTATACCCTTGGCTGATGGGAAGTCAACACCCTATACTGAACCTTTGGGGGAAGAAGTCCTGGACAGGATATATGTGTGCTCAATCAGGGATCCAGAGATAATCCATCCTACCATTGGAGTTATCCAGTTTGAGGATGCTCAGTCAATAAGTGACACCACTAGCCTAGCATGTGATAATTGGGCGCATGGGACTTATGAATTGATTGGACAGTAGTTGAGAGGATCGGTAACAAAAAGTAACAAAGGCGCGTACGGTCTGGCAGCCTAGGAGGAAAAAAATTACCTAAGTATTCAGGAGGGGCCTTCCCTGAGATCTTTTTACAGGAGATGGAAGCTTAGTGGAAGGAGGAGAAGGAATGAAGAGGGATGTTAAGTTATGTCCTACTCAGCACAGCGGCACGGTGGTGGGCTACACATCAGGAGAGCCTTTTGGAATGGCACGAGGTGAGAATTGCTCTCTCTGTCAGGTTTTCTAGAAGCAACATGCCCACCGCCATCAAGGACTACCATGGTAAGGAACCCACCTCTTTCCACATCCAAGCTTGTGAGAAGGTCTGGAGAGAAGGCGTGGAAGATTTTCCACCATCCCTTTGGGTACACAAGTTGTATTCTACACTACAGGGTTGCACACACGCGCATGGTACATACATTCTGAGACACGCCGCCAAACAGGAAATTGGACAAGAGCTAGCAGCTGACCTCATTCAAACATTTGAATATCGAAGTACCAAGCCATCAGTTGATAAGGCATTACAAGTTGTTAAGTGCCTTACCATGGGGGATAGTGCCATGGTAGAAGATAGGCTGTTGGAACTGCTAGGTGAACCAGGTTTGGAGGCGTGCTTTGAAGAAGAAGTAGAAGAAGCAGAAGAGATCTAGCTTGAGCGTGTGTGCTTGGAAAAGGAGAAAGGGAAATTAGTATATGTTATTGACGGAGAGGAAGCAGAGAGCCTAGATGTTAACCATTTTGTGGGGATGCGCGAGGTAGTGGACAGTGCTGATGCTCACACGCGCGCCTACCATGAGCCTTTAAAGACAAAGAAGGTTAACATCGGCTCAGAAGAGGAACCTAAGGAAGCTATCATTGGAGATTACTGGTTGAAGAAGGAAGTCTCTAAGATCATAGATATTTTGCACAAATTTGAGGATTTATTCCCACGCGGGTACCATGAGCTCAAAGGCATCCACCATTCCTTGGGGGAGATGAGGATAAAGTTGAAGGATGGTGCGTGCTCGGTCAGGAAGAGACCCTACCAGATGAATCCCAATTTGTGTGTAAAGGTAAAGGAAGAGATAGAAAAAATGATAGCTTCTGGAATCATTGAAGCTATGGAAGAATTAGAATGGATAAGTCTGATGGTGATAAACATCAAGAAGGATGGGCGGATTAGGATATGCGTGGATTATAGGGAGCTGAACGTGGTTTGTTTCATTGATCCTTTTCCAACCCCCTTCATTGAAGAAATTTTAGAGGGATTCGCTGGGCATGAAATCTATTCCTTTATGGATGGATTTTTTTGGGGTACCACCAAGTCCGGATTGCAAAGGAAGACCAGGAGAAGACAAATTTTGCCACTGAATGGGGAAGTTTTGCATACACGGTCATGCCCTTTGGGTTGAAGAATGTGCCTACTGTTTTTTCACGCATAGTGGTTCAGGCATTCCAGGACTTCATCCACAAATTCCTTTAGGTTTATCTGGATGATTGGACAGTGTATGGGCTAGTGAAAGACCACTATGATAATTTGAGGCTGATGTTTGAGAGATGTCGGTAGTTAAGGATATCTCTCAACATTAAAAAGTGTGTCTTTGCTACACCCTTTGGGACTTTATTGGGGCACATCATATGCAAGGAGGGCTTGCTAGTAGATCCTGCCAAGGTTATAGTTATTGTGGGATTGGGGGAACCTACTAGCCAAAGTGTAGTGCATGGATTTCTTGGGCATATGGGTTATTACAGAAAATTCATCAAGGGGTATGCCAAGATAGCCGTGCCTCTAGAAGAATTACTCAGATATAAAAGTGCCTTCCATTGGGGAGAGGCGCAACAGAAGGCATTTGACACATTAAAGGATAGGCTTGTCACCGCACCTATATTACGTTTTCCCTCTTGGGATAAGCCCTTCCATGTTCATGTAGATGCCTCAGGAACAACCATTGGATCAGTGCTTGCGTAGCCAGGTGAAGGAATTGTTGATCACCCTCTATGTTTTGCAAGCATGAAGTTGACACTAACAGAGTAGAATTACACCACGACTGAGTGTGAGGCATTGTCAATGATCTATGCACTTTTCAAGTTTAGATAGTATCTACTGGCAACACCCTTTGTATTCTACACCGACCACATGGCGTTAAAGTATTTAGTGAACAAGCCCGTTCTACAAGGGCGCATATGTCGGTGGGTGCTATTATTTCAAGAGTTTGAGTTTACGGTAGTTGTGAAGCCTGGAAAAATTAATTGTGGACCTGATCATCTGTCAAGGATTGATTCAGGGGAGGATGCGTAGAGTATTGAAGAGGCTATGCCAGACATGCGCAACTGTTTAGGTTGCGGCACGCACCCTCAGACTTGGAGGAGATTGCGGTATTCCTAAAAGAAGGTGTGGCACCAGAAGGGATGAAGGCATTAAAAAGAAAGCAACTAGCTATACGCGTTGCGCCCTACATGTTGATCAGTGGGGACTTATACAAGTTAGGGCGTGATGAAGTTTTACGTAGATGTGTACTAGAGCATGAGCACCTCACCATCATAGAGGAAGCACATGGAGGAAGTGCGGGTGGACATTATGCAGGTGACACCACCGCGTAAAATTTTAATGGCAGGATTATGGTGGGAAACTCTGTATAAGGATTGCAAAGACTATTGTAAAGCGTGTGACCATTGTCAATGCATTGGCAAGCCAGGAAAGAGAGATGAAATGCCTTTGCACCTATCCCTAGTGCTGAACCTTTTGAGAAATGGGCAATAGACTTTGTAGGCCCTATTACACCAGTAATGTGTAGGACTAGATCACCCTATGTAATCACTTGCATGGATTATTTGACAAGGTGGGCAGAGGCAGGTCTAACTAAAGATTACACAGTAGCCACAACAATAAGATTTTTTTGGGAGAACATTATCACAAGGTATGGATGCCCTTTAAGTTTAACCAGTGATAGGGGTACACATTTCTTAAATGAGACCATGAGGATCCTATTAGCAGAATTCATGGTAGCTCATCACAAGACTACCCCTTATCACCCACAAGCAAATGGGACCACAAAATCATTTAACAAAATACTGAGTCATACCCTGACCAAAATTTGTGATGTCGGAAGACAAGATTGGGATGACAAGGTATCAGCCGTATTATGGGCTTACAGGACAACTTATAAAAGGCTGAACAAAGCCACACCATTTCAATTGGTGTTTGGCACAAAATCTGTTCTGCCAGTTGAATTCATGTTACCTTCTCTGCGAATAGCATGTGTAGGAGGGCTGGCTGATGAGCAAGCACTGGAAGAAAGAATTGACGAACTAATGAAGTTGGATGAGAGACGATCACTCGCCAGGTGGAGCCAAACAACAGAAAAAGCAAAGCAAAAAATCATGGCACGATCGCCACATCAGAAACAAGAAGTTTGAGGTTGGGCAGATGGTCTTACTATATGATTCTAAGTTTCTGCACCATCCTGGGAAGTTGAAGGTCCATTGGTTAGGTCCCTATAAAATCTCGTACATCCTTGACTCAGGTGCGTGCCAGTTACAAGCGCTGGATGGAACGAAAATGTCTAGACACTTCAATGGGAGTAGGCTGAAGCCCTACTATAAATAAGTCTTCTTGGTGTTTGTAAATAAGGTAGTTTTTCCAGTTAGTTTAGAATTTCCTTTATGCATTTATTTTCTTTTGTTTCCCTTTCGTGTTGTTGTTTTGTTTTGCACCTTGGGCTCTAGTAACCCTTATTACTCTTTGAGGATTTTTGAGTGCGCAGAGGACCGTGCATCATTTTAGTGTGGGGTGGAGTAATGTGAAGGAGAGTGTGGGTAAAGTGCCAAGGAAGTTGTGTTGAAAATCTCAGTTGAATGGCCCTGTTGAAAGAGGTGCATGGAAAGAAAAGATGGAAAAGGATGATTGGTGTCAAGATAAGGCTACTCTCAGATCCCACGTACAAAGGAAGAAAAAGTGCATAAGCAACACGAGGTATGCGAGAGAAAAAATCAGGATAGAAGAAGTGCCTTCGGTGCAGGTGACGCATGCAAGAGTCTCCTGTCTAGATGGATTGGTTGTGCACCAAAAGGTTGGAAGATTACCCGCGCAGGGTCAAGTGCGTATGAGTTAAAGAGCTAAAGTCAGGATTTGTTTGAAAAAGCTGCATTAAATGTAAAAAGTATGGTGGTAGGTGAAGTAGAATTTAATGCTTAAAAAAGGGAAAAACTATAAATAGAGGGTCAAGGAACTTCATTATTCACTTTGTGTACAAGGAGAAAGAAGCACTTTTTGCATTTTCGCAAACTAGGGCTTCCAAAAACTGATCCGTGTGAAGAAAAAAAATTAAGAGATTGAGCATGGGTGACTAGTGTGGATCTGTGAACCAGAAAAAGAGGGATTTCACAGGCGTAAAAGAGTTGTGAGGAGGCATCGTCTTGTGAAAGGATTATCCCAGCTAGGGTTTGAAGAACTAGGGCATGGGTTTAAGGAATTTTCTTCACAAATTTGAGATCTAAGGTGGGAAAGAGTGAAAGAACAGAGTTACACGAAGTGATTAAAGTAAGAAGCGAACCTAGACAATGGCACCCAAGAAACCAGTTAGCACACCCAAGAAGGGCAAGGGCAAGGGAAAACAACAAGAAACTGATGCACATACAAATGAAGAGTGGTATGCAAAAATGTAGTACCCAGATGGAGTAATGCTAGGGAAGGAGTGGGAGTCCCATCTAAGGAACATGTCTGTAAACTACTATAATCATCATACGAGCATGATCAAGAAGGAGATGGCACTGGAGCTAGTGCACCCAACAAATAGAAGGACACCAGAGGGCTTTCCCATCTATAACGATGATGTGAAGGTCAAGTTGGAAAAGGCAGGGTTATTACAACTCTTTGAGTTTCCTTACTTCAGGAAGCCTGAGCGCCTCTATCAATGGCTGATGTCACACGTGCATGAGGACTACTTCCATTTCACAGGGCGCAAGATGCACATTACCCCTCAACTCATCTCACATTTCACAGGCCTCATCTGTGAAGGAGACGGTTTGGAAGATGACCTAGGTGATAAAGAGGCAATTAAGGAGACTATCGCTACCTACGCGTACAAAAAGGGGTCAAGATATTATGATATCACAGACATCAAGGACCCAGTAATGAGAATGTCTGCACATCTGGTGACCAAGTTAAATGGCCAGGAGAGATGGACCCAGGTCAATAAGCCATGGTTACATGTTTGCAAGAAAATCTCAGAGGGCACCATCTACAACTTGTCTGCGTTCATCGCGGATGAGATTGTAAGCTGCGTGAAGGAAGGAGACAGGATCATGTTCGGTAATGTCCTACTGATATCATTTTTTCAGAGATTGGAGTACCTGATGCATCAGAAAATTCATATGGGAGTACCCGGTTGAGGACCCTTCACCCAAAAAGATTTGAAAAATACACATGTGACTCCATGACAACCGTGCACAAGGCACGCCTGGAGAAATGGTATACATGCGCCTAAGGAACGTGTTTGGGGTAGAATGGAGGATTCCCGAACAACTGTTAGCGGCCACCAAAGGAGAAGCAGAATTTGCTATGTACTAGCATTTCTACCTGGGCAGGTTCAAACTGACAAATGAGACATGGAGCCCATGGTGCAAGTTCCCCTTCACCTTCACAGCTCAATACTTCCAAGTGGGAGTAAACAGGTTCAAAGAGTCCAAGAAGCTGAAACTGGACCTTGGTAATCTGGACCGGGAGCATAGGGAAATGCGCAAAGGGTTGGTCTACCCTGGCAAGCACGCGTACGTGGAGAGGTACATGTCGCATGAAGTACAAATGAAAAATCCCATGACCTTGCCCATTGTAGGAGGATCTACGGTGCTCGTGTACCTCCGCATAAGACCCAAATCAGAGAAGGGCACATATTTGGAAAATGAGGTATCTATGCCTGGGGATCCAACTGGCAGGAAGAAACCCATGCCCAAGCAGGTGGAAAAGGAGCCAGAGAGGAAAATACCAAGTGTTGGGGAAACACAGGTAATAGGCTCCCCTGGGACAAGTGCTAGGACAAGCATGTATTTGCGCAAGAAGAGGCCCTTAGTCAAGGAAAAGACTCCAGAGCCAGAAAATCCATCAGACAAGGAGTCCTCAGGAGAAGAAGAAATAGAGTCACCTACACCGGAATCCCTAGTTAGGAAGAAGCAGAGACTAGAAGAGGAGACCGCCTCAGAGGATACTGGAAGTTTGGACAAGCGCATAGGTGAAGAGGAAGCTAGCGAAGAAGATGTCAGTGGGGAAGGCGAGCCAGAAAAGGAACAAGGGCCACCTGTTTTCAACGTACATGATTCAGATGAAGAAGGAAGAGAAGAGGAGCAGGGGTTCCTCTTCGTGCGGCGCAAGGATAGCCAGGAAGGGAGAGGCACCCAAGACATGAGAAGTGAGGGAGATGGCGCACAGACGCAGAAGGCCCCAAGCCTTATGGTGGAGCAGATACCCAAGGTGGCAGAGAGAGAAGAAACAAAGGCCGTTGAGACCTTGGAGGAGGAGAAGTTGAAGCACAGCGTTGAGCCAATGTTAAACGAGGAGAAGGAGGAGAGCGTGGAAAAGGACCACAGTAGCACTGGGGGCCCCGTTCTAACTGTAAGTATTCCTAAGGGCATGCACATGGGAGGAACGCGCGTAGGGGAGGAGAGGCCAGGGATGGGTTACATTGATGACCCCAACAAAGTGTTTCGCACGCAGTTCCAAAGCAAGATTCCAGCAGAAGAGCTCATAGCCATGTCATCTTTTGACAAGGAGGTTGCCTACCCATGGATGAGGAAGATGCTCTCATGGGAAATTGAGTCCCATCTTGACAAACCAGAATTTGAGGTAAGCCACGGGGCAATAATAACATTGCCAGGGCCAACAGAAGACAACCCTATGGTGAACGCTCAGCAGCTCTCAGATGAACAACTATGCAACGCGCTGAACAAGGTCTCCATTGAAATCAAGGCTAGACTCTTCAGCAAAATGATAGAATCAAAGATATGGAGGAGGACCTGAAGAAGAAAGAGGAAGAACTAGCTGCAAGGGCCAATGAGCTTAGCCAGGAGAAACTAATCAGTGCCCAGTTGCAGCGGGAGCTAAAAGATGAGAAGGCCAAGGTGGGCGTGGTATACAAGAAGGTGGAGGCTATAAATAATGCTATAGTATTGAAGCATCCGGACCTAGCACCCTCCGCGTAGAAATACGGATCTGCTTTAGGATGCCTAGAGGATTTAACAAGAGTCCTCACCATGGAAAGGCATTCGTTAGCCTTGGAATCTGCAGAAGAAGTGGCCACACGCTTGGAGAAGGAAGATAAATTGAAGGTTGTGGCATTCATAGCAGAATACAGCAAGGTTCTTGCTGATATAAAAGTCACTTCCCAGACTGTTGAGGCCGCATATGACAATTGCGTGGATAGAGACAAAGTGGCAGGCATCTTGGTCGCCACTCATGAAGCAGAACTCAAGGAGTTCCAGGAAAAGAATAAAGGGAATAGGGCAGAAAGGGACAGAATCCTTGCCGAGGTCGAAAGAAAATCTGAAGCCATTGAAGCCTTAAGGGGTTCAATTAAAAACCGGTTGAAGGAACTGTACCCGCAGATTACTCGGAGAATGGATGCTCTGGATGATGTGGGCAAAGAGTTAGAGAAAATTGCCAACACCATAAGCACATGAGGAAATGGGCTACGTTTTGATGAGGTGAGCACCCTGGTTGGTGACCTCTGTCAGAAAGCGCAAAACAAAGTTGATGCCTGGAACAAGTTGGAGGCCGACTTGCAAAAGGATTTTCCTAGCCTCTTGCAGTGACTCCATCATTTCCTATTATTTTTCCATATTCTTTCATCCCCTTATTCTTATCCCACGGTGTAATTCCACCATATTATTTCCTTCTCTTGAGAAGTGTTCCCACGGATGGAGAACAGGTGTAGTGTGGGGTAATGTTGGGCCCCTAAGATATTGGCTAAGTACAAAAGGGTGCATAGGCGTGCAAGGCCTAGTTGAAGAAAAGCGCGCAAGGATAAAGCACGCAGGGTAGGGTTTAGAGAAGGCTTTAAGGAAGCCCGTGGTGCACGCGCAGACAGAACCAAGGGTTCGGGACTTATCCATTTTGGTCATTTTGGCAGAACACGTGAAAAGCATGACCCGACTGTGCATGCGGAGTGGATAAGGTGTCAGCCTGGCGACAGGGTGGCCCAGGAAGGAGCATGCCTGGGGTAGAAGCTTCTAGAAGCTCATCATGGTAAAAGGTGGAAAGCTCATGCCTGGAGGAGCATGCCCGCATGGAGGACCACATTCAGACACTTGGCATCAGATCTGAGGCCGCTGGAGGATGAGTTGGCAGCCCAGAAAACCTATTTATACAAGCACCTGCAGAAGGAAAAAGAAGATAGACAACAACCAGATAGTGGGCGGAGCTCTACAGTAATACTGCAAGAACTCTGTTAGTTTGGGAAATTATGCTTGGGGAGGGATGTATCAAGGGTATGGGGTTATAAACTTCTTTTGTGAGCCTAGTCATATGAGTTCAGACATAATGCATGATTGCGGTTTGCTTCTCTGTAACATTTTGTAATGACTCCATGAATATAAGGAGGTTACCAGTTTACAATGAATATGAACATTGATGATTCTAATGCATACATCTTTTTCATAATTCTCTTGCATTTATATTTATGTTTAAGTATGAGTGTTTATACAACTTCTTTCTGTTTTGGTATAAGTTATCCATTATGTTAAGCATTCTTTGTCTGGAATGATTGCAAGGATCTAGAAGTCATCCTGAGCTCTATGATGCTTGTATGTTTTACTCCTTCAAAACCCCTGAATATGGATCATAGATGATGTTTCCCACTAAAACTCACATAAAAGAGAGACTTGACACTGGCGCGTGCCTCGGGTGAGTGCCCAGCTCCACTGGGTGATAGGCCGGCGCGCATGGGGTACCTTTCTTTTGTGATAAGGGTAAAAATGACTACACGTTTCATAATTGCATTGAATATATATAACTCAGAGATTATATATCATTTCCTTTCCATTTAGTTAGATTTGTAAATGTCGCTTATTCACTTTGTAATTCCAAATTTATTGTTACAAATTAAAGCAGAAAATGAAAAAAATGAGCTGAAATTTGTGAACAAATAGGACATGAAGTTCGTCGAATCAACTTCAACAAGACCTACATCCAACGGATTTAGTTGTTTAGGTATGGATTTAGTTTTTTCATTGGAATTGATTGTTGAGGTTCGTTGGAATTAAATGTTGAGATTTGTTTTAACATTTTTTACCACATTTGAACTCTAATTTAAATTTGAATATTATTAATAGATTTCATATTTTTAGTAACTAATTATTCCATGACTGTACTTTGCAAGACATGAACTACTTAAACATAGACTAAACACATTAGACCTTAAATTAAGAAAACAAGCAACCTCTTTCCACGTGTACATTGCATGGTACACTTTGATGGTTTTATTAGTTCAAATCCCTCAAATAAAAGCCACCTTTCTCTCATTTGGCCAACTTCTTGAAGGACTTGTATTTCAAGATTTCTCCCTCTACAGTTTCATCTGCCTCTTCCCCAGCATGAGTTTTCTCTTTCTCTCGACTAGCAACTTCCTTTCCAAATGTTCCTCCCCTTCCCGTTTCGCTTCTTCACTATATCCCTTTCGGCATTCATATCGTACATTTCACGTACAATTGCTAGTTTTTAGGTCACCACTTATACTAGAGCTTTCATAGTTTTCAACATCTTTCCATTTGTATTGAATTACCTTTGTAGCCTAACTTTATTATAAAATGCAATCCCTTTTTTAGAACTAAATGGTCATTCCATGACATTATCTAGTTTATGCACAACTTCAATATAACACTTGTCACAACAATTGTTTAGATGGAAGATAGTAGAGGGCTTACAAACACTTGTAACAACTTTAGGTGATCTAGATTGCAGCCCTTCAGTTTGTTGGAATGTTTATGCCTTTTTCAATATGGTAGAAGTTCATGAATTGACGCTATGGACATAATGCAGTATCATGGATGTGAGTGACTACAGACAATCATTGGCAAGTAACAATAGAAGTTGAAGCTTCGTGGACTATACATTGAAATGTGTTCTGAAACTACTGATAGTTTTTTCAAATTTAAAGGACATGTTTTTTTATTCTTATTATTTTGAATAGATGTTGCATTTATTAACAAAAAACAATATTTACAACAAAGAGCTATACAAAAGGGTAAAGAATAGTACATCAATATGTACAACAAAGATTACAACTATGTCTTTAAAGTAACTAATACAACAATGAAGTCTAAATAATCTACAGGTTCAAGCTTTTTGGCATTCTTTAGTAAAAGAAACCCTTTTGCAAGCAATTGCAAGTGAACTTCATTTTCCAAGAGTGATAAAAATCATACAACTTGCATACCCCACGCCTGAAGACATAATTGCATCTAAGTTTCCAAATGAAAAACAAGACAAAAACCTGCACACAATTCCAAATACTCCTCAATAGACCATGGATAAGAGTATTGGAATCACTCAACAAATATATCCGTCAGTGAAGACGGGCCTAAAAATGGCTATAAAACTGGACTAAACAAGATTCCAACATGATCTCATAGAAGTATGTTCCCACAAAGGTGTTTAAGAATTTCTAACTTAGAACAATAAAGACATAAACCATCAGTAAGACCACTATTGGATAGATGAAGTTTTGTAGGAAGCCTCTAATATATCACAAGCCACACAAAATTCTGAAGCTAATATTAAAACCCTCGATACACACACTATGGAGTGCATGAACCCACAAGACTTCTACATCAGAGGTGATCCATCTAGCATTAAGAGCAGGTGCAAGAGTGCATTTTTTATGTAACAGATGATAAAGGCATTGAGTATCTTATTGAGATAAGGGATGTCCATAAATCTGTCTCTAATCTCGTCAAATGGGACCTCTCATCTCCAAGTTTAACTTAAACAAATCCTCCTTAGGAATAAGGTTACAACCTTCTTTTATGAAAGATAGATATGCTAAAGATCTCCATTCTTCCAATATGGGAGTTGGCATCCCACAAATCAATCCAAAATAATATTCCCTTTTTACTTAGTTTGTGTCCCTAAAATCGTGGAAAACTAGAAATACACATATCCTATAATTTCCAAGTCCAAATTGGTCATTTGGCCAAGTCCCACCCTGTACAGCTATCGGATACTCTCCAAGTGAGAAAGCTTGCAAATTTTCTCTAAGCAACCCAAATTCTCTTGGGAACAAAAGATCCTTCAATCTGAAAATTATACAACTCGGCAATAATATCACAAAGCCCAAAAAAGCCTCTGACCTTGCCCCAAATGGCAAGTCAAGAAGAAGATCCCTCCAAATAACAAATCACCCATTTGGCTACAAGTATAGACCCTTGAGTGGCAATATCTCTTAGCCCCAAACCACCTTTCTCATTAGGCAAGGTTCAAACAACCCACACAACCATAGGAAGACACCGGGCGCTACCATATTTGGACCATATATAAGTTCTCAATATCTTTTCAAGATGAAGAAATTGAGCTTTTGAAAGGAGCCAACAAAAGATAATAAATATGAGATGCCTAAGATAAGAAGTTTCTCCGACCAAATAAGAAGTGTATTCTGTAAATGTTGAAGAACCTAGTCCCACATACTAGTTGGGGTAAGGTCCATTCCAAAAGGGATGTTAAGGTATCTAACAATAACCCATGGATGCACTAATGGCCACTCAATTGGAATCCAAGGAGGTAGGTTACCCCAACCAATCAGCCAAAAACTTGATTTATGATGACTGACTATAGCTCTGGAAACTGTGCAAAATGTATCCAAGCAATCTCTAGCTCTAAAAACTAAGATTTGGATTGCTTGAATAGAAAGGAGAGATAATCTGCAAAGTGGTTGTTAAGCATCTAATATTTTATGAACATGAGCAACTTCCAATAAATAACCCAAAGAAGAAGTTCTATGCACATAAAGATAAGGCACTAGAGGGCAGCCTTATCTTATAGAACAATGAAGTGCAATACTTAGGGAAAGGACATTGTTGACAAATATATAGGAAGCAAAAGAAAATAAAGTGCTCACCATCTTCACAAACTTTGATACATAGCCAAGAGAGATTGGCATTTCAATGATGAAAGGCCAATCAATTCTATCATAAGCTTTATCAATGTCTATCTTGAAAAATAGAATTTTTTGTCCCATTTATCTCACTCAATTCACAGCTTCTGAGGCAAATAAGACAGCGTCAAGTATGAAATGCCCTTGAACAAAAAATGTCTATTATTTACAGATAATTCAGCTAGCAATACTTCTCACCTAAAGTGTAAGAGCCTTGGCAAGAATCTTATATGCAACACTTAAAAGAGTGATAAGCCTCTAGCACCTATGGTGTCTTTGGCTGAAGTTTTAGGGATCAGCTTGATTAAGCTCTAATTATAGAATTTTGACAATGAGTTTGAAGAAAATAGTTCACTTGCTAAGTAACTAAAATCATCGCGAATAGTATCCCACATCTCCTTGTGAAATTCTCAAGGTAGTACATACAATCATAGGCGATTTCTAATTTGCATCAAGGAAGGAGCAAAAACTAGTTAGATGGAAAAATTATTGTCTAGTTTGTTACAATCACAAGTTCTCTCTTTATTAGGGATCGCCTTGAAACATGTATTATGTGTTGTCATAATTGTAGGTGAGGTTGAATAAGGAGAAAAAATCTTCTAAAAGTGTTGCTAAAACAAAATTCGGATCCTTTCCAGGTCTTCTTCTAACAATCCATCAGGTTTGCATAGACCAAAAACCTTTTCAAAAGATATTTTCCTCTTCAAATAGTCAAAGAAGAATTTGTATCCCTCATCACACTCCTAGATCCATTGAAGATGGGCACAAATTCGAGCTCCCGTTGCAACATTTTTCGTTGACTTACAAATTAAATCTTTTAAGTGATCAACATCTTCTTGCAAGGACTCATTGTGGAGATCCCCCTCCTAAGGCAATGTGGGTTTACACTAGCTTGTGCTTAGCTTCCTGAAGAGTACATCTACATCATCAAGAAAATCATACGCCCCCAATCCCTAGTAAATTTTATGGTTCAACAAACAACAAACTCCAAGCACAAAATCCAACATTTCTCTCCACTAGGTCGAAGGACAAGATTCCGAACATGATGAACTAGGGCACGAAAGTTAGGAGATTGTAAATTAGCAATATTCAAGTTAAACAAAGAAGAATGTTTGTCCTCTTTTGAATGTCCTACTAAAAGGAAAGTTTAGATTGGGAGATGATATGAACTAGGTTCTCTAATTAACACCTCAATTGGACGAGAAGAACCTGAAATAAAAAATCTTAAGGGCCATAAAACTAGTCCAACCTTGCCTGTATTTTGTCCTTTCCTCTTCGAAAATTAGACCAAGTATACCAACAGACTTTCGCTAAACTTTTTATTTCACCAATTCAGGTCAAACAATTGTGTTGTCCAAGAAAAATGGACAAGCAACTTGGGAGTGCCTCCTAAGCCGTGGGACAGTGTCTCCTTCAAGGCATTCCTTTAAATATAGTCGGCTCTAATCCTACACTATCATAATGTTATCAACACTAATATAAGCTAACAATTGTGAGGGGAAAGTGGAAGAGGAATGACATAAAAACAAAAGCGGTGATAACACTAAAATAGAGGGGGTCACTCTCTCCCTGTCATGAAAGACACGGTGCATTAGAGCCCTGCAACTGTAATTCACACACCATACCTCATAATGAACAAAAGGCAATGAGACATTAATATAACAATAGAGGGCAAATATGAGCAACAACCAAAGTTGTATTAATGTTTAAGTGTGCACATGTGTTACAGAATAAGGGGAAGAGGCACTAAACGCATTGTAGAAGCTCAACACAAAGGCCAAGGACACTCAAAATTGTGGGAACTCAAAAGAGCAGAGTTTCACCACATCTAGAAAGAGGACCCTTTTACAATGAATGTCATTACATTTAGCAGCAAAAAAGAGAAGAGGGGAGAAAAGAAGGGGAAAATCCAACTTTGGAAGCCCAAAAGCCTGTTGTGTGGTTACGGACAATAAACACTCAAATATGACTCCCAATTGCAAAATCCTCAACAGAAGAATGTCAAACCTCAAACCCTATGTAAAGAAACAGAAGAATGTCTTTACAAATATGGTAAGATTGCCAAAACAACACCTCCACTACCCTGAGAGTGATTAAATGACCAAAATTGACCATTCTAGTAATAGTTCATTTTTTTTCTTAGCTCAAAACCAGTTGATTTAACTTCTTGAAGGAAAACCGCATCCCACCTAACTCTCTACAACACACCTCGAACAAACTACTTAAAACTAGGGATGGTGATCCCTCTAAAATTCCAAGAAAAGATAGAGAGCTTCATTTAAGGAATAGAAGGTTACCCGACGTGTTGAACCTGTTGCTAATCACCAATGCAAAAACATTATTTTCAAGTGAGATTTACAACCTCCTTAAAAGATATATTGTAGGGTGTTAAACTCTCAATTAGGTGTTGACTTCTTGTTTGTTCTTGAGAGAAAACCTCTTTCCATTTATTGGATTTCACCCTCCACCCTCTTTCAAAGTCCAATTCTGAAGTTGTTGAGGAAATTTTGTTGATGAGGACATAAGATCATGACCATAATTGTTTTCAAAACCTCCTCAAGTTGTTTGAGAGATAGAAACCCCATCTTTCTTACTCAACTTCAGATTCTCGTCCCCACTTATTGCTCCCATTTGTTTGGAAGAGTGATCTGAACCCCTAATATTTTTCACTTTATACTCTTTTTTCTCCTATGACAAATCATAGTAGTTTGAGATTTCTTGCCCTCAGGTTCAGCTACAGAAGCCACACCTGCATCTTGAGAGGTTTTGATGGAGAACGACAAAGAGGGCAGTCTCGAATAAAATGATCATGCACATGACACGCAAAGTAAGCATTAGGAAGACTCAAATAATGAACCTTTTGATGATAGGGGAAGCTTTTTCTTTAGAATCGTCTCCACACAAACTCTAGGATTAGATCGAAAGGAATTCTGCTTGCCATCCAAAATGAGAGCCTTGGCAAATCGAGCAATAAATAAATCCACAAATGATCCTAAATCAACAGGCAGCACCAGGAACCTGAGTGCGTAATGAGCATGTCCTTTATCATTCGGATTGAAATCAGCTCTCCATGATTGAACAGAAGCATCCACGTACAATAGTGCAAACCCTGTTAGACAGCCATATCAGAGCTGAACAGTGAGCAAACATATTTAGATCCTAACCTCGAATAGGAGTTCAAAGAAATTCCTTTTGCCTCTCAGCTAAGCAAACACCATTTATTGAATGATTCTTCATCAGGGTTGCAGTGAAGTAAGTAAAGAATAACTCCTTGCACTCCAAGTTCTCTAGGTAGCCGATACGGCTAGGAAAAGCCGTGGGAGCGGGAGCGGGAGCGGCGACGAGAGCAGGCAGGGAGTGGCGGCAGGGCTGCGGAAACGGCCGGGTACAGCCTGTGCCGTACCCGTCCATTTCCGCAGCCATGCCGCCGCTCCCTACCTGCTCCCACTTAAAAAAACGTGTTTTTTCATTTTTTTTAAATGATTTCCATATTTTAAAAGCACCACTCCATTAAAAAATAAAATATTTTTCTAATTTAAACCCTAAAAGCTAACTTTAAACGATAAAATAAAAGAACAACACAAAACAAAAAATAAAGCAAAGAAACTTACCTTTGACTCTCCAAAATTGCACTATGCTTGTCTAGGGTTTGAGGAGCTATTGCTAAGCTTGTAGGAGTGTGAGACCCTGTAAAGGAGGAAGATTTGTGAAGGATTTGTGGTTTACAAAGTGAAGGTAAGTTTTTTTTTCCATTTTCTAATTCTTTATTATTTTTCTCAATTATTCTAAATCTTGCACAAATTGGCATTTATGAAAAATTAATATTAATCTGAATTATGTTCAACCCAATTTTTTATCCAAGAACATTTAACTTATCAAATTCTCATTGTTGAAAACACAATGCAATTGCATGCCAGTGGTTTCAAATTCTTTAAACGTTTGAAATTGGAACCTTGTAGGTACTTCTACAATGGCAATCAAAAGTTAAATTGCTTCTTCACGAACAATCTTTGGGAAAATGCAATAGACTTTGACCCAAATTCACCATGGTAAAGGCACGTTCATGATAGTTCAGGTTACTTGCAGGTGGTGGTTCCGGAAAGGCTCATGGAACTGCTCTATTATGATAACTATTCAAACTTCTTACACTAGGGTGAAAAGCCACTCATAACACTACCTTGGTGATGCCAAAAGACCTGCTGCACTTGCTCTAGAAGAATCCTTCTGATTCATTCTCCAAAAGTTTCTTGTAATTATGGCTCTCTATCAAAGTGGTCTATTTCTCCAAAATTATTGCAGAGGCAAATGTTAGCTATTTAAGCGAGTATCCAAATTGGCTTTTTATAAACTTGTGAGCTTCATCTCTTCAACGGGCCTCCAGTTGCTCCATCATCCTAGTTTCCTCAATTGTGGTCGTGGTTCGACATCCCATGTGTAGCTCATCTCCATTGATGAGGATGTTTGGGCCTCGCACGAATAGACCTTAGCCTCCAATTTTTTGGCCACATAATCTAAGTTAGGCTTATCAGAATGGAACAGTTAGGGCCTATATTGTGGTGCGACACAGTGTGCAAGGTGTCGTATATGCCAATGGGCTAAGTTTTAATGTCCCCAGATCATTTGTTTTGGCATGAGATGGGATAAGTCGTGCAATGAGACACCAAAAGGTGTTAGATGCTTCAGAGGCTATGAGAAGATCCGCACCATGGCTTTATGGATAAACATAAGCGCTCTGAGCTTGAAACCTGTTTGCAACCAATTTGGTTGTTTGATGAGTTGGCTCCATAAATGAGCCTTGGTCGCAATGAGTTTGTCGGTGGCTGTGACTTTCCATTTAGCTTGCCTCTGACTCGTGCACCCAGCTCGCAGAATGGTTGGTTTTTGTGTGCACACAAGAGACTCTTCTGGAAATGGCACCATTTGTGATAGCCCATAGTTCTTTCGACAGCGTAACTCACCAAACTGTAAAGTGTTGTCTCTCCTGTGTTGAACTCCATGTAAGGTTGAAGTTCATGTGGTCGGTGGAGTCAACCCCTGAGCTAGCAATATGTAGTTTGACCCTTAAAGGTCACCGAGTTGATTGACAATGTAGCTCATCCTTGGGCTTGCTAGACTTATTTGTAGAACGGGGAAATTTTGGGGAATTAGTACCACATTCATTAAAAAGGTGGACTTCAAATTTGTTTTTAAGCCCTCCTATCCGATGTAAAGAAAAGGTGGCAGGGTTTTGCCTCTTGAAACTTCAAGAGTGGCCCCACTAGTCTTTGGGCCCCTAGCTGGCACATTTCGCGCCCTTTCATATCATTGAAGACGAAGGCTAAAACCAAATTCTGGTACAAGATCGCCACCAGTTATTTTTCCATTTGGTGGACGTCTTGTCATGCCACATCATCAAGAAACATGTTTTGGCATTTGGTCCATGGAGAGAAAAAACGTTTCAGTGGACCATCGTTTTACACGAAGACATGGCTCGCATTCACTCCAGCATGGTTTAAAAGGCGTAGGAAATGGGTCTTGTCAAGATCCCATGTTCATTTGATGCAACTTGGTTTCAAATGGTTTATACCCCTTGCATGTTTTCCCGCGTTTCTCCTCCTGGATCAACATATTTATGTCCTGTAAAATGCCAGGATGCGATCCATTTTGCAAAAGGTGGAGATTCCACACTTTTCAGCTCAATACAACTTCCTTTTTCTAACCTCAACTTGGTGAATTTAATGAACAAATTATATACCTTTCCATGTACATAGCAGCTATTCTTGTCTGGAAAATGATTGTTAATGGATCTCAGATGTTGATAATAGTTCTATGAAATTAAACCTTCACATCCTTTCGAGATATCAATCATTGCTTTCTTGATCTCATTAAACACGGGGTGGGAAAAACTCTATGGGTGAGTGCAATTGTGTTCCCCTTGGACTACGTAATTCAAGCATTGCATCAGTTATCTGCAATTCCTTTGGTGCATTTACCAATTAGCATTATTCTCTTTCAAAGCTTACACTGCATAAGTCTCTATCTCTGTATACTTTGGATTTATACCAACAGGATTAAAAATTTAACACCTGCTAACCAATAAAACTTATAAATGATAAGATCTCCATCTTGCACAAGTTTGCAATGGGAGCCAGCCTCTAACTCTAGAGATTTTCTAAGCTCTCCCATTTTACAAGTCCCACAGTTGGGGAGAGCATCAATCTTGTGCACTAGAGAACAAAAAGCCGGGTAGCTAGAATGAGCAAACTAGTCTAATTTGATCAACATCCAGGGCGTGTATTTCTAATTTGCTTAACTTTAAGAAAATGGACTATAACATGTATGTCCATCGTTATCTATTGGATGGACAGTTGCAAGTAACCGCCCTTTAATCAATGTAATGTCGTCATGTGTTTCCTACGGTTGTGGCAATGTTATAAAGCATTTAATTGTACAACATGCTTAAATGCCTAAAATTGTAATGAAATTACTTGTATAAATCAGATCATGAGCAGAAATATAACACCAAATAACACAATATTCCAGAATAATGATCTCAATATGCAATTAGAATAGCTTCGCCACTTCGAGGGGGCAACCTCCAAACCATACAATAAGACTCAAATGCTCCAAATGATGATGAACTACTACCTAAAATCCCATATATATACTATTCCTATGCTTATGGCCAACACCAAGGCCGACCCACTAATGAAAATATAGCATATATGAAAGAGATACATAATGATAAGAAGTTATGATAAGCCACAAGTCGGCTATATACATCCTAATATAAGAATATGTGATTAAGGGCGTAGCATGCCCCTCCCCTTCGAAGCAACGTTGTCCCCAATGTTGAGAAGATTTGGATGCTGCCGCAAGAATATTTACATCCTCCCAAGTTACGTCTTCATTGTCTAGATTTTTCCATTTGATCAAATACTCAGTGATGACTCCGATGTCCTCAATCGCTTAGTGCATGTCTGAAGGATGTATTCTGGTTCCAGGATGATTTTGCCCTCTTCATCAAGCTCGGGTAACACTATCTGGGTTGATACTCTGTCTGTCCAATTACCTTCTTTAGGCAAGATACATGGAAGACTGGATGAATTTTGAGTAGCCATTGAGGAAGTTCCAATTTGTATGCTACATTGCCAATCTTCTGTAACACTTGATAAGGACCATAATACTTAAGTGAAAGCTTGTTATCCTTTTGTCTGTTGTTTCAAAGACATTTGCTTATATAGTTGTAAATGCACAAAAACCCAATCACCGACTTCAAAATGTCTTTCAGTGCGATGTTGATCAGCCTGCTGCTTCATGCGGTTTTGTGCCATGGCCAAGTTCTCCCTGAGACTAGAAAGAACCTCTTGTTGGTGTTGAATGTGTTCTTCAACTGCTCTAACCTTTGGTTGGACTCTCAAAGATGAAGTGATGGATGGTGGATGGTACCCATATAATGCCAAAAAAGGAGACATTTTAGATGAAGTATGGAAGGAGTGTTATACCACCATTCTGCAAGTGGTAACCATTGGACCCATCTCGCTTGTTTATCTGATGTAAAGCAACAAAGATATCCCTCCTAAGCACTTGTTTACCACCTCTGTTTGCCCATTAGACTGGGGATGATAAGAAGAGCTACGAGCTAGTTGAGTACCCAAACATGAGAACAAATCACTCCAAAAATTACAAGGAAATATAGGGTCTCGATCACTTACTATAATCTTTGGTGTCCCATGTAAGCTTCTGAATTATATCCATGAAGGCTATTGCTACCGTACTTGCAACAAATGGGTGTGATAAAGGCACAAAAATGGGCATATTTGGTGAGTCTATCCACCACAACCATGATTACATTTTTTCCTTCTGATTTAGGCAATCCTGTGATGAAGTCCATGGAAACCTCTTCCCACCTCTGGCTAGGAATAGATAGAGGTTGTAAAAGACCTGGGGACTTAATTGTTTCACCCTTATTTTGTTGACAAACCATGCATTCTGCCACAAATTTTTGGACATCCCCTTTTAGCCCTTCCCAGAAAGAAATCATTGCTTGATTCGATGATAAGTCTTTGAAGAAGCTAGAATGACCCCCTACTGGAGAAGCATGGAGCTCAGATAGAACCCTATTTTTAAGGGTTGAATTCTTACATAGGTATAATCTATCTTTATACCATAAAGCATCCCCTTTCCATACAAATTTTTCTGACATGCTTGGATCATTTTAGAGATTTTGAATGAGATTTTGTGTGGTTGGGTCATTTCTCCATTCGGACCTTGCCTCCTCTATCCAATCTTCCTGTAATATGGATATGGCACACAACAATGCCTGGGCAGTTGATTCATCCTTCCGAGATAAAGCATCAGCAACTACATTCTCCTTCCCTTTCTTGTAGATTATCTCAAAATCATACCCCAACATTTTTGAGACACATTTTTGTTGTTCTTCATATGATAAACGTTGCTCTAAGAAGTATTTCAAACTATCATGATCTGTCTTTACTTTTAAAGTGTCTTCCCATTAGATATGGTCTCCATTGCTTTACTACATGAAGTATGGCTAACATTTCCTTCTCATAAACTCGTTTGGAGATATTCTTACCTTTGAATTGACGGCTCTCGAAGGCAATGGGACGCCCTTCTTGCATGAGTACTGCCCCCATACCATACCCTGAAGCATCACATTCAACAATGAATGTTTTGGAAAAATCTGGGGTGGCTAGAACTAGAGTGGTGCGCATGGCCTCCTTTCAACTTCTCAAAGGCCATAGTAGCTTGCTTCGTTCCATTGGAAAGAGTCCTTCTTCAATAAAGTTATGAGTGGTGCTACGATGCTGCCATAATTCCTTATAAATCTACGATAATAACCTATAAGCCCCAAAAATCCTCAGAGATTTTTTAGGGTTTTGGGAACCTTCCATTCAAGCATGGCTTTTATCTTGTTAGGATCCACTTTAACACCTTCATAAGAGACAATATGACCCAGATATTCAACCTCCTTGACACCAAAAGAACACTTAGAAGGCTTTGCATAAAGTTGATGTTGTTCAAGATTTTCCAACACCTTATTTACATGATGCAGGTGTTCCTCCCATGTTTTACTATATATTAATATATCATCAAAGAACACTAAAACAAACTTTCGAAGAAATGGCTTAAAGATGGAATTCATCAAGCTTTGAAATGTAGAGGGTGCTTTTGTTAGTCCAAAAGGCATTGCCAAGAACTCGTAGTGTCCTTCATGTGTCCTGAAGGATGTTTTATGAATATCTTCATCCTTGATTCTAGTCTGATGATATCCAGAACGAAGATCAAGTTTTGTAAAGTAAACAACACCATGTAACTCATCTAGCAAATCATCAATTACAGGAATAGGAAACTTATCTTTAATTGTGTGCTTATTGAGTTCCCTGTAATAAAGTGAGCACATGAAATACCTAATTGTAGCAAATAGCTTCCATACCATCACTAGTGGAGAACTTGGTTACATCAACACACTTTGGTCTAAAGTGCTTAGGAATTTTATCATGTGTCTTTCTAACATATCTTGATTACTATCTTCTGAATCACTTTCATCGTTCTCTCTTGCATAGTAGTATAAAAATAATCCCATAAGAGAAATATGATGTCTTATGACCATATTGCTCAACAAATAGATGTCTAAATTTATCCCAAGAATCAATCATTCTAGTAGGAAGCTCATAATACCAATCTCAGGCATCCTCAATAAGACTTTGAATAAACAATATAAGAGCTATACCTTCATTATTGATCTCATAATAATACACTCCAATGAAAATAGTTGTGCCACAAATCCCTCTGCACCCTTTTTTAGCCTTTTGTGCATCTGATGAGAACTCACTATTTGTGGAGACTTTGCTCTTAAGCCTCTTAGCTCAAAATTCCTTCCTTCAGAGTGAAATCGCATGAACAAGTCTTGGAAGTTCAATCTCAATGGTTCCTAAAGTGGTAAGCATTGATCCCTAACACAATGTTGCTCCTCCCATAGAAATGGCATACATGGGACTATTTAGTATGTAATCTCCCATGGAAAGTTAATGTTATGCTATTTTCTAGAATTCATGTTGTTCAGAACAAGATATGGAACCAAGGCCACAATCAGATCTGAACCTATTGCAAACTTTCACATTGAGCCTTACACTCCAAGCCAAATCAATACCAATTGTTTCAGCGTTTGATCAAGAGGATTATCCAAGCACTGATGAAGCTGACACCAAGGTTGGAAGCATCCCAGATCTAACTCTTGATGAATGGGAAAACAAGGTGCATGCTTTTGATCCTTATCAAGAAATAGAAGAATCTGAGCTAGGAGTCTATTGCATGCATGAAGAAAATCCTATTCCTAGCATCACCAAGCCAGACCACAAGGATGACAATGAGGTATGGCAGTTGTTTTTTGATGGATCAAGGAGTAGACAAGGTGCAGGAGGGGGAGCTATGCTTGTTTCACCTCAAGGAGTTAAGTATTATTCAGCTTTTAGATTTCAGTTTGCATGCTCTAATAACACTGCTGAATATGAAGCCTTGATACAAGGATTGCATGGTCAATCAAAGAGAGGAATAAAGAACTTGCAAGTCTTTGGTGACAGTGAGTTGATTGTCAACCAAGTTAAGGGGGCAGCATGCATGTCAAGAATGATCTACTCAAGTGCTACAAAAATAGGGTGTGGGACCTCATTGAAGATTTTGAGGGTTTTGGCATAAAATCCATTCCTAGAAAAGAGAACCAAGCTGCTGACAGGCTTGCAGCAGTTGGGGGCAGCCTTTGATGTTGTTGTTGAAAAAGCATTCAAAAAGGACAAGGTACAGCCAAACATCCATGTGATTGTGAGGCCTTCAGTGCCAGACAACAATGTAAGTTGGCAAGTGTTTGAAAATGATCAGCAAAAATCATCCATTTCTTGCAAGAAGAGGCTGAGTTCTCAGCTAAAAAAATCAGAAAAGAGAGCAGCAGTATGGTGACCAAGTGGTGGTACAGCTGAGAACCAAAAACTACCAAAGGGACTTATTACTTTGGAGTCCATTTTCAATCCTAATGAATGATCAGTTTAGGAAGGAGAAAAAAGCAAACATCCAAGTCAAGGGAGAAGATTCAGTGTCCATCTTGGTGGAAGAAGGCAAATCACTCCAAATTGGTAAAGTGACAACTGAGCAAGAAAGGTATGAGTTCATACAACTTTGTCAAATTCCCTGATGTGTTTTGCTTGGAGCTATGAAGATTTGAAAAAGGTTTCAATCCAAGTTAGCTCAAACACCATTTCAACATAGCCCATTGAATTGGATCCAAGTACTAAACCCATCAGACAAAAAAAAAAGGTCAGTCAATCCACACATGGAGCCTCTCATCATGAGAAAAGAATTGAATAAGTAAGTTGATAGAATCAAGAATCATATTCCCTATCAAGCATTCTAGTTGGGTAGCCAACTTGGTTCCAGTTAGAAAGAAGAGTGGGGAAATCAGATTGTGTGTTGACTTCAGAGATTTGAATAGAGCATCTCTCAAGGATCATTATCCACTTCCTTCTATGGAGCAGATTTTACAAGTTGTTGCTGGCTCTGAGAGGTTTTCATTACTTGATGGCTATTCGGGGTACAATCAGATTATGGTGAAAAAGAAGAAGATCAGTTCAAGACAGCCTTTACAACCAAATGGGGAACTTATGCATACAGGAAAATGCCATTTGGGTTGTCCAACGCTGGAGCTACTTTCCAAAGAGCAATGGACATGGCATTCAAGGATTTGATTAACAACATGGTGCTGATATATCATATATATCACAACTCTATCATGAATTGCTTGCAAACCAAACTCCAATTTTGTCCCAATTTGATACCAAAATGTAGACCTCTAAATAAGCTTTCCAACGCCAACAATCGTTTTCAAAACAAAGCTTTCTGTCAAAAGTTATGAGCAAAAAAGCAAATCTTTTTGGTGGCTTCTCCATTAAAATTGTGCAAAAGATTTTTTTTTTCAACCATAGTCCCTTTTGTTTTTTCCTCATTGGGCCACGTGGCAAGATCTGATTGGTGTCATGTGACCAAATCTTATTGGCTATGTGCCTCCTCATTGATAATGCAGAAAACAGCGATAGGACCGTCAAATTTATGATAACATTTGGTTCTGCCATTTGTCATCATTCAAGTGTCTACGGATCTCTCCAAGGCTCTTCATCCTCTATGCGTCAATGGGGGGTGATGATACTATTTACTGTAATGTTGTCGAACAACTAGGACATTGCATAATGTGTCGAGCTTCCACAAATTGCTATTGGTTACCCAAAAGCGTGGAGGGTCTATGAGGTGATTGATTATTCTTTCATTGAGAAGCATGTATCTTGCAGTAATCAGGAGCTTGAAGAAGTTCAAGCATCTAGTTTCAAACAATCAAGAGTTCAATTGCTGGTTTCTCATGTGGGAGTTAAAGACTTCCTCCTCAACAAAGACTTGAATGAAAAGAGAGGCAGGTTGGATTACTCGTGTCATGGGGGTATGACATTGAGATCAAAGTTACCAAGTTGGTAAGAGGAAAAGGATTGTGTGAGTAGCTGATTTTAAGCAAACAAAAGGAAACATGCAATGAGAAGGAGGTTGTTTTGTGCGTTGCAGGACAACGCTTTATTTAGAAGGAAGCACTCAAAAGGAAAATGATGGTGTCCTCACTCCTTGCTAGACCCAAGACATAAATACACTTCCTAAGCACAGGTCTATGCCCTCTCCAGAGATGAACAAGACCAAAAGAAGACACTTTAGGTTGCAAGGCTAGTCCCATATGCCCTTGTTGATGGTGTTTTGTTGCAAAAAGGTATGTGAGTGGAGTCACTGCTGAGATGCATTGGTACAAATCAGATTCATAGTGTGTTAGAAGAGTTCCATGGTGGACTAGCTGGTGGAGCATTTTGCACCAAGAGTGACAGCTCTAAAGATCATGAGGGCTGGCTATTATTGGCCCAAAATTTTCAATGATTGTTATGCATGGATCAAGAGGTGCAAGAATTGTGCATTCTTCATAGCCGTAAAGATGAGGCTAGCTTCCCTTCCATTGCATCCAATTTCAGTTGACCATCCATTCATGTAATGGGGTTTTGGACTTCATTGGAGTTATAATCCCAATTCAAGCCAAGGACACAAATTGTAGATTTCCATAACAGCAACAGATTACTTCACTAAATGGACTATTGAAGCAGACTTGTGTTCACTCAAGGAAGCAAATGAATCTAGCATCCTAGACTTCTATGAGGGAATAACAACCAGATTTTGCATACCTGCTACAATAATAATCAGATAATGCATTGGCATTCATTAGGTCCAAGGTAACTGAATGGGCTGTCAAGAATGGGATCTACCTAAGTACTTCATCAAATTATTACCCTTAGGGTAATGGCCATGTCAAGTCTACGTACAAGAACTTGTTGAGGATCATTAGGAAGACTCTTGATGAAAATTTAGAGGTCTTGGCATACTAATTTGAAATTAGCCTTATGGGATGATAGGATAACTCCCAAGAGATCTACATGTAACTCTCCATTCAAACTTGTTTATGGAAGAGAGGCAATCTTGCCCATGTCACTTGAGTTGCCAACATTAGAACTCATGAAACAGTTGGAGTTGTTGGAGTTTGAGCCCATGGAGGTTAGATATGTAGAATTGATGGAGCTCCAATAAATCAAAAATCAGGCATCCTGAGAAATGGAGAAGGATCAGGCTTTGATAAAGAAGATCTTTCATAGAAAAGCAAAGAATAGATCCTTCCAAATTGGAGATCTAGTGTTAAAAATGGGATGCAGACAGAGCAAAACCAGGAAAGCATTTGAAATTTGATTCCATCAGGAGTGGCCCATACATGGTCACAAAGTGTAAGGACAACAATGCTTTCCAATTGTCTTCATTAGATGGCAAAGAACTACAAATCCCAGTCAATGGGATCTACCTATAAGCATTGCTATTGAAGGGAATTCTCCACCTGTGTACATATTAGCTTAGGTTTTCCATTCCTCTAAGTGCTCGTGCACATTATTTTGCTGTAGTAGTTTAGCTTTGCTTTCCCTAAGTGCTTTGGCAAAAGATTGTCTATTCATGGGAATGTGTTTATAGGCCTTGCTCCATCAAATGATATTCCATCTTCCTCCTTGCAGTGTTCTAGTCAGCTGGGTACCAAACAAAGAATTTAATTACTCCATGCCCAATGGATTGCTTCAGGAAACTGGTAACTTCATACAACAGGTAGATGACCCCTTTGAGTCACCAAAATTGTTATCCAAAATGTGCCCCTTGCTCATTTTGTGGCTAACTCCTTTCATTCTTCCCTCTCTTGTGCCTCAGTCATATTTTTTTTTCTTTTCAGGCACTCAAAACTTTCTGGAAATGGCACCATTGGATAGAGCTCTTTCTCAGCTTTCCAGAAAGGTAAATTTTTCCTCCTAACTCCATGTATTTTTGAAGTTATGGCTCGGCGGAGTTTTTGTGGGAAATTTTCCCCTGAAAGGGCCCGCAGCCAATGAGATGTCGCCACGTGTCCAAGGAAGTGGCGGGGGTCGGAGGAAAACTTTTTTTTTTTACCAAGTGTTTTGGAAAAAGTTTTCAAAAAGGAATATATTTTTTTTCCCTGCAGGCCCCCCGACGAATCAGAATGTGATGCCACGTGTCCAGGGGGAAATTTGAAAAAATTGACTAAGTGTTGGCGCATGGAAAATTTTGGAGGGAAGGCCCGCCCGCCCAATCACGTGTTTGTGCCACGTGTCCTATGGCATCGGGAGTTTCAGAGGAGAGGAGAAGTTAGAATTTTTGAAGTGTTTTTTTACCAAATTTCAAAAAAGAATTTTTGGTTTTCAGGCCCCCCAATTTTTTGAAGTTTTCACAAAGGCCATGTGTGTCCTCGGGCCCCGGAAACGGCGGAGCGGGGGGGGGAAGATTGGAATTTTTTTTCCCAAAGGGATTTTGCTAAACAAAGGAAAAATGTTTGCAGAGGGCCGGGCCGGTGCCAATGAAATGTGATGCCACGTGTCTCAGACCAGTGGTGGGAAGGGGAAATTTGGGAAATTTTTCCCAAAGAAAAAAAAAAAGGAAATTTCAAAAAAAAAAATTGCCCCCCCAAATGCGAGCCAATGGAGCCAATGGAATCATCTCATGCCGTGTGTCAGGTGGGGCAAAAAAATTTTAAAGAAAGCCCGCCCCACATGGAAAATTTGAAGGGAAAAGCCCCCATCCAATGGGGTTTTGCCACGTGTGTCCAAAAAAAAAAAAGGTCAAAGGCCCACGGAAAATTCAGAGAAGGAAAGGGCCCGCACCAATCACACGTGCCACGTGTCCTCAACTCATCGGCCCGGCGGGGAATTTTTTGGAAATTTTTCCAAAGGGCAAAAACAAAGGAAAAAGGAAAAGAAGCGCAGGGCCCGCCCCATGCCCAAATCAAATGCCATGTGGCACCCAGAAATGGTGGTGGAGCATGGATTTTTTTTTGGAAAATTTTCCCAAATGACAAAAAAAAAAGGTGAAAAAAATTAAAAAATTTTTTGCCCGCCAATCCGATTTGGCCCTGTTTTGCCCTAAAATTTCAAATGGCCATATCTTTCGATCCAGAGCTCAATAAACATTTTTGATGAAGTTTGGAATATGGAGTTTGATGGAAGTTGTTCTACAGCAGGCTTACGATTAGGCATTGTCTTATCATCACCACATAGAGACTTGTTTCCACTGTCATACAAGTTGAAATTGTCAAACACAAACAATACAACAAAGTATAAATAATTTTTACTAGGATTGTGTTTTCATGAGTTTTTGTAAGGGAAAAATTCACACATGAAAGCATGACAATCATACCCTACTATGAAATTTTTTTCTTAAAGATCATCCCGAGCCCTCCTCCATATCATTTTAAACCCCATATTATTCCTATTACATCCTTCTGAGTGGTGAAATGTGTTTTTTCATTATGTCCATAGGTGATTTATGGATATCTATTCTATTCATGCACTTCCAAGACAAGATCTTTTAAGACCATCTCTCTAAGAAGCTTAAGGAAAGGCCATTCTCTGGTCTTCTTGAGGTTGGTACACAATCCTTAGAGCAGAAAAAATACTCAAAATCAATATGGAGGTGTATCAGAGATCAAATAATGTTTTACAACTATTTTTGGAAGAATTTGGGAAGTTTTAGAGGTTTTGGAGTAGTTTCAACAAAACTGGGTCTTGGAGGGTGAAGCGGTGCATAGTGCAAAAATATCCCCTGAGATTTGGGAAGCAATTTAAAAGGAGTTAGAAGCCAAAAAAAATGTATTCAGAAATATAATTCAAATATCTAGAGGATTGTGATCTCACATTTTTCACAAGACTTAGACAATTCTTCCGACAACTTGTTTTCAATATGCACAACCTTTGAGCCCAAAGAAACATCCTATTTTTTAGGAGGTTTTAGGAATGATCAAGGTATGAGGCCATCACCATTGTGTTTAAAAGGAATTTTTAAATTATTTTCATATAAATAATTATGTGAAAAGACGTCTGGGAGCTCAAGTTACGCATCCGACAAGTTGCTCTAGAAGGTATGGTTCGGGAGTTGGTTAATTTTCAAGCTTGAAATTTGGACCAATCAGAGAGTGGCACAATGTTTTACACCAAACATCCCAAATTTTTGGTAATTTTGGTGCAAAAAAATGACCCCCCTCCCATTTAAGCCCTTATACCATGATGCGACCGTTTTGGAGCTACTTTTGTCAAGTTAAGCCCCCACAAACTAATTTTAAGCCCCTAGCCTCATCCAATCGCAACGCGCCAAGTGGTCCAATCAAAGAGGGGTGAAATTTTGTGCACCAACCCAAAATTTCCACCCTCCCATTTAAGCCCCTGATCAACTATATGACCCAAGGAGTGGCTTAATGCTTTATTTCTAGCCCCCCTTTCTCCCGTCTCGGTGAATCACAATGTGAAAAATGGTCCAACGGGAAGGAGGCACACCTTTTTGTACCAACCATCCCAAAATTTTGGAATAGTTTGGAAAAAAAAGTTTGACCATGCTTAATCCATGAAAATTTGTAACTTTTATAATTTAAGTGTTGCTTCTGCTACTACCCGCATGCACGCACAAGAAAACCATTGCTGCCAAATTTTCTCTCTTCCTCCATTTCCGCCACTTACATTCCTTTTCCATTGCATATCTCATCCATTTTCCATCCTCCCCAGCTACTACAACATAGAAAATCCAGCTTTTCAATCTGTTACTATGTCCGTTTACTGTTAGAAACCCTCGTAGGCAAAAAGGAAGACTCACTTGTATCTTGCAAAACAGACAATGAAATTGAACAAAATTTGGAGCATCTCTTCCTCTCTCAAGCACCTTGATGTTGAAAAAATAAAATTTCCAAAGTTACTTCAGATTTTTATGGTGGCCATTCAAATATTTGTGCCCTAAAATTTTCTTCTGCTATTTTCCATTGATCCAGAAGGCGAGTTAACTTGAAATTTTGAACAAAGCCTCAAGAACAAAAACTCAGAAGGAAATCAAAGTTTTTTTTCAAACCATGAATAGAAGAGTAGCTTCAAAAAATATTAAGTGTCATTGGTTCACACTTGCTATTTTTATTAACTTTCCTATAATGGCAAAATCCTTTAGAAGAGTAAAACATTGAAAATCACATGAATGTAAAACTAGGGTACAAGGGCCAAAAAAGCAAAAAATAATTTTTTTTTTTTTTTTTCTAAAAATAGAAAGTTCCTCAAACTGGCCCTGAAACATCTGTGAATGTGATTTGAATGTAAAAATTGTTAGGTTGTGGAGCTTGTTTTCATGTGTGAAAGTGTTGAAGACTGTACACTAAGAGTACTATACACTTTTCATGTATCCTCGCCAGGGTTCAGGGGCGCAACCCCCGAATTTTTTTTTTAGGCCTTAAAATGTGCCTGATATATCAAGAAACATGATTTTCTCATATGGGAAGGATTTTGACCCATAGTTTTATGGGACAGTTTTTGCCCATGGTTTTGATACCCATGGTTTTGTAAAACTACTTAAGTAGTTGTCTATTTATATGGTTTTATGCATATGATAGAAATATGAAAAACATTGCAAATGTGCTTTGAATTCTAGTGTGTATTCTGTAGAGTTTTTTGAGCATAGCTCCAAACAAATCTGGGTATTGTATTAAGAGAACAGTGGCTTGTAATAAAATATGAGCAAGTGATTCTTAGTGGACATAGCCCAAATTGGGTGAACCACGTTAAATATTGTCTCTTTGTGTTGTGTTATTTTATTCTGCACTTTTATTTGAGATCTGTAATATTTTCAGCATATTAGTTTCTACTGTTGTGATTCTATGAGGGATTATTCCGCATATTTTATCTCTTATTTCCTAACAATTGGTATCAAAGCCTGGTTTGGTTTGCCAAAGTTTTGAATCATAGGGAAAGTTTTATCTTGAGTGGAAGATATGGCAGATGATGGAAGATCTAGGGTTGATAAATTCAACGGGTAGAATTTTAGTCTTCGGAAGATGTAGATGGAAGATTACCTTTATCAGAAGTATTTTTATATTCACTGTCTGAGAAGGTGAACAAACCCTCAAGCATGATGGATGCGGAATGGGATTTGCTGGATAGGAAGGCACTTGGGACAATCCGGCTGTGTCTTGCATCTTCGGTATTATTTAATGTTTAAAAGGAAAAGACTACAAAAGAACTGATGGATGCATTAGGGAAGTTGTATGAAAAACCCTCTGCCTCTAATAAGATTTTTTTTATGAAAAAGTTGTTTAATATGAAGATGTATGAGAATGGTTCAGTAGCAGATCATTTAAATGATTTTAATATGGTTGTAAATATGCTATCTTTGGTTACAATAGAATTTTATGAAGAAGTTAGGGCTTTATTAGTTCTATGCTCTTTACCTGAGAGTTGGAATAGCCTAGTAATGGCGGTAAGCAACTCGGTTACCGCTAACTCAAAGTTGAAGTTTGAGGATATTGTAGGGGTGATTCTAAGCAAGGAAATGTGAAGAAAAACCTCTGGTGAATCTTCTACTTAAGGGAATGCTTTGACAGTGGAAACTAGAGGGAGACAGAAGAATAGAGGAATCCGTGGAAAATCAAAGGACTGGGCAAGGTAAAAATCCAAAAGCAAGATAGTATGTTGGCATTATGGAAAGTATAGGCATGCAAAGAATGACTGTTGGGAGCTTCGGGACAAGAAGAAACAATAAGAAGAAAATAAGGAGGAAAATATGGCAACAGGTAATGTCTGTCAGGATGCTTTGATTCTTTCTTTGCATAATATTACTGAATCTTGGGTTTTAGATTCAGGGGCTTATTTCCATGCTACTCCACAGGCATTAATTTGTTGATTATGTTCAAGGAGATTTTGGGCATGTTTTTTTTGGTGATGATTAGCCTTGCAACATAGTTGTAAAAGGTTTTGTTTAGGTTAAGATGTAGAATGGGAATACCTGGCTATTGAAGGATATTAGACATGTGCCTACATTAAGACAAAATTTGATATCAGCAGGGCAGTTGAGAAGTGATGTTTGTACTGTGATATTTACAACTGACTCTTGGAAGGTTACCAAGGGTGCTCTTGTGGTGGAAAGAGGTAAGAAGGTTGGAACCTTGTATTTAACCACTTATAGCACTAATGTTTGTAATCTTGTGGCTTCAGAAGTAGATACAACATTGTGGCACTATAGGCTCAATCATATGAGCCATAAGGGCATGGAGATCATCAAGAAGGATTTTCCAGGATATACAGAAATAGGTTTGGAGTTTTGTGAGGACTGCATATATGGGAAATAGAAGCGAGTAAGGTTTCTAAAGGTTGTACCTGTAAAGAAGAGAGTAAGTTAGAGTTGGTGCACTCTGATGTGTGGGGGTTGGCTCAGGTATCATCTCTTAGGGGTTCAAGTTATTATGTTACTTTTATTGATGATTCAACAAGGAAAGTTTGGGTTTATTGTATTAGAATTAAATATGATGTATTTGAAACTTTTGTTAAATGGAAATCCTTGGTAGAGAATGAAACAGGTCTTAATCTAAAATGTCTCAGGTCAGATAATGGAGGGGAGTATTACAGCAATGAATTTGATGATTACTATTATAAAAATGGAATCTGCAGGTAAAAAATGGTTCTAGGAACTTTGCAGCAGAATGGGGTGTCAGAAAGGATGAACAAGAAAATAATGGAACGTGATAGGAGCATGAGGTTACATGCAGGACTACCTCTTTCTTTTTGGGCAGAAGCGGTGAGCACAGCTATGTACTTGATGAATAGAGGACCCTCAAGTGCCTTGGATGGAGGCATACCTGAGGAGGTTTGGTATGGTAAGAAAGTTGATTATTCATTTTTTAGAGTCTTTGGATGTGAGTTGTTTGTTCATATAGATAAGGATGATAGGACCAAGCTAGAGGCTAAATCAGAAAAATGTACTTTCATTGGATATGGTGGTAATGACTTTAGATATAAATGTTGGAGTATTAAGGACAAGAAAATCATTCTATCTAGGGATGCGGTCTTTAATGAGAAAGTCATGTATAAGCAATAGTTATAGGAAAATAGGGAAGAATCCAAGAAAGAATATGCAACGGTAGAGAATCTTTCAGATGGAAAAATGACACATGAATCAGTTCATGAACCTCCTCAACAGGAACCCCAAACTTCTATATTGAGGAGGTCTTCTAGGGTAAGAAGAGAACCTGAAAGTTTTTCTCCTTCTCTTTATTATTTATTACTCACTGATAGTGGAGAGCTAGAGAGATTTGATGAAGTAATGCAAGTAGATTCTAGGAAGAAGTGGGAGCAAGCCATGGATGAGGAGCATCAGGCTCTCATGGAGAACCAAACATGGGATTTGGTAAAGCTACATGAAGGCAAAAGATCATTACAAAAAAAGTGGGTGTTTAAAGTCAAAGAGGAAGGAGGCAAGAAATGATACGAGGCCCGGTCGGTGGTCAAGGGGTTTGCATAGTAAAAAGGTATAAATTTTGATGAGATTTTTTCTCCTGTAGTAAAAATGAATTCTATTAGAACTATTCTTGGAATAGTTGTAGTAGAAGACTTGCACTTAGAGCACCTTGATGTAAAAACTACATTTCTCCATGGTGATTTGGAGGAAGAACTATAAATGCAACAATCAGAGGGCTATGAGGTCAAAGGTAAAGAGGAGATGGTGTGCAAACTGTAGAAGAGCTTGTATGGCTTGAAACAAGCTCCACATCAATGGTATAAGAAATTTGATAGCTTCATGATGGAGCAAGGTTATATTAGATGTCATTCTAACCATTGCATGTATACAAAGAAATTTGAGGATGGTAGTTATATTATCTTGTGTTTGTATGTGGATAAAATGTTGGTTGCAGGTAAAAACATGTAGGAAATAAAAGTACTCAAGAAGCAACTAAGTGAATCTTTTGCTATGAAGGATTTGGGGGCAGCCAAACAAATCCTTGGTATGAGGATATCTTGGGATAGGAAGGAATGAAATCTGACTTTATCTCAGGAAGAGTCAATTAAGAAAGTCTTGGAGAGGTTTAATATGCAGGATGCTAAACTAGTTGGGACTCCTTTGGTAGGCCATTTCAAGTTATCAAAGGAGCAGTGTCCCAAGACAGAGTAGGAGAGAAACCAATTGTCCAAGGTACCTTACTCATCAGAAGTTGGTAGTTTGATGTATTCTATGGTGTGTACCAATCCTGATATTTTCCATGCAGTGGGAGTGGTGAGTAGATTTATGAGTGATCTAGGTAGAGATCATTGGCAGGCAGTAAAGTGGATCCTTCAGTATTTGAGAGGGACCATGGGGATAGTTTTGTGCTATAGTGGATCAGACACCACTTTGTGTGGTTATGTAGATTTAGATATAGATGGAGATGTAGACAATAGGAGGAGCACAACAAGTTATGTTTACACTGTAGGTGGGACAACAATGAGCTAGATTTCATGACTATAGAAGCTAGTGGCTTTGTCAACCACATATGTTGAGTATGTTGCTGCCACAGAGGAAAGAAAAGAAATGATTTGGTTACATCAATTTCTTACAGAGTTAGGGCATAAGCAAGAGGAAGGAAAGATTCATAGTGATATTCAGAGTGTTATACACCTAGCTAAGAACTCTGCTTTCCACTCTAGGACGAAGCATATATAGTTAAGGTACCATTTCATCAGGACAGCTTTGGAGGAAGAGAAGTTGAAGCTGGAGAAGATTCATACTAGTCAAAATCCTATAGACATGATGACCAAGGTGATCACAAGGGAAAAACTGAAGTTGTGTTCAGATTTGGTTGGCCTTCATGAAAACTAGTGAAGGGTTGAGAAGCTTTCTCAGAGGAAAACTAGTCTCCAAGTGGGATATTGTTAGGTTGTGGAGCATGTTTCCATGTGTGAAAGTGCTGAAGATTGTACACTTTTCATGTATCCTCACTAGGGTTTGGGGACAATCCAGGCCTCGAGCGGGGGTCTGGGGGTGGGAGCCCCTGGTAGTAGGGGTTCGAGGGCGCAGCCCCTGAAAAAAAAATTTAGGCCTTAAAACATGTCCGATATATCAGGAAATGTGATTTTCTCATATGGGAAGGATTTTGACCCATAGGTTTATGGGACAGTTTTTTCCCATGGTTTTGTAAAACTGCTTAAGAAGTTGTCTATTTATATGGTTTTATGCATATGATAGAAATATGAAAAACATTGCAAATGTGCTTTGAATTCGGGTGTGAATTCTGTAGAGTTTGTTAAACATAGATCTAAACAGATCTAGGTATTGTATTAAGAGAGTAGTGGCTTATAATAAAATTTAAGCAAGTGATTCTTGGTAGATAGCCCAAATTGGGTGAACCACTTTAAATATTATCTCTTTGTGTTGTGTTATTTTATTCTACACTTTTATTTGAGATCTGTAATATTTTCAGCATATTAGTTTCTACTGTTGTGATTCTGTGAGGAATTATTCTACATATTTTATCTCTTATTTCCTAACATCTATCCCTAAAACATCTGTGAATGTGATTTGAATGTGAAAATAACCTCTCAGTACGTACAACAAGGAAAAAAAGCAACCCTTCCTAAAATAGAAGCTCCTAGAACCTAAAATCTAAAAATAGCAGTTTTCAGTTCCAAGTGAAAAAAAAATTAATTGCCTCTATGATAACCTATATTATTGCTTTTTGTCATCATGAAGTTCAATTTAACTTACCCAGATCTTTTTTTAGCTCTCACATCGGAGTTCTTGAGTGTGGGTGACAAAAATGTTGCTCACATAGGCATGGAGGATCTCAAGCATGGAATGTTTGGTGGGCCAAGGGAAACTATTGAAGAAAATATATTTTCTAGTTGATTATATGTGGTGGTTTCCATCCCATGACCTTGAAAAAAATGAAGTTAGTGTTGGAATATTTCCAACACTATGAACCAAACACCAGGACAATTAGGGAAGATGGCAATTCAATCTTAGTTGTGCTCACTCCAAAATCCATATCTCAAGGAATGAAAATCCCCATTACAAAAGACATGGTCATGATCTCTAAGGAGTTTGCATCCAGATAATGGTTTGAGACTGAGTATTATCTTCAAGGCCTCACCGTTAGCTCTTAGTTGAAGCATGAAAGAAATCCTTCTTGTACACTGAAGACTCTTTCCCACAATGAGTTCCACAATTCTTTCTCTAATGCTATCATTATCTTAAGTCGAGTACTAGGAAAAGAGAGAAAAAACATTTTTCATGATTGGATGACACTCTTCATCATCATGATCCTCGAAGGAAACCAAGTGATTAATTGAGGTTATCTCATCAACGACAACTTGCATTTCCAATCCCTCCAAATTCATGCTTCAAAAAAAAAATTCATGACCTCATATCTTGTCTATGCCTTGGTGAACACAAGACCATTAAGAGGATTGACATATTCTCAAAATATATCTCAAAAGGATCTTATATTTGAGAAGTATCTGCAATTGGTCTTGAAATAAATTAATACACATTTTTCTAAGGTAAATTATACATTCACAATGTTTGTGGTCAAGTTGCTCAAGGGAAATCAACATTTGAGGATGTCTTCACAAGCCACTTCCCTAGTCAAGAAATATGGTTCATACTTCATTTAGTTTTCAATTTTATATTACTTAAGAGTATCATGCTTTGATCTCACTCCAGGAATGTTTTTGTTATCCATTTTTGCACCCCCTGTAAAATGGATGACTTAACAAACCTTGGCATTGGAAATAAAATGGAGTGCAATATATTTCAATTACCAGGGTAGCTCATGGATGGCTCAATCAAGTTAATTTAATGTGACGAGATGGGTGAGTTACGACAATCAAGTTATAGCCGAGCTGGTTGAGGTCGAACAAATGAGCCAGGTAGTGTAAATGCTACTAGCCAAAAGCAGGAGTAAGTGAGTGATGAAGGATTGGCAGGTTGTAGGTGAGAAATGGTGCAAGGTTTTCGGTATCATGTTATGTGCTACTGGCTGGTAGCACGATGGCAAAAGTAGCATCTAGTTAGGCGGTGATGTGAGGGACGTCGGTAGCACATACGGATGCTACAGACTAGTAGAAAATTCATGCTAAACTAGCTGAACAACAAAGGTATATTACCAACCAGTTACGAAGGTGAGGGAGATTAGGGAAATAAAGAAGGAAACAATACTGTCACTATTGACCAGTTGCATAGGTATTCGCAACTCAGCTGACATAGCAAGAAAGTAAAGTAAAGAAATTTGCAACTGGCCGACAGGAGACAGCATTCTCCCAACCGACACCATGACAGATTATATAACTAGTTGTTTAGAGAATAAAATGCTACCGTCCAAGGGTAGAAAATTCATGCAATCGGCAGATGAATATAGGAATATCAACAGATGGACTGAGTGCATTAATTGGATATGGTACAAAGTAGTTCAACAACTAGTTTAATGAGGCATGGCATCCATGTTTCCTCCTACAAGCAAAGTGCCCTTGGGAAGAAAATTTGTATGGTTACCCATACCTATTTTTAGTGTTTTAATCCAAGTTGTCGGTTGGTGAAGAAAATTTGAGGTTTTCTCTCTATATAATGTAAAAGACCCCTCATTTTGGGGGGAATTTTGAAATGTAGAGGAACTCTTTCAAAATTGTTCCAGAACTTTTGTGAGTTGCAGGCCTCAAATTTGAGCATTCTACAAAGGATTCTTGCCTTGTTTCTACTTTGTAATGGATTGTGCATCCTTTTGAGAAATAAAATTCATGTTTTGTGGATTTTTTTGTCCTAGCTTGTGTTATATTGTGTTTCTTTCCTTCCATTGCATTTGTAGGTATATTGTGCATACTTTTTCTTCTTGTAGGACTCAAATCTGTTGTGCTCCATGAAAATGGGGATTTGAATGTTGTTTTGGACTGTGGCACTTCTATCTACCCTCTCCTACTTTGTTTTCTTCCTATTTTCACTCACTTGGAATATCTCCCTTTTTTCTTGGTTCTATCACCTTCCTTAGTGTGGGATTTCCCTTTTATGTATCTCTCTCTTTCCCTCGTCACTTGGAGTTATAGGTTAGAGGTAGCTACATTTTCCTTTCTAGAAGTAGTTTTAGCATTAGAATTAGGTAGAGGAACCAACCTTCTCTAGAGGTTTGTCTCATTTGTAAGGGTCCCACACCTTGAGACAATCCCATGTTACCCAAGAAACATTGAATTCTCATCCAAGGTTCATGATATATCAAAGGGTTTTATTTTTGGTGATAACAGTTTTGGCATGCCCGGTGGGACCAGAAGTCAATATTTTCAATTTTATCAAGTTTGGGTGTGTATCTTGGTAAAATATTTGGCCTTTGGAGGCTTTGTAACAACACATATAGAAAATCTAAGAAAAATCAATTGGTTTTAGTAGTTAAAGTGCCTCAGGTTCATGAGAATAATTCAGATAAGACCATAATAGAAGAAGGAGTGTTTGAGTACCTACAGTTATCTCCTGGGAGGAGAAAAAGAGGAAGGAAAGTTCACGGGTCACCTTCACCTCCAAATAGGACTTTTTACATGCCACCTCCTAGTAGACCCTTCTTGTAGTCTACAAGAGTTATTAGGCCTATCATAATGGCAACACAAAAAATCTAGGTTTTGTTAATTTTACTGATAGCAGTCCTCTTGCTCTTAATGCTCAAAATCCCATTCCAACATCTACACTTAAGAGCATTCATTTCTTCACTGGGGAGAATCAAACCACTCCAGTGGACCATATTCAAGACATTGTAAATGCCCATGTTGTCCATCAAATTATTGAGCAGGATGTAGCTATTAGGCTACTAGCCTCTTCATTCAAGGGGAGAGATTTACAATGGTTCAAAAGTTTGAAAACATGGTCAATCACTAATTGGAATCAGCTGAGGACAACCCTCTGTAATCAATTCAGAGAAAAGGTAAACAACCTCTCCTTTCTTAGAGTAGTTAACAACCATAAAGAGGGCTCCCAATGAGCTCATGATAGACTTCAATTTCAGATTTCAAAAGACAGGGAAAGGATTCCAAATATTGTGAGACCAACTCCTAAAGGTTCATTTATTTACTATTTAAGAGCTTTAAATTCTAATATTTCTATAATGATTCAATCTATGGGGGTGTAACATTACCTGGTGCTTATGCCATGGCCATTAGGGCTGAAAAATGTTTGATTCAAGTTGGGAAACTTACTCTAAGGCCTCCCATGCCTATTTACCTAGAAATTGAAAACCCTAATCGAACCCCTAAATTAGCACCTATCCCAACACCAAGAAACTAAAGCTCTAGTGAAGCATCCACCTCCTCAAGTACTTCAACTAAATTATAGGAAGTAATGAAACAATTGAAAAGTTTTGGGAATGAGTTGGTATCCCTTAAGAGGCAACAAGCCCAAAATTTTAGAGCTTATCAAACCCCTTACCAGCCAAACAAGCCTCCATCCCTAGTTACAAATCAAAAGCAAAACCAATTTCCTTCTGTTAGGCCATTTCAACCATATAATCCCAATGCAGCTAGCTTGTCTAAAGCCTTGGATCCTGTCCAAAACAATATTGTACGAGATTACAAGTGGTGTTTCCCTTATCATATTCCACATAATCAAGAAACATGTCCTAATGGAATTTTGAACCAAGATTTAATGGTGCAAAGTGCATTTGTATCTCAAAATACAACAACAGAAGAAAATCAACAACAATTGGTTGCTCAAGAGGTACCTCAAAGTGACACTTCACATGTGATTTGAAAAATGGAGGAATTTTGTGGAATAAATTAGACTCTCCCTCAAGGTCTAGCTGTCAATACTAGATCTAAGAAGAGAGCTATTCAGGAAGGACAATCTACAAATGTAGTCCCTTCTTAGCCTTCTTTGACATATCAAGGAGACAGTAGTTCAAACATAGTTCCAAAGGTGCAAAATCAGCATAAGGTGCCTTACATACCAGCCCAAGTGCAGGAAAAGGTTGTTCCAAGTAAGATAAACCAAAGAGAAAATCCCACTCCTTTAAACATCCTTGAGAAGATGAAGAAAACAAATGTGAGTATATCTATGTGGGATTCATTGGAAATTCCAAGCCAAAGGGACCTCTTACAAGTAGCCATGGCTAATTTTCCTATCCCAAATGAGCCATCTAAAGATCAAGAGAAAGTTATCACCAATGTAATGCAAAAAAAGGAGGGTCAACCAAGTAAGAAACATGAATCCTCCACCTTTCTATGTTGTCATTAATCATAGGGAAAAACTTGGTGCATAATTGTATGATTGACTCTGGGGCAAGTAACTCAATAATGCCAAAACAAATTATAGACTAATTAGGCCTCAAATACGAGCTCCTTTCAAAAGGTGTAGTGCAGTTGGATGGAAAAACAGTAGGAACCCTTGGGGTTATAAGAGGTTTAAGCCTCACACTACATGCATGTCCAAATGTTTAAGTTTCTCAAGATGTGTCCATAATTGATCTACCTCCACTTTTTTCCCTGTGTCTATCTAGGGATTTTACTGCCAAAATTGGAGGCTATTTATCAATAGATTGGTCTCATATGATCTTCAGGACCAGGTATGGAACTAAGGTTACTATTAAATCTGAACCAATTTCTACATACCATGTAGAACCTTACACCCCTAGTCCTATCAATGCAAATTACACAATCTTTGATGAAGAGGATTGTCCCAGTACTCAAGAAACTGACACTCAAATTGGGGGCATTCTTGACCTAATACTTGATGAATGGGAACATAAGTAGAATAACTATGATCCATACAAGGAGATTGAAGAAGTTGAACTCTCTTCAAGGAACCAAAAAATTGAAGAATTTGGTCTTGGGATCTATTGCCTACATGAAGAGAATGCACCCCTACCTAGTGTGACCAAGCCAAATGATGAAGAAGAAGGCATCTGGAAGATTTTTTTTGATGGATCAAGAAGAAGGAAAGGTGTAGGAGGAGGTGTAGTGTTTGTGTCCCCTAAAGGTATAAATTTTTACTCTTCTTTCAGGTTTCAATTCAGCTTCTCTAATAATACAATAAAGTATGAATCCCTTATCCATGGACTGCAATGGGAAAGGAAGAAGAACATTAAAAATTTGCAGGCCTTTGGGGATAGTGAATTGATAGTGAACCAGGTCTGAGGTTCCAATGCAGCCAAAAATGATCTTCTCAAAGCTTACAAACATAGAGTGTGGGACCTTTTGGAGGATTTTGAAGCCTTCAATATTTAGGCCATTCCAAGAAAGGAGAATGAGGCTGTTGAACACCTTGCTGCAATTGGAGAAAGGTTTGATGTTGTTGAGGATGTTAGGAGAGACAAAATTCATCCTCATATCAGGATGATAGTGAGACCTGTTGTACTAGATAATAGCAAAAATTGGAAAGTGTTTGAGAATGACCAAAAAATTATCAACTTTATTCAAGAGGAAGTTGAGTTTTCTCTCAAAAATCAGGACAAATTGGAAGAGCGGTATGGAGACTAGATTGTACAACTTAGAACAAATAATCTGCCTAAGGGCCTAGTGACCTTAGATTCCATCTTCAACCCCAATGATCAAATAAGAAAATAAAAATAAAACATACAGGTCAAGGGTGATGATGTAGAGCCTATCTCAGTGGGTCAAGGTAAATCTCTTCAGATTGACAAGGTAAGCACTTCTCAAGAGAAACATGATTTTGTGAAACTTTTTCAAGAGTTTTTTGATGTTTTTGCATGGAGATATGAATATATTAAAGGTTTTGATCTTAGCTTAGCTTAACACACTATTGATTTGGACCCTACAACCAATCCTATCAGACAAAAATAGAGGCATGTCAACCCACATATTGAGCCCTTGATGAATAAGGAGTTGAACAAGCTAATTGAAGCAAGCATAATTTTTCCTATCAAACATTCATCTTGGGTTGCCAATATTGTTCCAATTTGGAAGAAGAATGGAGATATCAAGTTGTGTGTGGACTTTAGAGACTTGAACAAGGATTCCTTGAAGGATCACTACCCACTGCCTTCAATGGAACAAATTCTACAAGTGGTAGCAGGCACAAGAAGGTTTTCTCTCCTTGATGGGTACTCAGGGTACAATCAAATCATGGTAAAAGGGGAGGATCAGTTCAAGAAAACCTTCACTACAAAATGGGGAACATATGCTTATAGGGAAATTCCATTTGACCTATCTAATTAAGGAGTAACATTCCAAATGGCTATGGACATGACATTCTAAGGGTTGATTAACAAGATTTGTTCTTGTCTACCTTGATGATATCATGATGTTCTCCAAAGATGCAACTGATCATCTCTTTCACCTCAGGAACGTCTTTGAAAGGTGTAGATAGTTTAGAGTCTCTCTTAAAAGAAGTGCATCTTCTTGGCTCATGAAGGTAAAATTCTAGGCCACATTATTTCTAAGGAAGGATTAAGTATTGATCCAGAGAGAGTTACTGCCATTCTTGCACTGCCACTACCTAGTCATAAAAAGGCCCTTCAAATATTCTTAGGAAGGATCAACTTTGTTAGGAGATTTGTCCCTAATTTTTCCAACCTTTTCAAGCCACTAACATTAATGTTGAAAAATAACATGGCTTTCAAGTGGATTGCTGAAGGAAAAGAGGGTTTTGAAGCCATAAAGTAGGCTATTGTGCAGACCCCAACTCTTGTTAATCCATATTTCTCAAAGGATTTCATTTTGTATGCCTTTGGAGGTGTTGAGACAATCTCAAGTATGTGCTAGTGCAACTGAATGAAGAAGGACTAGAGAAACCTATTTGCATTCTTCAGCCAAGGTCCTTGAAGATTATGAGGTAAGATATTCATTCATTGAAAAAACATGTCTTTTCCATGATAAGAAGTTTAAAGAAATTCAGACATCTAATATCAAATAATATAATTCATCTACTGGTTTCACATTGGTGTAAAGGATTTTATTTTAAATAATGACCTTAGTGAAAAAAGAGTTGGCTGGATAACCAAGGTCATGGAATATGACATTGATATCAAAGTGACCAAGTTGGTTAGAGGTAAAGGTCTATGTGAACATTTGGCTTCAAACCAACAAATTGAGCAGGAAGTTGCTTTAGTATTTCAAGATGAATAGGTACAATCAATCAATAATTCCTTACCCAACTCTTGTTGGACTCATAATATAGAACACATCCTCCAAATAGGTCAATTCCCTCAAGGATTGAGTAAAGCTAAAAGGAAGGTACTTCAAACTACCAATCTATTCCATTTATGTTTGTTGATGATATTTTGTTTAAGAAAGATGTCAATGGTGTCCTTCTAAGGTGTATCAAAATAGGTCAAATAGAGATAGAGAGAGTATTACATGAGTTCTTGATGGAGAAACAGGTGACCACTTTTCCCCAAGAGTCACAGATATAAGAATCATGAAGGCTGGTTATTACTAGCCTAATCTTTTTAATGACTATTATACATGGATTAAAAAATGCAAGAAGTGTGCCTTCTTCACAAGCAAAAAAAACTAACAACTCTCCAACTCCACCCCATCTCTGTAAATGAACCATTCATGTAATGGGGACTAAATTTTATTATGGCGATTAATCCAAATTCAATCCTGGGTCATAAGTAGATCCTCATAGCCACATACTACTTCACTAAGTGGACGAAGGATGTTACACTCAAGGAAGAAAATGAGACCAACATTATGGATTTTTATGAGGGTATTGTGGAAATATTTGGTGTCCCTTCCATAATTATTTTTGATAATTCTATGGAGTTTCTTAGACTAAAAATATTTGATTAGGCTTTGAAGAATGGTATATATTTGAGCACATCTTCAAACTATTACCCTCAGGGAAATGGTGAAGTTGAATCCACCAACAAAAATCTATTGAGGATCATAAATAGGACTTTGGATGAAAACTAGAGAACATGGCACAAAAAACTGAAATCAACCTTGTGGGCTGATAGAATTACACCTAAGAGGTCAACTGGTAACTCTCCCTACAAATTGGTCAATAGATAATAATCAAGATTTCCGGTATCTTTGAATTACCAGCATTGGAACTTATCAAACAGTTGGATTTATTTGAATTTAAGGCCATGAAAGTGAGATATGTAGAGCTTATGGAGCATGAGGAGCTCAGAAGTCAAGCTATGCAAGAAATGGAGAAATACTAGGCCCAGATTAAGATGAGATTTGATAAGAAGGAAAAGATATAGGAGTTTCCTTGAAGGAGACTTAGTCCTAAAATGGGATGCAGGAATGAGCCAAAATAGGAAGACATTCCAAGTTTGATGCAATGTGGAGTGGCCACTACATGATTTTAGGTTGCAAGGGAAACAATGCTTTCTAGTTGTCAAGATTGGATGGAGAAGAATTACATATTCCAGTCAATGGAATCTATCTCAAGGATTGTTATTAAATAATAAATCTCCTTTATACATAGTAAATTAGTTCAATTCCTCCAAGTGTTTACAACATAGTGTTTTGTTAGTAATTTAGGTTTGTTTTGGAATAAGTACTTGTGCACTCTCTATATAATCCATTTGGGATATGTATGATCTTTCATGTTTGTGCATAGTTATATCTTTTTTTGTTGTTGCACTTTCTAATTTTAGGTAGGGTCTTGTGATGAGAACAATCAGTTACCGACTGAGGTAGTTTCAAATGATAATCAAATCCATGCAGTGCTTCTGATGGGCCCAAGGGTTAATTTTTAAGTTTTAGATTAGTTTCATTTTTTAGGATGACTCCATGCCCAATGGATGCTTTAAGGCTATTGATATTTACAATCTAGCATGACAGATCACCCCTTGAGTCACTAAATTGTTATCCATTTTTGCACCCCCTGCATAATGGATGAATTAATGAACCTGGGCATCTACAATCAAATGGAGTGTAATATATTTTAAATAATAGGTTATCTCATGGATTTCTCAGATGAGTTGTGACCATGGTGAGTTTAATGTTGATGAGCTGAGACAAGTCACAACGATAGCCAAGTCATGGACGACCTAGTTGAGGTCAAAAAAATAAGCTAGGTAGTAAAAATGCTACCAGGTCGGTAGCATTTTCTTTTCTACCAACTGACAACATTATATACTTTCTAGCAGCCAGTAGACCAGGAGTAAGCAGAGTAACGAAAGTATTAGATGGGGTCGCAGGTGATAAATGATGTAGGTCTACTAGATAGCATGTACGGATGCTATCGGCCGGTAGATAGAATGGTGGGAGAAATGCTACCAATTAGGTAGCGATGTTTAATGCTACCAGCCAGTAGCACAAAAATACGAAGAAGTGGTTGACCAGAGCGGCAATAGCAAGACGTTCATGCGTAAGGTACCGAGAGAAATTAGGGTATGTAAAGAAGGTGATGGTACATTTATTACCCACTGGTTGCAGGGTAATATACTACTCACAGTAGTTACATGGATTCATAATTGGTTGACAGTAGGAAAATAAGGTAAAGGAATGCGACCAATCAAGCTAGGAGTAAACATGCTCCTGGACCGACACCATGAAGAATATGCAATCTGATCAATTAGAGATAGAAATACTACCATCCAGGGGTAAAAATGCATGCAACCAGCTAAATACATGAATATCAACGATGGGCAGAGTAATAATGAATGTGGCACAAATAATGAGGCATGGAATCCATGTTTCCTCTTGTAAGAAAAGTACCCTTAAAAAGTGAAATTATATGGCTATCCATACCTATTTTCATAGTTTTAATGCATGGTGTCATTTGGTGAGGAAAATTTGAGGATTTCTCTCTATATAATGTAAAAGACCCCTCATTTAGAGGGGGGTGTTATAAAATGTAGAGGAACTCTATCAAAATTATTCTAGAACTTTTGTGAGTTATAGGCCTCAGATTTTGGTATTCTACAAAATATTCTTTCCTTGTTTCTACTTTGTAATGGATTGTGCATCCTTTTGAGCAATAAAATTAATGTTTTATGGCTTTTCTGGTCTAGCTTATGTTATATTGCATTTATTTCCTTCCATTGCATTTGCAAGTATATTGTGCATAATTTTTTCTCCTTGCACGACCCAAGTATGTTGTGCTCCACAAAAATGGAGATTTGAATGTTGTTTTGGACTGTGGCACTTCTATCTATCCTCTCCTACTTAGTTTTCCTCCTATTTTTACTCAATTGGAATATTTCCACCCCTTTTTCTTGGTGTTGTCACCTCACTTAGTGTAGGATTTCCCTTTTATACATCTCTCTCTTTCCCTAGTCCCTTAGAGTTTTAGGTTAGTGTTAGGTAGTTGAATTTCCCTTTCTAGGAGTAGTTTTAACATTAGGAATAGGTAGAGGAACCAACATTCTCTAGAGGTTTGTCTTATTTACAAGGGTCCCACACCTTGAGACAATCCCATTTTACCCAAAATCATTGAATGCTCATCCACACTTCATGACATATAAGAGGGTGATATTTTTATTGATAGTAGTTGCTTCACTTTCCAAGCAACAAGATCTTGTTGATGGAACTATGTGGATAATTGGTGCATGTAAATAACAAGCTGAAGAGAAGGAAGAAGAAGAAAGTTTCGTTCCCTATCTCACTAGGGATTCTCACATGCAAGAGTTCTCATGATGTCACTAATTTTGAAGCTGCCCTAACCCCTATCAATATGCACTCATACAATGCTAGGGCATAATTTTATACCAGAGAAGATCCAGACTCATTTCATCTACCTTGACTTGCGTCATATGCCCCAAGTTTAATATTTGTGGGAAAATTGTATTGATGATATGAGTTTAGAGAATGTGAGAATAAAAGGATGATAGTGGATAAAATGAAAAAAATTAGATTTGATTTGTATGAATATGGTATCCAAGAAGATGGCTTGAAGATGTTTGATCTATAGTACCCTACAGTAAAGATTCTCCCCTTCCCCAGGTGGTTTGGAGTGTGCATGAATTTTGGGGCATCATAGAATAAACAGAGATGGTGATCAAAAGGTCCAAAGAGTGGTTCAAGAGGAAGAGGGATGATCTAATCTCATCAAGTAATTTTTGATCCCTCCAAAGATAAGCATCCTATCACGCCTTCTCCAAGGCCATGGATAAGGCTCCTAATTGAACTCATTTAAGAGAAAGCTCAAAGAGGAAGAAAGAATAACATGAGGCTCATCACTACAGGAGATTGAATAAGAAATTAAGAACAAAAGAAAAATATGTGATTGACCTTGAATAAGGAGAAACTGATTCGGATGACACATATACGCCATAGCAGCCTCCAAGTCCTACATCTCCCACTATTGCACCAACTTCTTCTGCACAAGATGCACCTTCTTAGGAATAGAAAGAAGTTATTATTATGTCCATAGTCGAGCTAGAGACCAATGAGATATTCCCCTAGATGTAGGAGATGATCACTACAGAAACCCACACAGTGTAACAGGTAATAATTCCTGACTTCTCATTTATCACTTTGATGGTCAGAAAGAAGAAAGGTAGATTGGCTCAAGAATATTCTCGATTCTACAATAGAGCCTTGGGGAACCAATATATATATATATAGGTATTCAATCAAAAGGAATTCAAGCCCATTGAGGAAATGCACCCGTCTGATTATGAAAAGAGCATAATTCCCCTAGGACTGACAAAACATAAGGGTGATGTGTACATTTTTCAAGAGTCCTTCACTTGCCTTGTCGTGAGAATACATGAATATAGGGAAAAGATAGATCAAGAGGAAGATCACAATCACACCCTCACCTCATATGTCTAAGTGATCCTAGATCCGAATGTTTTCAGTGCTCTTCCAACCAAAGAATTCACTCTAGTGAGTAGCTTCAATCCTGAGTCTATTAGGAAAACTCATGGATTCACCATGAAAGGAAAGGAAAATGACAAATGGGTGGGCATGATTCTTGAGAAAGGGAATGAATTGCTACCTGAGATGCTCACATTGTTTAATAATATGGATGATACGGCCATGAAGATACACTCAACACAAAATTCAGTTGAGGTAGAAAATACCATTGCGATCAGGTGTATCCATTGGTCATGGAAATGGGAAAAGTCAATCCATCCCTTCTAGTAGTCAAAGGTGTATTCTCGTTGGCATCAGATGATTTTTCTCAAGTTTTAGCCCAAAATCTATTTATTCGATATGAATTGATAAAACATGTGATTTATGAACTTAACTCGTATGACAAGAAAGTTGAAAAAATGCAAAAGGATGCGGATGCTCAAATGCAGAAGCTTGGGGTACCGACCATGAACCTAAAAACCTCAATTACTAATCTATTGAAGGCTTTCAAAGATTTAGTCAAAAGGGAGGCCAAAGATCCATTCTCATTCAATGAAAACACATTGGAATCTCTAATGGAAATAATGGAAATCATTTCTAACACCATATAGAACCATCAGGCCTGGTACTGAGAGTGTAAGAAAATCAACTCTCTCATGGAGAACTGGATCAAGTCACTATGTTTCATCCACATCCATCAGGAGAAAAATTTGACGTTGGTGGTGGCGAGGGTCAGTAAATAATTCAAGGGAATTGAAATTTCACCTACAAAGCTTTCCAGGAGTCTGTTAATGGCGTGATCTTCATCAAAATAGTTCTTTCTCTCTTCTTCCTTATTTTTATTTTTCCTTCCCCTCCCCCTCCTTCCTTCATTTTCTAATTCTTCATTGAGGGATTGTAATTTTTGTTTTCATCTTATTCATTAATGTGAATATAGTCTAAAATTGTAATAATTCACCCTTATTTTATTAAAAAAGGACTTAATGTTATTTCCTAGGAAAACCAAAAGTCAAATGTCGAAAAGACAAGTGAAAAGACATATGGGGGGTTAGTGAAGAGTCATTTCTTGTTCTATATAATGTAATGACACCCTCTTTCTTAAGGGTTATCAATTGTGTGCACTCAAGAGAGAGATCTATTTGAGAAAATAAAAAGAGATAACATTCTTCCATTTTCTCTATCTACTTTCTTCCATTCTCTAGCATTGTACAACTTGTGAAGATGTCAATAAATAAATGAGTTTCTTCTTTTCATGATGCATGAATGTGTGCGAATTTGTGTGCATGGTTTCCTCTCATCGTTAATGTTCTAAACATGGTTGTTTCTTTCCTATAAGTTGTGAATGTGAAACTTCTAGTTAACTTTGGTAAGAATTTGATTTTCTACTTGCAAAGTTAATTTCATCTACATAACTTCTCACTCCTCTTCCCCCATCTTTCGGAAAATTATTCCCTTACAATTCATTGCAAGTATTTTCTGTGGGTACAGTGGAGTGTACATGTTGGATTCTCAGCCCCTTGGCCAACGACAAATCCCACTTTGTTTTCATTCACAATAAAGTGGATATGTACCACACAAGTAAAGGGACCTATTGTCCCAGAGTGTTGGTAAGATAACCACCAGTTTGCGTACCTGATAAATTTTATTGGCAACAATTTTTGGCACCCACCATGGGGTAGACTTGGAAATGATTTGCACCCAATATACGCCCATAAAAATCCAAAAAATAAAAAAAATTGGAATTTCAAAAGTCTCCAATCCTTATGTCTCTAACCAATTGCTATACCTGGGAACCCTCCTATTAAAAGACCCAAACTGCTTTTTCATATTCAAGAAGATATCACATCTGACTTAAGGGAAGCCATCTGACACAATAGACAAAGCTTTACACAATACTTCATAGCCACAAGAGTTTTGGATTTGGAAGAACAATGTGTTACAAATTTAGAAAGAGAGAGAAATTTAACCACCACAAAGAAGAGCTTAAATCTCCAAACTACCGGATAAAAGGTATACACGGTCTCAAATACAAGGAGGAAATACTGACCCAAAATTTGAAGAACTTCATTGAAGGCATGAACTAATCAGAAATTTAAGGTCTCCCCTTCATCTAAAAACTTATCTTATCAGCAATCCAAGTGTTGTTAATTCATTGGACTTTGAGTTTCTGTATATAAACAAAAATAGTGAATACTTTACCAATGTGGAGACTGAAGAAGAAGCTTGAGCAAGAGTGGAAGATGAAGTAGAGATAAGAGATAAAATTGAAGAAATAGAAAGAGATAATGTAAGAACAATACAAGATCCACAACCCTAGCCACAACCAAAGAAAGGTTTGAAGAACAAGATGAAGACAAAATTCTAAATGAAGAAAGTGCTCATTCGATTGTACCATAGGGTATAAATATCAGCCCACTTGCACTTCTGTAACCACCCTATGAACTACCATGAGGATGAAGGAAATTTTTAGCTAAGTTTAGAAGAGATGGTTCCCAACTCCTAAAGAACATGTAGTAACCTTCATTACCACATGTGGTGTGTTGGATGTTAAACATGAATATTATTTGTTAGATTATTTGTAGAGTCTTTGTAAGACAAGGCAATTGAGTGGCTATATATTCTACTAGAAAGGTCTATCACTTGTTGGGATGATACAATATCAAGATTTGAAAATATATTCAAGTCTATAGAGGTTTTTCAAGACATCTTGGTACAACTAGTGCACATAAAGAAAGAGCCTAGTGAAGACATGAGGGATTTCATAGAAAAATAAAACAGAGTGCTTAAGAGGATTCCTGTTGATGCCATGCCCTTGAATAATAACTTAATTTTTTTTTTCATAAGTGCTCAGATGCCTGAATTTGGTTTCATTCTTAGGAGATCACAACCCAAAAATTTGAAATAAGTGCAAGATTATGGCATAGAGATGGAAGATGGCTTGATTCTTTCAGGAAAAGTCAAAAATCCAAATTCTAAACAAATGGGTCAAATCTCTAGTTCTACTCCCATAGATACTCTGCTCCAAAAATTGGAAAATGATATGATTGCACTCAAGAAGCAGTTGGCACAAAGTACTTTGAGGGATGCTCCAATAATAAGAATTTTGTTCCAAATAGACCAAGGATTACCTCACCTCCACATAGGCTCGCACTTAAGGCACTACCAATAAATGTAGCCTGTGAAGTAGAGGAAGAAGAAGAGGTCAAAGAACTAGAGAAAGAATGTGAAGGTGGAAACATCCTTGAGATTGAAGAGATTGAGAATGATAGGTTGGTTAGTTATTTTGAGTATGAATTAGGGGAATACAATGATGATGATTATGAAGCACCAATATTATTGTGTGCATTGTTTACTCTCTCCCAAAAGGGAGCTTCTTCCTCTTCACCTACTGAGAATATGAAGAATAAATATGAGCTCTAAGTGAAAAATCCTCATAATAAGATAATCAAGAGAGGATCTTAATTCCCGCCCTCAATGGAATATGAAAAAGAGGAAATAGACTTGGTGGGAATCAAGAAGCAATCTACTGTACTAGGTAAGTCCACCAGTCCCTCTTCTAATTCTAAATCAAATTATGCATCAAAGTTAATCCTGAAACCACCATTCAAGACAAAGCAACTACTCCTTCTCATCCTACTACTCCATTCAACAATAATTCCCAAGCTTCTAAAGTAGCATCGAATCCACCCTCTAAAGCAACTACTTCTCCTAGAACACCAATTCCATCTACTTCCACACATTTTGATATTATTGAGCATGTGAATAAATCAAAGGTTCAAATTTCTGAATATAATTTTTTACAAACACAACCCAACCAGTTTAAAAGGCTAATGAACTACATCAAAGGTAGTAACCAAAAGTACAAAAATGGAAATGAAAATCCAAAAGGGTTACTACCAACACCATCCACTCCATCACAAAATATGCTTGCATCAAGCATATCAAAAATTAATAAAGTAACCTTTTTACCTATCTCTCTTGATTAAAGGGCATCAACTGAATAACTACATAATAGACTTCAGTTCCTTAGAAAATATGATGCTCATCAAGGTTTCTAATGTCGTAGGCCCCTCCTTGACTCAAGAAACAACCTCATGTTACTCCATGGAATAAAAAAAGTACCACTGGTAGGAATAATCTAAGATGCCCAAGTAGCTCTAGTTGACTACCCAGACAAGAAAGTGTTGTTTACTATTCTCGTGGTGGATATCACTGCATCATTGGACATGTTGTTGACCAGGAGATTTTGTAGGGATTTGGGTGGTGAAATTCAGATGGATTGGTCCTCTGCAGTCATTTTGGTAAGGGGTGAAATGAAGAAACTACTACCAATGCAAAAAATGAAATATATTGTCCAAAATTCTGAGGACCTCAAGGTTGATTTCTTATTTCAAGAAAATGGATTTAACAACTATTTTTTCACATTAGAAAAATATGAGAACCTACTACTTCTCACAAAGGATGAGGAGGATCAAATATCAAAAATGGATTTCAAAGGGATTCATTCTAGTACAGGATCTAGAGTTAGATTTGTGTTGATCTCCCCTTCTGGTGTGTTATATCTGTTTACTTACAAATTTCAATTTGACAATACAAATAACACCACAAAATATGAGGCTCTTCTTCTAGGGATGGATGTTGTTGATTCTATGGGCATAAAGAAACTCAAGTTCCTAGGTGATGTTAAGGTGATTTTGAAGCAAGTAATAAATCAATACTAGGTAAAAAATCCAAGACTCAAGCATTGCAAAAATTGGGTATGGGATTGCATTTAATCTTACATTGTCTTCTCAATCCAATATGTCCCCTTTGAGAAAAATTAAAAAGTTGACTCCCTCATGATCTTAGCTTCATTGATGACTCCCCATCCGTCCTTTGGAAAATGTGACTATTGAAATAGTATTCAGGCCAAGTCTACTAGATAATGTAAAACTGACAAGTATTCAATGATGATAGATAAATCCTTGCTTTCCTGAAGCAGAAAGACAATTTTAGAAATATTTTCTATGAGGGAACTGATAACCCAAATTGGGAGTGCACTGTAGATGAAGAAAGATAATGAATTGAAGGGCTTAATTCTGAAGGTGTTATCAAGCTAAAGAGAAACAAGAACCCAAAATGTCTTGTGTCTCTAGAAGATCTATTTAATAAACATAAAAGGTTTTCAAAGAAAAATCCGAGTAGTCTTCACAGTGCCTAGCTGATTTTGAGAAGGAGAACATTGGTACCACTGAGTATCCCATAATAGTTAACATTCACAATTGTTGTTCCCTAGAAGAGAAAAAGGGATTTGTTTCATTTTTGAGAAATTATTCTGATGTTCTTTCCTATTCCTATGATGAACTAAAATACTTTCAGTTGAAGGAGATGCACCATTCTATTCCTTTGAAGCTTGAGGCTAATCCTTTTAAGAAAAAACAAAGGCCATATAATCCAAAGATTACAAACACAATCAAAGAGGAAGTATTGAAAATTTTGAATTCCAGAATCATCTTCCCTATCCACCATTCCATGTGGGTAGCAAACATTGTTCTGGTGTGGAAAAAAAGTGGAGAGATAAGAATATGTGTAGACTTTTGCAATCTAAATCAAGCCTTGTTAAAGGATAATTACCCATTTCTCATCATGGATCATATCCTCTAGGAATTCATCAAACCAAAAATTATTTCATTACTCGATGGTTTCTCTGGATACAATCAAATTGAAGTAGCCTAAGAGGACATGTCCAAGACATTTTTCACCACTCCATGGGGTACGTTTTCCTATAGTTGGATTCCATTTGATTTCATCAATCCTAGAGAAAAATTACAAAGAGAAATAGAATTAGCATCCAAGGTCATGAAGCATTGCATTTTTATCTACCTTGATGACCTCACAATTTTCTCAAATAAATAAGGAGATCACCTTGCACATTTGGAGAAATTACTTATCAGGTGCCAAAAGCATGGTATATCTCTCAATATGAAAAAGTGCATCTTAAGAGTAACTAAAGGAAAACTCCTTGGACACATTGTGAATAAGGAGGGGGCTAGAATTAATCCTGAGAGGATTAGAGTGATCTAATCATTATCCATCCCCATAAGTAAGAAAGGAGTGCACTCTTTCTTTGGAAAGTTCATCTTCCTTTGATGCTTTGTTACATATTTTACGGAGTTGACCAAGCACATTACAAGCATGATGAAACCCCAAGTAAGCTTAAAATGGGATGATAACGGAAAATCAACATTCAAGGAAATCATATGAGCCATAGCCAAAGCTCCAACTCTGGTATGTCCCAATTTTGATAAAGATTTCATCTTGTACTGTTGTGCTTCTGAGCATATAATTTTTTCCATCCTAGTTCAAAAGAATGAAGAAGGTATTGAGGCACCCATTTCCTTTATGAGTTTCTAGTTAAAGAATCATGAGCTGAAATATAACTAGATGGAAAAACATGCCTACATTGTAGTGAACATAGTGAAGAACTTTAAATTTTACATCCTCAACTCCCACACAATGGTGATGGTGCCAGGTGTTGCAATCAAGTTAGTCTTGACTCAACAAGATCCCAGGTCCAAAAGAGCAAATTGGGTGGCAAGAATTTGAGATTATAATCTAGAGATCTGACCTTAAAATTTGGTATGAGGAAACGCTTTATGTAGGATGATAGTTGAAGATGAGGCCCTTAAGGATCAAAATGATACAAAGGAATGCTTATGTTTTGAATGTATAAGCAAAGACATGCCTCAATTTATTTTTGTGAGAACCACCAATTAATGGTATGTCAAGATCACTTGCTTTATGAATTACGGTGAGTGTCCAACTCATATGGATTACAAAAAAAGAACTTTGAAAATTAAGTCAGATAATTATGTCATCTGGGACTATGTAATATACAAGAGAGGACTTGATGGCTACTTTTTAAGGTTAGTAGATAAAGGCAAAAAAGGAAAGCTTCTTGAAGCTTATCATGATTAGGTGTGTGGTGGGCACTTCTTAGCAATGGTGTCCACCCACAAGATTCTTCTTTGTAGGTACTATTGGCCTTCCCTATGTATATATGATCAAGAGTGGGTATCTAAATGTGAAGCTTGCCAAAAATTTGTTGGGATACCTCAGGTTGTTGCCCTTTCTCTTCAACCAGTGGTAATTAAAGAACCTTTCCAATAACGGGGATTGGAATTCATTGGAGTTCTCAACCCTCACTCAAGCGTGTGACATTATTATGTGCTCGTGGCGATGGATTATTTTAACAAGTGGGTAGAAGTGATCCCAGCTGACAAAGACAACTCTGAATTAGTATGTAATTTTAATTGTAACACCCTTGACAGTTGTTATTTTCCTCCTTTGCATTTCAAGTGCTGACATGTGATTTTCCTTATAAAGATATGTTCTTTTGATTGTTGGAGATTGTGCTTGATATGGATAAATCGTTTCTGTTCTTAAGATCCTTTGACTAAATTGGAATGGCTTCCTTGAATCCATTTTTCACTACTTTTAGATGAGTTACAATCTAGTTTAAGATTTGTAAACTTATCTATTAATTTGACTCATCCTTGGATCAATTTCAGTGATCCAAGGAATGTTTTAAATCTTCTCTGTTGAATGAATGGTAAATTAAAATTCCATGAATTAAGATACATATTGACTGAACTTTGTTGTTACAAGTTCTTTGATTTTTGTGTGAACATATTTCCATTCGGTTGTATGTTGTGCTTGGGTCCTTGGAGATCGATCATGGTAGGACATTATTGGCGAACACGAAAATACAGCCTGTTCACTGCATAGGAAAGATTCAGGATCCTAAAAAAAATGACTATCCTACAGAATCCTAAGCGAGGTAAGAATATATTCTACCTAAGCTATGTCACTTAATAGAATTCTTATTCTAACCTAAAGCTTCCTATTCTACTTTTTTGGTTGATTGGGCATCCTAACCTAAGCTCTGTGCTAAAGGATATGGAAAGGTTACTAGGCTATTAAAATTAACCTAGAACCTAATACTATAAGGTTTTATGATGATCTAGCCTAATGCCTAAAACTATTATGTTGTGAATTAATCTAACCTATGTGGAAACTACCTAAGGCTATGTGTTAAGACCTATGGTGGAAATTTGTTGTTAGGGTTATATCCTAAGGTATGTATTATAAACTACCTAAGATCTAACCTAAGCAATTTGATCTATCCTAAATTAATGGGTATGAAAAGGGAATTAGGTGGTTGCATGCATTAAGGGTGACAGTTCCTATGGCATTTATGTTATTGATAATGTTTTTAATGTATAAGGTACTGCCAGTTTTGGCAGGGGCTAGTGACTTGGTGGAGGCTTATGTGGAAGTATCACTAAAATGGAATTTCATGTTAATGATTTGGCAATTGCCAGACTTGGAAGGTAGTGGCAAGGAAGGATAGGTGGGAAAATTAGAATTAATGAAACTTATTGTTTTCAGTTTTCGTGCACAAACCATCTTGGTAGGAATGCAAGCAGGTTTGTTTGGGGTTGTTTCACTTTGCATGTTTCGTGATTTTTTCTCTACATGCTCTCTAGTTTTTCGAACTTGCAGATTGAACTGCACTTAAAGGCTATTTTTGAAGTCTTTGACCTATTTTCGGTTCGTGGGATGTATAAGAGACAATGTGGAAAAAGAATATGGTTTTTTGATCTTTCGTGGAGAAGAGGAGAAGTTGTGAGCTCGGCTGGAGATCTCCTTCAACTTGGCAGAAGCACTATCAGGCATGATAGGCTCTAATCTTTAATATTCTCTTGCTTTCTTATAAATGTTTCATTAAAACGATTCTACTCTTTTGAGATTCTTGGCTTGCATGTTTTACCTGGTTACTGTTTGCTGGGTTTGATAATCTCTGTTATCTTGGATATGAATCCATGGCAAGAATAAAGTGGGTTTTGAAACTGTCTTTGTGATAGTTTAATAGTGAAACATGGATGGGAAGATTGTATTAGTAGCTCTGCTTTCCATTTCAGAAATTTGTATCCGAGGTTGTTGTGTTAGAACTGACCTTCATAGCAATATGTGGATTTTGAACTATATGGGAACCTTGAGTTCCATTTGATCTTGTTGGAGTTTGTGTTTTTCTTGAGCTTGCAATCGAGCTTGTATTTCATTTAGAACTTGTTTTTGGTTTCGTGTTTGATGAAAGTTGGTGATGGAGGTTCTTGATGCTCTGACCTATGTTTGGGAATCTTGGGTAACTTAAACTATTGTTGAAGCCCGTATGTGGCTCTGTACTCGAGTTTTATTCTTTTTTTTCTCTGAACTGTTATTAGAGGTTTGTGTTTTACACCGCACTCTTATTTTGTTACTTGTATAGTTCTAAACTCTTGTTGAAGCTCGTGTTTCATTTTGAGCTGGTATTTGGGCTTCTTGTTTAAATTATAAATTGGAAAAGAGAACTTTGTGTTGCCTTGAACCTGTGACTAGATACTCATGTAGCTCTGAACTGTTAATGGAAGGTTGCATTTTATACTCCCCTCGTATTCAAATACTTGTGTAACTCTGAAATTTTGTTGAGACTTCATGTTCAACTCTGTTTTGAAATTTTGAGTTGGATTTTACTTGCATTAAAAGTTTAAAACTTATAAATCTTTTGTTGAACCATTTCTCAAAGAAAATTGGGAGAATAGTTAGCTGAATTGTTGGGTAAACTCCTTGAGACCTTAACCAAAAATTTCTTTGTTTTATGAATGGATTTGGTAATTCCTTTTTGTGAACTATTTCATCTTTTCTGAGGTGGAAATGGCATTTTATCGGGGGTATTCTTTTCCCATCTATTTTGTGGAAACCCACGACTTCAGATCTTTTAAAATAAGCTCTGGGTTTTGTTTGAAAGAAAAGTTTAATTATTTTATTGCTCTGAATTGTTATGTTGGGATTACTTTGACTCTATTCAGATTGTTTTTGTATTATAGTACTTATTGAGTTGAGAACCAATTACTCTTTTGTAATGCAATATTGAAACCTAACAATGAGATTTCATTTTTTGAGTTTGTTGATACTTCTAAACATGTTTAGCTTATTGATCGGTTTATTTTTTCTATTTCTTGTTGGATATAGTAAATAAACCTTGTATCTTTTTAAAAGAAAGGAATGTGATTCCTTTGGAACAGAATGTTGTTTTTAGGACTGTTATGCGTATTTCATTCTGAGATTGGAATTGAAACTCGTGTTTCTTGAAGGAAAAGAATTGTAAGAAAAATGGCAGTTTTCTTTTTTCTTACTGTGAGTCAATTTTGTTCTCTCTCCTAGGCACTAGCTTATGAATTTCTATGATTGAATTAAAAGTGGAACTTCATTTGTTAGTATAATAAAATGAATTATTGATTGGGTCATTTTCCAATTAAGATCCCTTTCCTTCTATTTCTGGGATAAGTTCATTGGTTGAACTTTTCTGTTTTGATTCTCTTATGAAAAGGAGAATTCTTTCTGAGTTGTTTGGTATTCCTTGTTCAAATCATTTGTAGAAATGATGTAGGAAGAGATTAGATTATTAGATTTTATTGAACTAAAAATGTAAGCTTATTTGGCAGACTATTTGTTTGACAAGGCTTGCTTTGTTTGGTTGTGATGAGTAAGTTTTGTCTCTTGCACTCTATCTTGTTATGGATCCTCCTTGGATGGAATCGAGTGGATATTAATGCTTGTATAAGTCTACCTTGATTTTTGAACATTGGTTTCAGATATTTAAATGTTAACTTCTAACATGTGGAAGTACATTTAGACTTGTAGGTAGACTGATTGATTCTCTATTCCTTATTGGATGGAAATGGGATTCTTTTCTAATGAATATCTTAAATGTTGAAATTTAAGGTATTTTTCCTTTAAATGAAACCGTTAATTCATGTTATGAATCTATTTCAGTTTTTTGGATGTCTTGTGTTGAGCATAGTTTGTAATGGTTCTTCTTTTTCTTTTGCTTAGGAGTTAGATGAATCACCCTAATTAGAACCATGCTTTAAACCCTTCTTTTGGTTAAAGCGAAGATAAATGTTTTATTCTATTATGATAGAATTGAGAACAATGAGATGATATGATTTGTTGTGTGCTTGAAGATAATTGATAGGATCAATTAAACTTTAATTTTGTAAGAAAGATATAGTGGATTATATTCTGTTCCTCTCTTGGAAGTTAATTCATTTGGTTAAATGTATTTATTTTCCGTTTGCTATTACTTATATTGATATTTATGATGTTAGAATTGTCTCATTAAAGAAGAGTTGTTTTAATGGAACAATTATTGGAATGCACCTCATTTTAAGGCTTAGTGCTTATCATGCTCAGTTCATTGAACTGACCCGTGCTAGAATTTTTGCAGATGGATTTCATAAGTGATAAAAGAAGGAAAAACGTATATGATGCATTGGCTGAATTAAATCTAATTCCTTGTGAAGAATTATGATTCATTCTTGAGATTGTATTGAAAAAGGAAATGTAGTATTCTTTTATAATGAAGATGGTTGTTATGCAGTATACCTAAATGCATAAGTCTTGTAAATGTATAAGTTATAAGATAAATTGAAAGTTGAGAGTTTACTTGTATTGGTTGTGAATTATTTTGTACTTGTATGGAAGAGATGGATTCTATCTTGCTGATATTATTCATATTATTTTTATACTTAATTGGTTGTCCTTTAATAAGTTGGATAAAGGTATTTAGTTTAACTTCCCTACTTTTGATGCAACTTGTTAAGTTGCAGAATATGATATTCATTATCTAAACTATATAACGTAGTAATGTAATGTGTGATGAACATACATTAAGAAAATGTGGACATTGGGTAGGATAAACCCTAACACGTAACATGTGGAGAAAGACTCTTTCTCTTTCTTAATGGAATATAAACTAAAAAGGTTTGCAAGTATGACTACAATTTATTAAACTTCATTTTGTATGAAGTCTACCTTATATGGGATATATTTTGGCGTTAAAATTTCTAAAATGTTATTGTACTTTTTAAATAATACATATTATAATGCTGCACAGTTATGGTTAATTGACATTTTAACTATGTTATCAATTATTAAAAGTGACTATGAAAATAACGAAGTTCTTAGTGGGCTAAATGAAGTAAATTTATGAAGAACTTATTGAGCATTGGATTAGGGTTTGGCAGGGTTACTGTAATCAGGTTTTTAATCCAAACTAATAATGTATTAACAATCTCCTACGGGGTATGTACATCTCAATGAGGTAGTTTCTGTAGGATGTTGGCACATGCCAACTGCAGGGCTGTAATTTCAAGAAGGCTTGATTTTTCTTGAGAATACAACATTGTAGTTGACATATGGCATCACCCTTCTACATTGATCATCTAGATCTACACACATCTAGAACTCGGACTTGAACCTAGTTTCTCTCTAGGTTTGGATAGGAGCATATTTAGGATAGGAATTAGCTTCCAAAGGCTCAGGGTACATTTACACATTCGGATGACTTAGGTCAAATGAGTATGCCCATCTACCCTAAGCCTTTGTGAGCATCTTCCTATAATAGGTTATGTTTCTATCTAGGGCTAGGGTAAAACCTAGAACAAGTGGATTGACGGTAGTCAATAAATACCAATCATGATAATAGAAGAGTGAGGTGAAGGATGTATTCCACAATGACGAGTATGCCGTCTAGGAATAGTGACATACACAGTATGTGATAAATATTTTGCCAAAGTATCGCAAACTACTGGTTGCATTGTCCTATGTCACCAATTTTAAAACAACATGATATCAGATGAATATTGGTAATAGATATTCAAATATGTTCTTTAAACAGATCACTCAGTACCTGGTGTAGGGTAGGATGAAAAAGTATACGAAGTATACAATATGTATTCAGTACATAAGATAACATAAACAGATCGGTAGCTTACTGAGTTATGGAATGAATAGATCATTGAATCACCGAGTCATTACAACTGCATATGTTTATCCATTGGATTTGATTGGCATGGAATGTTTGTTCTAAATATTGCTTTATTTAGAACAGTTAACATTATTAAAAAAAAATCTTGATTCTAAAGTCTTAAAATGGGAATGTTACATTAATCAAGGAGAATATTATCATCTTCTTTGGAATTCCCCACAAGATCATGGTAGATAATGCTACCTACTTCTCTTGTATGGAGTTGACAGAGTTTTGGTATAGTTATGGGATATCATTGTCTCACACGTCAGACTATTACCCGTAAGGGAAGGGTCATGCAGAATCTAGTAACAAAAATCTTGCGACCATCATCCACAAGCTAGTTGAAAACTACAGAAATTGGCATAACAAAATCTATGATTCATTAAGGGCAGATATGATTAATCTCAAGAAGGCAATTGGTTTTTCTTCATTTCAATTTCTCTATGGAATCAACATGGAAATCCCAGTCACTTTTGAGTTTCCTCCACTCAAATTAGCCAAGCTTGTGGAAGATTATCAGTATCATGATGCTCTTGATAACATAATAGTGTTACTTTGGAATCTTGAAGAAGATAGATTCAAAGTGGTGGATCATATCACAGAACATCATCTCAAGGTGAAAAATTTATTCAACAAAAAGCTAAGGGAAGGGGCTTTCAAGTTGGATATCTCATCTTGCTATGGGAAATAATGTGAGAATCAAAAGATAACCATGGGAACTTTGATCTTTTTGGCTTGATCCATTTATGATCAAAGAGGCTTGTGGTGAAAGTTATTTCTATCTCTTGTACCCAAATGGTATGCATTTGGAGTTTCTTCGCAGTATGAAACATTTGAGGCTATATAAATATTGAAATTATTTTTTCCCTCACCTTGTACTATAGGTGATTTAGGTTTTTTTCAATTTCCTTGTTGTGTGCATCTTTTCCTTTTTCAATGTGGTGTGTTTACTTTCCCTGCTGTGTATGTCCCTCCTTTCTATCTATCTCTTGCATTTTATGTGTTCCTAAATCCCAATGGATAAGGCACTGGTCAATGTTATGAATTGAGATTCTAGATTTATCATGTCATATCCTTATTGGGCTTGATCCACAACATGTCCCAGAGTTAGAGCCAACTATTGTCATGAGTTTTTGCAAGGGAAAAATTCATACTTGAAATCATGACAACCATACCTTACTATGACTTTTTTTCTTAAAGATCATTCTGAGCCCTCCTCCAAATCATTATAAACCATGTATCATTCATATCCCATCCTTCTAAGTGGTCCAGTGTGTTGTGTTATTATGTCTATAGGTGATTTAGGGATATCCAGTTTATTCAAGCACTTCCAAGATGAGATATTTCAAGATAGGATCTATAATAAGCTTAAGGAAAGAACATTATCTGGTCTTCCTAAGGTTAGTACACAACCCTTAGAGTAGTAAAAAAGACTCAAGCTCATCATGGAGGTGTATCAGAGAGCCAAGAATGTTGTGCAACTAGTTTTGGATGTTTCAAAGGTTTTGGATTAGTTTCAACAAAATTGTATCCTAAAGGGTGATGTTTTTCCGAATAGTGTGCGTACGTAAGATAAAAATAGATAAGGTAAGGGTGAGGAGTAATACCTTTGAGTGAAGGTGGAAGGTAGAGTGCACGCATTCTGATTTCTCGATCCAATGTTAATTACGATAACTTCCTTTTTGCTAGGAGGAAATACCTGCAAATACAAAACAAGACCACAAGAGGAATATTAAACAATATATGTCAGTGGACTGCCTAATGTATGCTATACCCGGGAAGTGTGATACTTCCTAGATGGTTGTCAATCCACTATTTAAAACAACTTAATCTAAGAAATAATGTAAATCAATAATGTCCTACTATAGTTGATATGAATTAGGTGTCTCATTCAAGTACAAAAAGTAAATATAATCTAACAAGCTAGGTTATGATCAAACCTAGAGGTCATATAGGTAAATAAGGTGGTTGGGATAGGTCAGGATCAATATTTAGGTGATTTAGGTTGTTTGGGTGGAAGGTATGAGGTTGTTGTTATTGGTAGGTTAACTAGACATGGAGACCAACGTCGGTCTAGTATGACGGATGTTAGATGAGGATAGACCGATGATGGTTTAGGTTAACCGGCATCAGTAGGGTCAAGCTGATAGAAAATTGATGAAGTTTAGTTTTGTTGAATATCTGTGATTGTATAGAGAATAGAAAAAGAATGGTGAGGTTGATGTTAGCATTGGGAACACTCAGAGATGTCTAGATGCAGGTATGGAAGGTTGGGAGGTTTTAGGTGGTTAGGTAAAGGGATTGGTAGGAGGGTGAGAGCTGATGGGATGCAAGGGAGACTAGAAATCCCAAACAGAGATGAAGAATCTAATCTAAATAAATATGGGAAGGTGCAGATCTAAATGTACTTACTTGTACTTGTAGACCTGGTGGTTGGATGGAGGTGATGATTGATCCATAAAAATGGTTGTCAGTGTCATGGATGTGCTTCTTTGAATATTACCATGAATTCTTTCCTTTCATATTAGTGCTTGTTTATTGGTACAGGATGTCTAGATGTGTAGGAGTGCTCTGGTGCGTGCTTACATGTAGATCTTTCTTCTCCAAAAATCGAATAATTCTTCCAACCTCTTAAAAAAGGTTACCAAATTGAATATATTGTAACCAATGATGGTTTAGGGTGACCGCATTGGTTTCAGTTTGACTGGCATCAGTTAAGGTGGGAAATCCTAGGTTTACTAAAATTGACAGATCTTGGAAATATTTTTGACTAGATCTGTCCATTTTCGTGGATCAAAATGGAATGTTGAGCTTAGATAAGTGGGAATGCAGTTAGAGGAAGAATAGGCATGTGATTTTAGGGTTGAAATCAGTCTTAGTTAATTAAGGTAGGTAGGATTAAGTGTTTGTTAGCTATGACAAGTAGATATTGAGTCCTAGTAAAAAGGAAACATGCTAAGAATAGGTTTAAGATGAGGTGTCTAGGTGATGTGGTGGGGTGAGGTTTCTAGGTGCAGTGGAAATTAGTTTAATTAAGGTAATTAAACAATGAATATTGTGAGAGTGGGAATTACTTTAACTGGGGGTAATTTAAATTAATATGCATGTGGGGTAAAGGGGGAGTGTGACCCAAATTTGGTGTCTACATTTTGCCCCTTTTTGTCATGTAGCTTGTATTGGTAAGTGACACTGACAAAATAAGGTAGTGATTGCCCCATGTGTGGGTGAAGGTGATCCCCCTCAAACTAGGAACTGATGAGGTGTAAGACGGAATCGGTGAGTGGTTTGACAAATGTGGAATTAGTGGAAGTGAAATTAGGTGGGGAAGGGTAGGAGTACAATGGGAAAGGGTGATGATCAACGCAGGTAATAGGTAATAGGCCGGGGAAAATTTGCTAATGGGTAATGGTCAAATCAGGCAATAAGTAATGGGCCAAGGTCAAATTAGGTAATGCGTAATGACAATCAAACACACACAAACATATAGAATGCAACACCGTATTAGGTTGAAGAGATTACAAAATCTACATTGTCCAAGGTCGATTGGTTTATTGAAACAAGGGTGAAGTGATTTAGGTATCCAAGGTATAGGATATGGTCCAGAAACACAATGTAGGTCAAGTGCAGGAACATTTAGGTATGTTCCAGTACACCAAAGGTTTAGGCAGGATAAACGGAATGACAATAAGCAAGGTATGGTTATTAGGATAAAACAACACGTGTAATAGTGTCGCAAGGTACAGTGAGCACATGCGGTCAAAGGTCACAAAAAACTGTTTAGCTCAAGGTATATAGGTCACAACATGGGTAAGGCCACGGTGTAGGTAAAATAACAAGTCCATAAATGTAATTAAGGAGAAGTATAGGTAATGTGGGCTTATGGGTAGGGTACAATAAGTGTGGGAAGGTCAAAAGTTGTTGCGTAATTGTGAGTGGAGGTCAAAATGCATAAAATTAGGTATGAATGATAATGACAGGTAACCGATGTCGGTTAAGGAATGACCGATGTTGGTTTAGTAGGGCATGATATGACCAATGTCAGTTAGGTCGATTTGGGTTTATAAAGTAAAAATTCCATATTTTATGGAATCATTGTTGTGTTGTGACTTTTGAGAAAATGTCAGAGCCATTTAACCTTTTTACACTTTTCCTGGAGAGAAGGAAAAGGCATTAGACTGGGCCAAGGTGGAGATTACGAGTTGGTGAGAGGAGCTAGTAGACCGGTCCACGAGAGTGGTGTGATTAATGTGATTGGTTGGAGGTGAGGAGTGGATTTGGTGATGGTGGAGGTGGGAGAGGGGTCAGGTGGACCACCGGTACAGTGGCCATATATGCCACCACATAGACGACACCGAGATGAGGTAGGATCTCATCCTATTTATGAATTTATTTTTAAAAATAGGGTATGGGAATCAAGTTGGGTAAAACCTTGTCAGGTGGGGGTTGATTTTGAATTTTGGATTAATATTGATGTAATGAGGGAAGGGGAAGGTCCCATGTAGGTTAAATAGGGGTGGGGATGAGTTTAGGTTAGGTTTGGGTAGGTATTTAGCATATTTTTTCAAAACAAAATTTAGAAATGGTGGGGGATTTGGGGTTTTGGAAACATGACAGAGACCGGAGTCGGTCGGCCATAGCCAACATCGATCAAATAGTAGGTGATCGATTTTTCTCATGATGGACTGATGTCGGTTAGTAATGACTGATGTCGGTCGGCAGTGATTGATGTCGGTCATCTTTTGAGAAAAATAGATCAAGAAAGGGTTATGGTGAGAGGGAAAGATAGGTAGTGAGGTATAAAGGCAAGTGTGTTGAGAATAGGTAGGGTAAAAGGTTTATGTGATATGATTTGAGGGGTGTGAAAGTGGGATGGGAGAAACAGGTAGGTCATTAGGGTTGAGGTGAAATAAATAATAAGAGTTTTAGGAATAGGCTAGTTGGGTAAGTGATATGTTAGGTATGGTCAATATTTAATAATGGTTTGGTTTGTTAGATATAGGCTAGAGAGCAGTTACGGGTGAGGGATAGAGTACCACCCTTATTGAAAATGATACACGGGAGTGTGATGAAAGAGGAGTGGCGTTACATTACAGATGTGGGATTAATCAGGATTTGATGTTATAGGTGTGTAGCTCAAGATCCTAGCTTGATGGTCACACTCATTGATAGATGGGATGTTGAGACCAACACATTCCATTTTCCAATGGGTGAGATCACAATCACCCTAGAGGACATGTACAAGATTTTGTGGTTACCGATAGTAGGAATGCAAGTTTATTGTATTAACTCAGAGGTGTCAGAGGAGCTGATGTTGGCGGTGTTTAGAGAGGGGATGACAGAGATGAGGTTCCATATCACGAGCCTGAGCTATGGAGATATGTACCCAGCCCATCCAGAGGAGATGAGGTTGGTTGTTTTGATCATAGAGGTAGTATGTTGCTTTTCCTTACCGAATGCGGAGGGTGGGAGATTCCCATAATAACTAATGGGGGTTCTCCAGGACATGATGAAGGAGAGGATATAATTTTTCTAGGCACCAAAATTCTTGGTGTAGTTGTACATAGAGTTCTAGGCCTACGGGAGGCTATAGAGGTTTAATTTTTGTTATACCTTCCTCTTACATTGTTGTGCGTACAAGAACATCATACGTGTTCGTCTAGTTGGCTTGCCCTAACCCAATGCATTTGAGGTAGGTTTGATCCGATATGGTACATGGCATTGGAGTCAGACGAGTTACAACTACTGAGGTGTCTGGAGGGGACAAGAGGCCCTATGTTGGCATCCCTTCATGCTAGGGGAGTGGATGAGATGATACCCAGGTGGATAGAGGGATAGTGTCAGTGAGTCAAGATGATACCCATGTTTGGACTTTAGGCTACCCAATATGTGTCACCACCATTCCTGCAGTACATAAGAGACAACATGGAGATTTTTATGCCTCTACCACAACCGAAAGTGCCAAAAAGGCAAGTGGAGTAGGTGGTGGACAGGAAGATTGATGATGTTGGGTTTATGGACAGATATACGTAGTGTTGGGTATCCCAGCTATGAGTAGCACCGCCTAGGCCAAGGAAGCTAGACTTGGCTACCCTTACAGTTCATAGGGATACTTTGCAGGGGTAGGTTACCACTTTATAATCCCATACCACAATATTATAGGGGTAGATGATAGGGTTTGAGGCACAGGTTACCACATTATAGGAAAAGGTGGTGGCTTTACAGGCCCAGATTACATAGGGATAGGTACCCACACAGGGTGGGGATGGAGATAGGGGACATGTAGCCACCCTACATGCGTAGGTAGCATGGTTGCAGGGATAATTGGCCACTACACATGCTCATATTATTACCTTATAGGCCCAGGTCACAGTACAAGTGATGCCTTAGGCTCAAGGACAGGGTCCCATGGTACGGATAGTAGTGGGATAGGGTCCCATGTTACAGAGAGAAGGGAATGGTTCACAAGTACAAGGGCTGAGGCCATCATTGGTAGGACAGAGCTCATAGGTTGTTGTGATACCTATGACACCACCACAGACATTGCCTATGGCTAGGTTTATGGATGCCCTGAATGAAGTGCGATACTATCAGGATCACTTAACGACCACAAGAATAGGTGTCCCTTCTTATGCTTATTACAAAGCACAACAAGTGGTGAGTGAGAGGACTAGCTCTCGTACTCACAACTCAGAGAGCATAGGGGTCCAGTGAGCCCATAGATAGGGTCAGGGTGAGGCGACGAGATCATGGAGGCTAGGCACAACTATGGTTCAAGCAGAGACTGGACCTAGACCTAGGCACGACAGAGAGATTCTAGCAGGGCACCACATTAGAGCAGAGGAGGATGAGACCGATGAGACCAGTATGGACATCTAGTGGGGTGACGATTAGTCACCATATATGTTTAGGGTACAGATTTTTGTATATTTTTTATATATACTAGCCTGCATGCCGAAGATGGTGAGGATGTACATGAGAGTTTTTTACTTTTGTGATTATTATATTGGCCTGTGTGCCGAAGATGTTGAGATTGTATATGAGAGACACTTGTATTGATTTACATCTGTGCACATATGTATGGAAACACAAATTTCGATGATTTATATGGAGATGGTGATATTTATGGTATGATGTTGTACTTATATTCGTAATGATAATTTCCATTGTTATTTGTGCATGTGATGGAAACTAGGTAAATCAGGCATGGTTAAGTCGAGGTCATGTAGGTATGATGGAGTCAGGTCATAGGCATGATGGATTCTAGGTTATAGGCATGGTGGAGTCTAGGTTATAGGCATGATGGAGTTTCCAAGTTTATTGGTAACATGAGAAACAAATGGGGATGTATATGCATGTAATGGTCTAAATTTCCAAATATCTGCTATTGTGGAAATATAAAATGATAAAATGGGTGATCCGATGATGTGTTAAAAATGGTAGGTAGTTATGTTTGTTAATTGGTGTTTGTTTTATTTAATTTCCAATTGTTGATATAAAATGGAAACTAACTAAGGTAGAATGTGAATAGGAAGATGAAGGGGAAATTGGTTAGGGTAAAGAGTGATGAGATAACCTCAAAGGTCCACATGCCCTTGGAGTGTTGTCTACATAGTCTTAGCGAAAAGTGACCTCAGGCCGATGTAGTTATCCCATAAGATAGGGAAGAATATTATGAATTAGAGGAATGGGTTGGTAGGTTTTAGCCATGATTGAGTCTAGGTCGGAGACATGGTTGAGTCTGAGTTCATAGGCATGGTTGAGTCTAAGGTCATAGGCATGGTTGAGTCTAGGTCATATGCATGGTTGAGTCTGAGGTCATAGTGGAAAGATTTTAAAATGTAGGTATCAATGGTCTAGTTCTATATAGGGTAATACATAGGTGATGAATAAGGTGAATGGTAAGAGGTACTAAAAAAAATACTTAATTGAAAAGAACCCTAATGAGTCTACCATACCCGAGATGGGCTTATGAATGTAAGACCCTAAAGGCGTTGCCTAATGAACTATTCTGAGGGTGAAGAAAGTCACATGATCACGAAATGTTGCAGTTGCAGAAAGTCTGTTGATAAAATATAAAGTTAGGGTAAAAAGGTAATGAGGTGAAAATTGGTGGTTTAGCGTAACTTAGTGTACGTTAGCATGTTTACCTAGCAAGAAACCCATGATCAAAAATAGGCAAGTTCGTGACAAAAAGTTATCATTTTCTTCTTTTGTTTTTTTATAGACTGATCGATGTGGGAAGTATATATGGGATGAGTATATTATCTCCTTGAGGTCTTCATGAAGTTGATCAATGCGGGAAGCTTCTAAATGTTTTATTTCATTTTTGCAATGACTTGATATAGATGTCCTTTGAGGGAGCAATCTATTTATAGCAACGAGATAGAGAGAAGATATGTCCCTTTTGCGGGAGTCATCTTTTTTCTAGAATTTCGACTCAAGGAGTTGAATCCCATTTTTCTTTTGGACATTTAAGTCATGGACAAGACTATAGAGGAATATTAGGTTCTTTCTTAGAACACAAAACCATAGCACATAGAGGTTAACCACGAAAGAGATGGTTTCATGTGATGAAAGACCATGGGATTCCATCTTTGAAAAAGATGAAAAGTATCCATGATAATCATGCCATGACTAGATTTGTGGTACTCATATTGAAGATAAGGATGAAAGGTGACGGGTAATCAAATGATTGTTGTTTAGTCGTTAATCCTCAAAACAAGTAACATAGAAGGTGAATGGTGATCAAGATACGATCAGTCAATAGATAGAAGGTGATATAGGAATGGATTTCAATAATAAAATGGTAAGATATGCAAGGCTTTGAGGGGCTCAGGTTCAGGTTTACCTTCAAGTGAAGATAAATTATAAGCACCTGATCTATAGGCACAAGTAACACTATATGGTCCAAGACAATTAGGAGCAAATTTCCCCTGCTTGCTTTTCTCTTCTTTGGTTACATGTTGATTTTCCTTCAGGATGAGTTCACTGACCTGAAAGGTTTGTTCGTGGACATGTTTCTCATAGGCATGCTTGATATGTTTTTGGTATATTTGGAGATGATCAAGGGAATTGAGATGATGTTCATTTAATAACTCAAGTTGTGCCAAACATTCCTAGTGAAATTCATCATCATTGAGCATGTATTGTAGTGAGATGTAGAGATATGGAATATGTACTTCGAGAGGCAAAATAACCTCAATACCATAGACTAGAGAGAAAGGTGTGGCAATAGTTGAAGTGTGAATACTAGTGTGGTAAGCCCACAAGGCGAAAGGAATGTGTGTATGCCAATCCTTCCCAGTAGCGTCAACTACTTTCATAAGAATTTTTTTCAAGTTTTTATTGGTTGATTATGCTTCGCCATTTATTTGTGGGTAATAAGGTGACGAGAAACTGAATTGAATGCCAAAAGTGTCACAAATTTTTCATAGGGTTTTGTTTTTGAATTTCTTTCTGTTATTAATGATGAGGTGATGAGGTGATGAGGGACACCAAAGTGAAAAATGATGTGATGGTTGATAAATTCACATATTTTCTTGACTTTTGTAGAAATGAGGGGAATGGCTTCTACCCTTTTAGTGTAGTATTCAGTAGCAGTTATAATCCATTGATGGCATTGTGAAGAGCGAGGATTGATCTCTCCGAAAAGATCCAAACCCCATTAAGAGAAAGGCCAAAGGTCTCGTGTGACCTATAAGGCATGACTAGGTGTGTGTGATGAAGGTTAGCATGTTGTTGGCATTTCATGCAAGGTTTGAAATAGTCACAATAGTCACAGTTTAGGGTTGGCCAAGAATAGATGAGGAGAATAATATGTTTAGCAATAGGTAAACCACTAAAGTGACCTCCAAAAATTATATCGTGAACTTCCTTGATGGTGTAAGGAATTTCAGAAATCGTAAGGAAATTCAAGAGGATACCATCAAAGCTGCGCTTATAAAGAAGACCACCCATAATGACATAGCGAGAGACAATTTTAAGAAAGGCATGTTGTCCATTACGAGTGAGATCAGGAGGTAGAATGGAAAGTGAAAGGTAGTCTGAAAACTATTTATACTAAAGTTCATGTGGGTTAGGTGCAACGGTTCCAACAAAGTTGACATTTTGAGACAAATAAGAGGGTGATTGCAACCTTTGTATTGTGATAAATATTTTGTATTCGGCAAGAAAAGAGGGTATCTGAGAAGCCAGAAAGGCCATGGTATCCACAAATTTATTAATAGAACATGGGGTGGTTTGAAGGTTGTAATGGTCAAAGGTAGTCAAAAGTATGTCGACATGACATTTGTTCTTTTGGAGTATTTCATTATGACACTGGTATATACCATTGACTTGGTTTACAACTAGTTAGGAATCACCAAAGATATTACTTGATTTAACATCTAGGGAAATGGCGGTTTGAAGGCCTAATATGAGTGCCTCATATTTGGCAATGTTGTTAGTGCAATAAAAATCTAGTTTGAAATATAAAGGTAAAGGTTCACCATCAAGGGGAATAAGGATAACACCTAAACCACATCCACATTGACATTTGGAACGATCAAAGAATAGGGTGATCTAGTAAGTGGTGATGTCCAAAGATAGGGTAGCAATGGATTCATCCAAGAAATTGAAGTTAGAGGGTTAATCCCCATAAAGAGGTGCATCTGCTAGTTGGTCAGCGATGGCCTGGCCTTTGACAAACTTTTGGTGGATGAATTTGAGGTCAAGGTCTGCGAGAAGCATGAGCCAGTGTGTAGTACATTGATGTTAGTAGGTTTAGGCATACATGTAATGTAAAGGGTCAGTGTTAGTGATGACAAAGGTTTTGTGGTTGATTAGGTAATGACGAAGTTTAGTGATGACAAAGACTAAGGCTAAGAATTTTTTTAGCATGGGTGTACCTAGTTTTGTAGTCTATAAGTGTATAGATTATGTAATAAACCAATTTCTACCTACGTTACTCATCGCGATGAGTGAGAATGGCACCTAAGGAATGGTCAGTAGCATAAATGTATTGGTAAAATGGTTGGTCATGTTTAGGGGGAATGAATACTGGTGGTTGAAGAAGGTATTGTTTTAAGGAATCAAAGGCTTTATGGCATACATAATCCCATTTAAAGGAGACATCCTTTTTAAGGAGATAATGAAACGTGTGGCAGTGGTTGAAAATTTGTGAAATGAACTGAAAGATAGATTGTAACTTACCTTGCAAACTTCGAAGTTGACGGAGAGTAGTACGTGGAGAAATTTATAGAATAGCCTTTATTTTAACATGATCAAATTCTATGCCATGCAAAGAATTGATGAAACCAAGGAGTTTTCCTAAAAGTAACACGAAGACAAATTTCTTAGGTTGAAGGTGAACACAATACTTGATGAGGTGGTCAAAGATGACCTTAAGGACTGTCAGGTGTTCGACCCAATGTTTAGATTTGGTGAGAAGGTCATCTACGTAATCTTCCAATATGTGATGCATTATGTCATGAAAGATATAAGTCATGGCTCCTTGATATGTAGCACCAACATTTTTAAGTCCAAAAGGCATGAATCGATGGTAGAAGGTCCCCCAAGGAGTGATGAAGGTATTTTTGTGTTGATCTTCTAGAGCAAGTAATATTTGATTATAACCTGAGAAACCATCCATGAGTGATAACATCTCATGGCTGGTAGTGAGATCAATCAGTTTGTCAATGCCTAGTAGAGGAAAGTTGTCTTTAGGGCAAGCTAAGTTGAGGTCGTGGAAGTCCATGCAAATGTGGAGTCACCCTGTTGCTTTTGTGACAGGAAAAATATTAGAAATACAATGGGTAGGATGAAGGAAACTGAGAGAAGGTGCAGTAGTTTGCTTAGCTTTTGACTGGCCTTTGGTAGGAGACTGTTTGGTCAGGGTTGATGGATGGGGCCCTAGGATGGATGGAAGGGGTGAAGGTGAAAAATGTGTGGTAGGCGGGACCAGTGTATGAAGTCTAAAAGGATGGGTCTTCATTTTAGGTGGAGGAACAATGTTGATGTGGGTTTGGGAAGATGGGGCTAAGTCCAATTTGACAGGTGGGTAAGTAAGGCTTGATGTTGGCATGATACCCAAGGTAGTGACAGGCCTAGATATGGGTGAAGATATAGGTGTGGGTAGGTTTTTTGGTTTTGTAATGGTTTTAGTCGTGGGTAAAGGTTTAGATGTAGGTAGAGATGATGAAGAAGAATCCATTTCAATAGGCATGGTCAATGTTAATCTAGTTACTGGAAACACCTTTGGGTAGATCGTGGAAGTATCTTTAGGCAACATTTTCATTTAAGTCGAAAAGGGGAGCCGAAGACGTCCCTAGAGCATGGAACTATCAATGTAATCTAATCAACCAGATAGTCGTGAAAATGGGAGTGATGTAGAAGGAGATGCATTTGGTTTGGTGGCAATCCCTGTAAAATATGTTTGTGAGATAGGGAATTGGCTAGCCTTGGACTCTGTGGGTAAAAGAGATGAGATCATATTAATGGGGTCCTGGGCTATTGAGGGAGAATTTCCCCCAACAGGTAGTGGTATGTTTGAGGAATATCCCATGGGTAGGAGAGATGGTAGGTGGGGTAAGGTAGACTTATCCCTTGGTGGAGGAGAGGGTGATGATGATTCTCCTGTGGATGGGAGAATTAAAAGTGTTTAATGTTAAGTAGTTTGTGAGGTAGATGGTCAAATGGCTTCGGTAGAAAGTGTGGGTTCCTCTATGAGATCAGGGAGAGATGAAGGGGGATCCTTTTTGGGTGAAGGATTAGAAGAGGTATGCTCCTCTATGGGTAGAGGAGCTTTTGCCAAAATTTCCTCAATGGATGAAATAGGTGGAATTTGAGGAATGGCCGGTATAATATCAAAAACCATGTGGACTTCACGGACATTTTTGTCATTGGATGAAGGTTCACTATTTTTATTAGATGACGGTTTATGGTTAGGGATTGGATTTTTAAAGATGTGAAAATTTTGATTTTTCAGCACATTTTGGTTATCCATGACGAGTTATCCATTATCTATCATCTCTTGAATAATGTTCTTAAAAGTGATGTAGTTACCGTCACTATGGCCTTTGACATGATGGTAATTATAGTAGTCATTTTCCTCATACCATGTAGTTATATGATGAGTGGGATAAGAACTTGTATGAGGTTTAATGGGAGGAAGTGTAATGGCTCCATTTTTAAGAAGCTTTTCCAAGACTGAAGAATAGAGCTCTCCAATTGAAGTGTACTTCCACTGCTCCCTTTGGAACCAAAAGGCCTGGACATGGGAAAGATCTAGAGAAGGTTGGGCTTGATTAGAAGAATGGGATGAACCCGCTTTGAGAACTACCATGTTGGTAGATCCTTTGGCATTTGAATAATTATTTTAGGGTTTTGAAGATGAAGAAGAATCATTTGGTTTGAACGGGGCATTCTTGTTTCGCAATTAGATTTTATTTTCTTCAATGGCACAAATTTCCAACTTTCGTTCCATGGTGAATGCTTTGTCAAATGTTTGTACCTATAGATTTGGTGAGATATGTCTAGTACAAGCTCTAGTGAACAACTCAATAATTTCAATTTAAGGTAACTAGAATGTTAACCGGCTGATAAGAATTCACCAGCGAGCAATGAAATCTATGATAGATTTGTCTTAATACTTTCGTGTCGAATATAGGTTAGTCATGGTAACCTTTTTTACTACATTGATCGAGAAGTGGTCTAGGAATGCTTGAGCCACTTGGTTGAAGGAGTAGATGGAATGTCTAGGTAAACTGATATACCAATCTAAGGTGGGTCATGTTAGGGACATGGGAAATGTTCATAAAAAATAAAGCATCGTAATGGCCAATTAGGTAGCACCCATGCTTGAATGACTGCAAGTGTTGTTGTGGGTCCTCTTTACTGTTGAAATGGTTGAACTTGGGCATTTCCCAATGTATAGGGTATGGGTGAATAGGAATGGATGGATAAATAGGCTCATTACAGATTTCATCATAGGTTAGGGAGTTACGAGAGCTAGAAACTAATGCCTCTAATGTCTTCATCTTCTCCATCATCATCATAATGAGGTCATTGGTGGGTTATGAGGAATGGGTGCTTCCTATAGTAAAGGGAGGTTGATGATGGGTGTATGATGTGGATGGCATCCTAGTAAATGGGGTGTCGAGTATGAAAATTGTGAAGGGGGATAGATACCAATGAAATTTACCTCGAATAAGTGACATATGAGATTGGGGGCTACTGGTGATATGTGTAAATAAGTGGGGTGGTTGCAATGACTCTCATGGTAATGGGTGGTAGTGTAAAATCTCTGGCATGACTATTACTGTGATGACTTTCATTCTTGACGGTGTAAACATTGACAGGTGATTTGTCTTAGGAAGGTGTACTCTTATGACTTTTGGAAATCATGTTTGCATTGGATAATGAATCATTTGTTGAAAAGGTTCACTCTGTTGTGATTTTTTCTTTCTTTAAAATGATTCCATTCATCTCTTTTTTCAGCTTAAATTCACTTTTAAAGATGATGAACTTGTATTTCATTTGCCATAACTTATTCTGTTTAAACAGCAACACCTTGGATCGATTCTATTGATCTAAGGTATGCTTTAGTTATTCTTACCTTTCATTTCGTTGTCTTGGCATTCCGAAAGGAAAGACAAAGATGGACTGGGCCTTGTTTTGGTTACAGTTGTGAAGGACCCTTCTTTAGGGATCCCTGCTTAGCATCAACATTTTGATGATAGGGCTTGGTCTTCTTATTATTGTTAAGGTGTTGAGTGGCATATAGGGACCTTGGACCTAATAATATAACACTAAGGTTGAGACCCTAGCCTAAGGGTTAAATCTAACCTAAGTTGGTATGTTCTATGTTTATTAAGTTTGAAAACAAACTAAGGTAACTAAAGACTTACCTAAGAACCTAGGTTGATTTTCTAACCTAATGTTGATCTAACCTAAGTCATTGCTAACCTAAGGGGTACCTATGGATGACATGGAAAGTTGTATTGTTGGTGGCATTAGTTTTCAAGGCATTAAATGGGAATTTATTTTGGTTTTAATATGAAGGACTACCAACTTTGGCAGAGGCATAAAGAAAATAAGGGAAAGCTTAGTTGGCATCTCCACCAAGATTAATAGCATGTAAAATTTTTAAACTAGAGGCAACGCCAAACATAGATGGCGGTGGCATGGAGGAAAAGGAGGGAACTGTTGTCCTTTGCATTTAATGAATTAATTTTTGGTAAATAAACCACTTAGGAAAATGTGTGGTGGGTTTTTGCATGGTTGTTTTGGTCTTTCAGTTCATTTCGAGCTCAAGCCCTACATGATGTTTTTTTTGTTCATCAAATCTTCAGTTTGAATCTACTTGACTGGTTATTTGGCATTACTTTGAGCTATTTTTTGGTAAAACTCTAAGAATAAGGAATGGTACTATTGAGAAGAAGGAAGGATTGAAAGTGTGAAGAAGTTTCTTGAGATATGATGAAGAAGAAATGTTAGAGATCTTCTTGGAAAATTCAAAAATCAAGGAGAAGTGATATTAGGCATGATAGGCTCTACCCATTAAGTTGTTTTTCTTTTTCTTAAGTGTCTTCATAAAAAGGACTCTGCTTTTAGGGAATAAATGATTTTTTGTATGATGTTATGTTCTCTACTTTTGATGCTTATACTGTTTACTATGATTAATATTTCACTCCACTATTATGATGGAAAAACATTCTGGGTTTTGATTCCTTTCTTGGCAAAATTAATGAGTCGTGTTTAACTTTTGTTTGAGCTTGAAATGAAGTTGTATCTTTTTGTACACCTGTTGAAGTTTTGTTAAAACTTGTGAGTAACTCATCTGATGTTGAACTTGAATGAATCACCTTGGGAGCAATCTGGTTTTTTCATGGTTGTTAGTTTAACCCTGGTTTTTTGATTTGTGGAGTTGTTTATTGAATTTTGGTGCAACTTCTCTGGTGTGAGGAAAGGGTGGTCTAGGTTTCATTCTTCTTGATTCAACTTGTTGAGTATGTCTTTCTCTTTTTACTTAAATTTGAGGTGCATTTGATATTGTATGATCTTGTGGTAAATAATGTTGAACTGTAGGTTACTCAAATGCTTAAATGGAGGAACTTATTCAGAGAAATCTTGTGTCACTCAATGATAATACTTTTGAGGATTAACGGTTGTTTTTCTTGTCTATTGTTGAATCATGTTTGCATCTTTAAGGAGATTACACTTCTTTAACCCTGGCTTTAGCATATCTTTCTGGGTTGTGAAAGAATGATCAAAATGTGGAAGCAATGTGAATTCATATGACTCCTGTGTTTTGATTTAGTGTTCTAGCTTATGTATTTTCCATTGCAGTCCTCTGTCCCTATGAGTTTGGGGAAAGTTAAATCATTTTGAATTTCTTTTACTTGGGTTAGAAGTATACATCTGTTTGGACTTTCTTGAACTCAGTTGTTTTATTGAGGGTCTGGTAAATGAAATAGTGTTGGTTTCTTGAAAGGAATTCTTGCGTTAATATAAGTATACTTTTCTTGAAATCCCCGTAAGGGAAGTGTAAATCTTTTCTATTCCTTTGTGAATTCAGGTAACCTCTGAAATTCAGACAACTGTTGCTAAATTAAGGAAAATGGTCCTTGGGTATTGGGTATTATTTTCTCTTTCTGTTGTCGACTTTAAGGTTTGACAACTCGATGGAATTTGTTTTTGTGTTTGGTTTTCTTGATTCTCTTCCTTGACCATCCAACTTGGTTCAGATCTTTCTGATTTTAAATAATTCTGTAACAATGAAAAAGGAATTGATTACCCTGTTTGGAATTCACTACGTTGATTCATTTCCTTATCCAATTTGGGTCTGAGCTGGAGGGTGGGTTATGAATTGCTCTTCTGAATCCTAATTTGATCTCCATTTTGGGATTTTTATTTTGTTCTTATATGAATGACTGTATCAGTATACATTGTCCATTCATGGTTCTCCATTGATCATTCAAAGGAACAATTGGGGGTGGTCTCTCTTTTTCTAATGGTGATAGGATAGATTAGCTGAAGCAAAGGATTGCATTAATGAATCATTATGATTGGATGAAAATTTATGAGAAGTATCTTATTGGGTGAAAACATATTGAATGGTTACAGGAACTATATCTGATTGTTAAAAGCCTTTCTTTCATCTATTTGATTTTATCCTTGGTTATGATGTATCTCGTTTGAGATTGAGTGATTAGTTCCAATTACATGCTAAATTGATTCCATCCTTTGTCAAATTAAATCTATTTAGAGATGGACCTAAACTCATATTGGTTTCTAATCCTGAATTTAGGATATAGTATTCTTAAATAAGAAACTCTTTACTAAATATGTTGTTGATTCATCCTAACTTATTCCAATGTTTGATTGAACTTGGAATCTCATATTTTAGGATGGAATTAAGAGAAATAAATGATGAGATAGAAGTATTAATGTGATACCAATTTTTTTCCTATTCCTTAGAGTTAGTAAGGATAGTTATCTTCTCCTGATAGATAGGATTAATTGAGAAGTGAATTATATTAAATGACATTTGCTAGGCAAAGTGGAATTTGATGAAATAAGTACTCATCTAGATTAATGCTTAAATACTTTTAATATAAAACAATAGTAGAAAGTTGAATTTGTTTACATCATGATCTATTCTAAATTATGATATGGTTTATCACCTTATCTCTCTCTCGCTCTCATTGTGACTATTATTTCCTTTTGGTATGTCTTTCTGAATGCTTAAACTATTTCATAAAAGTAGAGTTCTCTTTATGAAATAGTTAGTTAAAAGCACATCATTTTAATGCTTAGTGCTTATCATGCTCAGTTCAATGAACTGACCTGTGCTAGAAATTTTGTAGATAGACTTCGTAAGTGATGAAAGGAGAAAAGATATTTTAAGATGTTACTTTTTTTTACCAAAGAGACTGGATCTTTTATGATGAAATATGAATCATTATTGAAATGTAATTGTTGGAAAGGAAAGTTGTATTTTTTAATTGATATTATTGATGTTGTTTGACACTAAAAATGTCTGAAGTGTTTTGACTTATAATGTATGAATCCCACTTTGGAGAATGAAATAATTGTGGGTTTGCTTGATCTTGATGTGTGATCTTTGTGAGTATTCTGTGAATGGAAATGATAATATTATCTCTAATTGTTTTCATATTTAAGTAATAAACCCTCTCAGGTTTATTAAAGATGAATTAGAGGTTAAGGGTGCTAGATAAACTACCCTCTTATTTAAAGGAAACTTATTAAAGTTGGCACTCATGATTGGACATTCAACTAAATCACTATGGCTTTACTAAAACAATGTTTTTGGGTAAATGAAATCATGATGCTAACTTGTAAAATAATATGGAGTTACAAATGAACCTTAATTCTTAATAAGTAAAGGGAAGGAAACTTTTATACAATGATAAACAACATGTATTAAGACCTTGTGGAATTAAATCCTAATGTTATCTTTGATAGAGGAAGGTGTGCTTCCTATTGATTAATTCCTTAATCAGAATAAGACCAATGGAAAGAAAATAAATAGGATTAAACTTCATCCCAATGAAGTCTATTATAAAAAAATCTGATTCATAACTTAAGAAAGCTAAGACTTGGATAAGTAAATTAAGTTAACATCACTATTAGTATGATAAATTAGTTTTTGAAACTAAAACATAAATTAGAAAGTTAATGAATGAAAAAAAATCTTAGGAAAAGGTTTGGATGCAAATGTATTTGCATAACAATTCCAATTTCAGTTTTTTCTTGTAACCCTAATGGATAATGAACCTAGTTGTTCAGTAGGGCTGCTGTAATTAACCCTTAATAAGGAAAATTATTAAGTCATTAACTTCTTTCTTGGGTATGTACATCCAGATGAGGTGAACTCGGTCAGATGTTGGCACACGCCAACTACAGTACAATACCTTCATGAAGACTTGGGTCTTCATGAGGATACTGTGTTGCAGTTGACATGTTGCAACACCCTTCAGAGTTTAATCATCTAGATATACATAAACTCAAACTTGATCATAGTTATGCCCTAGGTTAAGTTAGAAGCATGATCTAGTGTCAAGGGAAACTCATGACGACTTAGGATAACTAGACACACACAATCGACTTAGGTCAATTGAGTATGTCTATGTACCCTTAATCACCATGAGTAGCCCTCTACACTAAACCATGTTGCTAACCTTAGTTAGGGTTAAACCTTGAACAAGTGGACTAACAGGAGTCAATGAAGACCATTCTAGATAACAGATGAAGTGGGGTGAAGGACATATTCTATTTAACGAGTATGTCATTTAGGAATATAAACATGAACAGTATGTTGAAAATATTTGGCCAAAGTATCGCAAGCTATTGGTTTCCTTGTCCTATGTCACCTAGTTTAAGAAGTAGGATTTCAGATGAATATTGGTAACAGATATTCAGATAGGCCTCTTAAACAGATCACTTAATACCCAAAAAAAGGTAAGAGAACCAAGTATACTTAGTATACAAATCGTTAAGTTAACATGAGAGATCGGTATGATACCGAGTCATGAAATGAGAGATCGATGTTCCACTAAGTCATTTACAGCTGCATATGGTTTTCTGTTATGAGATTGATTGGCTTGGAATGTGTGTTCTAAATTATGATTATTTAGAACAGAGAACATTATGCAAAAAAAATAAAAAATTCCCTTGTTTCTAAAGTCTTCAAATTTGAATGTTACATCTTAGTATTAGAGCTGAAGGTTGCAGCTCTTGGACCTATTGTGTCCATAATCTGATAAAAACTTAAAATTTCTTGTTAACAAAAAATGGTTAGAATGAGAGGAAACACTGCAAACAACCCATCACCTGGTGGAGAAGCAACTACTACCCAAAAACTTGATGAGATCCTTGTTTCCCTATTGGACACAAGATATCATTTAGTTGTACTTGAACAACAAGTAATGGGAAATGAGGAGGAGGAAGAAGATGTTGGTAATAACAATCAACCACCTCTTATGGACAACGCCAATGTTGGAAATTTGGGTGTTGATAACAATAATGCAGCCAATGCTAATGCAAATGCACCTAATCAACCTAAGAATAAAAAGGAAAGATTGGTAACTGAAATCACTAATGACATAAAAAGGATAAGTCCATCTAAGTTTGATGGCACTACACTAGGAGATGGAGTTGATAACTATCTCAATGAAATGGAGAAGTACTTTGTAATAAGGAACTTCTCTGAGGAAACAAAAGTAATATGGGGAGCTTATCAGCTTTCCCATGAGGCATCTTCTTGGTGGGATAGCCGTAAGGCTGAGTTAAACATTGATGAAACAAACATCACTTGGGATCAATTTAAAAATTATTTTAGGCAATGATGGCTGCCACAACTTTACTATGATCAAAAAATGACTGAATTTCAAAACTTAGCTCAAGGAAAATTAACTGTAATAGAGTACTGGGAGAGGTTTACTAAACTCCTTAAGTACATAACTTAGTATCAAACTGATGAGAATTTTAGGATACGAAAATTTATCATGGGATTAAATCCCATTATAGGTGGTGAAGTGGATGTTCACAGCCCAACCACTATGGAAGGGGTTGTTGAAAAATCCATAAGGTAGGAGTAGAAATTGAAAGTGATCTCTACCCATAAGGAAGAAATCAGAAAGAAAGTTCCAAACTCTTCTTCATCCCTTGCACCCAAAAAGGGACCATGGAAAAATTTTGGTATGAAAAAGAAATTTGTTACTGATAAAAACAAGAAAATAGTAGCAAATAGACATGTAGTTAATGTGTGAAACAACTTTGTCAAGAATAATAATAACGGATAGAAGTCCTATGGGGGTTAGAATGATAACTTTAAGGCTAGAAATAAATATGAGCCTAAGAAGGGACCATGAGGCTATTACAATTGTAGAAAGGATAATTACACAAATCAGTGTCCTTTGAAGAAGGATGACTACAATCAGCAGCATAAGATTCATGCTACAGTAGCTGACAAATAGGTTGAAAAGTAAGTTACGCCTATAAAAGTGCTAGGTTAGTTATTTGGTATACATGTAACTATACTTTTTGATACTGGAGCTACTGAATGCTTTATTTCTACTAAATTATCTTCAAAATTAAAAATAAAAGATGGAAAAATGGATAAATCATGGGTTGTACATTATGGAAATAATGATGTCCACACAGTTAGTATGTGTCTTTTTGGAGCAGTCCTTGACTTGCCTAGTTTTTCCACTAAAGTTGACCTTTATGTTGCTCCTTTGGGGTCTTATGATGTAATCATAGGTGTTAACTGGCTAGCTGAACATAAGGCAAAGGTTGATTGTTTTGAAAAACATATTAGTTGTCTTAGGATGACCTGCAGAAAATAGCATACATCCATGGGATAAAATGGGAGATTTCAGTTAGGAAATTGTCAGCTATGCAACTTAAAAAGGACAAAAACAAAGGTTGCACTTTGTATGTAGTAAAATTTTTTGAAACAACTGATGAAAGTAGTTACTTCTTGGAAAGATACCACTGTTACAAAATTTTAGTGATGTGTTTCCATAAGAGTTACCTGGTATTCCACCAAAATGGGAGTTTGAATTCATGATTGAGATCAAGCCGGGAACCCAACCTATTTCCAAGGCACCATATCAAATGAATACCATTGAATTAGTAGAGCTTAAGGCACAGTTACAAGAAATTTTTTCTAAAGGTTTGATAAGACCAAGTGTCTCGCCTTGGGGAGCACCGGTAATTTTTGTGAAAAAGAAAGATGGAACACTTAGATTGTGCATTGATTATAGGATGTTAAACAAAGCAACAATTAAAAATAGATATCCACTTCCTAGAATTGATGATCTATTTGATCAGATGTGTGGTGCATTAGTGTATTCTAAAATAGATCTTCAATCTAGATATCATCAGTTAAGAATAAAGGATGAAGATATTCATAAAACAACTTTTAGAACAAGGTACAAACATTATGAATTCATAGTTTTACCATTTGGATTAACGAATGCTCCTGCAAATTTTATGAATTTAATGAATAATATTTTTCAAGAATACTTGGACAAATTTGTGCTTGTATTCTTGGATGATATTCTCATATACTCTAAAAGCATTGAAGAGCATCATGAGCATTTGAAAATAGTTCTAGAAATATTAAGAAAGAGAAGGTTGTATGGTAAGTTGTCCAAATGTTCTTTCTACGAGATGGAAAGTGCACTATTTGGGACATGTTATAAGAAAGGATGGAATAGCTATAGATCCCTCAAAAATTTTGCAATAATTGAGTGGCCTACACCTAAGAATGTACATGAAGTTAGAAGCTTCATGGGTCTTGCTGGTTACTATAGGAAGTTTTTTAAAGACTTTTCTAAGGTCGTTGCACCAATAACTTTGTTGCAGAAGAAAGATAAGAAATTTGTGTGGAATGAAAAATGTGAATCTGCATTTAAGACTCTAAAAGATCAGTTAACATCTGCACCTATTTTGGTTGTACCTGATCCTAATGGAGACTTTACTGTAGTAACAGATGCTTCTAGGGAAGGTCTCAGAGGTATTTTGTTACAAAATGATCATGTTATAGCTTATGAGAGTAGAAAACTCAAGTTACATGAACTGAACTATGCTCCACATGACCTAGAGCTTGTTGCCATTGTTCATGCACTTCAGGTATGGAGGCATTATCTTCTTGGTAGACCTTTTGAACTAAAGACTGATCATCTTGGGCTGAAGTATATTTTCACTCAGCCAAATCTGAATGCAAGACAACGAAGATGGTTATAATTTCTATCTCAGTATGATTTTGACATAAGTTATATTAAAGGCAAGGAGAATAGAGTGGCAGATGCACTAAGTTGTAGGAAGCACATTTCTTCTCTTATAACATTGAGAACTCAGTTTAAAGATGAAGTAAAAAGCCTCATGGAATCTAATTCTTATTTTCAGCAAGTAAAAACAACACTTGTTGCAGATCCAAATGATTTGAGATATAAAGGTTTTCACTTTGATAACGAAGGAATTTTGAGATATGATAATCGAGTATATATACCTTTGGGGAATGAATTAAGAAAAAATTTGTTAACCAAATTTCATAATTCACCTTTTTCTAGACACCCAACATTACAAAAATGCTTGCTGATATAAAACAACAATATTTATGGAAAGGGATGAAAAAGGATGTGATTGATTTTGTGACACACTGCTTAGAATGTCAACATGTTAAAGCTAAACATATGCATCTAGCTGGTTTACTGTATCCTCACAACATACCACAGTATAAATGGCAAGTAATTAGCATGGATTTTGTTCAAGGGTTGCCTATGTCAAGAAATAAACATGATGTTATTCTTGTTGATAAACTAACAAAAGTGGCACATTTTATTGTTGGTAATCTTAAGGATGATTCACCTATTTTAGCAAAAATATTTGTGCATGAAATTTTCAGATTACATGGAGTACCTAAATTGATCATATCGGATAGAGATCCAAGGATGACATCTAGATTTTGGCAAACACTCAATGCATCCTTAGGAACTAAACTGAATTTTAGTTCAGCATACCATCCAGAAACGGATGGGCAGACTGAAAGAGTTAATCAATTTTTGGAGGACATGTTAAGAATGTATTGCATGGATCAATAGTATAAATGGGAAGAGTATCTTCCATTAGTTGAATTTTTTTATAACAACACATATCATGCCCCTTTAAAAATGGCACCTTTTGAAGCATACAAAAGGAAATGTAGAACTCCAATAAGTTGGGATAACATAGAGGACCTGGAGGTAATTGGACCTGAAATCCTTACGGAAATGGAACAAGTTAAAATAATTTGTGAACGTTTGAAGGAAGCAGCAGATAGGCAAAAGAGTTATGCAGACTTAAAAAGGGTTGAAAAGAAATTTGAACTTGGTGAGAAGGTCTTTTTGAGGGTTAAACTGAAAAAGAGTTCTATAACTTTTGGCAAGGCTGCCAAGTTATCACCTCGTTATGTGGGACCCTTTGAAATTGTTGAAATAATCAACCCTGTAGCTTATCGTTTAGCTTTACCTCCTGCTTTATCATGAATGCATGATGTTTTCCATATTTCTTTGCTTAAGAAATATGTTTCAGATTTATCACATGTGTTAAATTGGAATTCCTTGCAGGTCCAAGACCCAAGAATAATCATGGTTAAACCCTTGTGTGTGCTAGAAACTCGTCAGTTGCATTTAAGAAATCATAAAATAAGTCAATGTAAGGTCTAGTGGGACCAATTTAACGAAGAAAGTGTAACCTGTGAAAACCTCGAATATATGAAAAATGCTTTTCCATATTTGTTTGAATAGAATTGATTCTGTTGACTGATAAAATTTGAATATTTTATTCATGTTATGTCAATAAACTGCCAGTTTTGGGTAGATACAAATTCTTTAGTAATGAGACAATTAATTTAATGCTGATTATGGAATTTAAATTTCTCAAATCTAGTTTTGTTATGAACATGTGAATGGAAGAATGATAATTTTATTTCATCCTTGACTAGATTTATTTGACTAAGTAAATCATTGGGATGATGATTCTTTTTCAGAGGGAGGTATGTAACATCTCTAGCATGACTGTTACTGTGATTACTTCCACTCTTGACATTGAAAATGTTGACAGGTGATTTGTCTTAGGAAGCTGTACTCTTATTACTTTTGGAAATCATGTTTGCATTGGATAATGAATCATTTATTGAAAAGGTTCACTCTGTTATGATTTTTTCTTGCTTGAAAATGAGGCCATTCATCTCTTTTTTCAACTTAAATTCACTTTTAAAGATGATGAACTTGTATTTTAGTTTCCATAACTTATTCAGTGTAAATAACAACACCTTGGATCAATTCCATTGATCCAAGGTATGCTTCAGTTCTTCTTACCTTTCATCTTATTGTCTTGGCATTCTGAAAGGAAAGACAAAGATGGATTGGGCCTTGTTTTGGTTATAGTTGTGAAGGACCCTTCTTCAGGGATCCCTACTTAGCATCAGTATTTTGATGATAGGCCTGGGTCTTCTTGCTATTGTTAAGGTGTTGAGTGGCGTATAGGGACCTTGGACCTAATAATATAACACTAAGGTTGAGACCCTATCCTAAGGGTTGAATATAACCTAAGTTGGTATGTTTTATGTTTATTAATTTTGAAAAAAAACTAAGGTAACTAAAGACTTACCTAAGAACCTAGGTTGATTTTCTAACCTAATGTTGATCTAACCTAAGTCATTGCTAACCTAAGGGGTACCTATGGATGACATGGCAAGTTGTATTGTCGGTGGCATCAGTTTTCAAGGCATTAAATGGGAATTGATTTCTTTTTAATATGAAGGAATACCAACTTTGGCAGAGGTGTAAAGAAACTAAGGGATGTTTGGTTGGCATCTCCACCAAGTTAAAGCTGCAAGATTTTTTTTGAAAATAGAGGCATCGCCAAACATAGATGGTGGTGGCATGGAGAAAAAGGAGGGAACTATTTTCCTTTACATTTAATGACTTAATTTTTGGCAAAGAAACCACCTAGGAAAATGTATGGTAGGTTTTTGTAAGGTTGTTTTGGTATTTCAGTTCATTTCGAGCTCGAGCTCTGCATGATGTTTTTTATGTTCATCAAATATTCATTTCGACTCTACTTGACTAGTTATTTTGCATTACTTGGAGCTATTTTTGGACTCTATAAAACTATAAGAAGAAGGAATGGTAAAGTATTGAAGGTTTTGTTGATGATCATGGAAAGAAGAAGGTATTGAAGTTTTAAGAGATCTTCTCCAGAAGAAGAAGAAACTGTTAGAGCTCTACTTGGAAATCTTCAAAATCAAGAGAAGCGCTATCAGGCATGATAGGCTCTACCCATTAAGTTTTTTTTTTTTTCTTAAGTGTTTTCATAAAAAGAACTCTTCTCTTGGGGAATAAATGATTTTTTGTATGATGTTATGATCTCTACTTTTGATGCTTATATTATTTACTGTGATTACTATTTGACTCCACTGTTATGATGGAAAAACATTATGGGTTTTGATTCCTTTGTTGGGAAAATTATTGAGTCATGCTTAACTTTTGTTTTAGCTTGAGATGAAGTTGTATATTTTTTTACACCTGTTGAAGTTTTGTTAAAAATTGTGAGTAAACTATCTGATGTTGAACTTGAACGAATCACCTTGGGAGAAATCTAGTTTTTGCATGGTTGTTAGTTTAACCGTGCTTGTGTGATTTGTGGAGTTGTTTATTGAATTATGTTGCAACTTCTCTGGTGTGAGGAAAGGGTGGTCTAGGTTTTGTTCTTCTTTATTCGACTTGCTGAGTATGTCTTGCTCTTTTTACTTAAATCTGAGGTGTAGTTGATATTGTATGATCTCGTGGTAAATAATGTTGAACTGTAGGTTACTCAAATGCTTAAATGGAGGAACTTATTCAGAGAAATCTTGTGTCACTCAATGATAATAATTTTGAGGATTAATGGTTGTTTTTCTTGTCTATTTTTGAATTGTGTTTACATCTTTAAGGAGATTACACTTCTTTAAACATGGCTTTAGCATATCTTTCTGGGTTATGAAAGAATGATCAAAATGTGGAAGCAATGTGAATTCGTATGACTCCTGTGTTTTGATTTAGTGTTCTAGCTTATGTATTTTCCATTGCAGTCCTCTATCCCTGCAAGTTTGTGGAAAGTTAAATCATTTTGAATTTCTTTTACTTGGGTTGGAAGTATACATTTGTTTGGACTTTCTTGAACTCAGTCATTTTATTGGGGTCTGGTAAATGAAATCATGTTGGTTTCTTGAAAGGAATTCTTTCTTTAATAGAAGTATACTTTTCTTGAAATCCCTATAAGGGAAGTATTAATTTGTTTTGTTCCTTTGTGAATTCGGGTAACCTCTGAAATTCAGACAGTTGTTGCTAAATTAAGGAAAATGGTCCTTGGGTATTGGGTATTGTTTTCTCTTGTTGTTTTCAACTTTAAGGTTTGACAACTTGATGGACTTTGTTGTTGTGTTTGGTTTTCTTGATTCTCTTCCTTGACCTTCAAACTTGGTTCAGCTCTTTCTGATTTTAAATAATTATGTAACGATGAAAAAGGAATCGATTACCCTGTTTGTAATTCACTACGTTGATTCATTTCCTTATCCAATTTGGGTATGAGATGGAGAGTGGTATATGAATTTCTCTTCTGAATCCTAATTTGATCTCTATTTTGGATTTTGGTTTGGTTCTTATATGAATGACCGTATTAGTATACATTATCCATTCATGGTTCTCCATTGATCATTCAAAGGAACAATTGGGGGTGGTCTCTCTCTTTCTAATGGTGATAGGATAGGTTAGATGAAAGGATTGAATTAATGATTTATGAATCATGGTTGGAAAATTACGAGAAGTCTCTTATTGGTTGAAAACATATTGAATGGTTGTAGGAACTATATCTAATTGTTAAAATCCTTTCATTCATCTATTTGACTTTATCCTTGGTTATGATGTATCTCATTTGAGATTGTATGATTAGTTCCAATTGCGTGTTAAATTGAATCCAACCTTTGTAAAATTATATCTGTTTAGAGATGGACCTAAACTCATATTGGTTTCTAATCTTGAATTTAGGATATAGTATTCTTAAATAAGAAACTCGTTACTAAATATGTTGTTGATTCATCCTAACTTATTCCAATGTTTGATTGAACTTGGCATCTCATATTTTAGGATGGAATTAAGAGAAATAAATGATGAGATAGAAGTATTAATGTGATACCAAATGTTGTAATATTCCTTAGAGTTAGTAAGGATAGTTATATTCTCCTGATATATAGGATTAATTGAGAAATGAATTATATTAAATGAAATTTGTAAGGGAAAGTGGAATTTAATAAAATAAGTACTTATCTAGATTAATGCTTATATACTTTTAATATAAAACAATAGTAAAAAAGTTGAATTTGTTTACATCATGATCTATTCTAAATTATGATATGGGTTATCATATATATATCTCTCTCTCATTGTGACTACTATTTCCTTTTGGTATGTCTTTCTGAATGCTTAAACTTTTTCATAAAAGTAGAGTTCTTTTTATGAAACAATTAGTTAAAAGCACATCTGTTTAATGCTTAGTTCTTATCATGCTCAGTCCAATGAACTGACCCATGCTAGTAATTTTGCAAATGGACTTCATAAGTGATGAAAGGAGAAAATATCTTTTAAGATGTTACTTTTGTTTACCAAAGAGACTGGATCTTTTATGATGAAATATGAATCATTATTGAAATGTAATTGTTGGAAAGGAAAGTTGTATTTTTAATTGATCTTATTGATGTTGTTTGACACTAAAAATGTCTGAAGTGTTTTGACTTATAATGTATGAATCCCACTTTGGAGAATGAAATAATTGTGGATTTGTTTGATCTTAATGTGTGATCTTTGTGAGTATTCTGTGAATGGAAATGATAAGCTTATCTCTAATTGTTTTCATATTTAAGTAATAAACCCTCTCAGGTTTATTTAAGATGAATTAGAGGTTAAGGGTGCTAGATAAACTACCCTCTTATTTAAAGGCAACTTATTAAAGTTGGCACTCGTGATTGGACATTCAACTAAATCACTATGGCTTTACTAAAACAATGTTTGTGGGTAAATGAAATCATGATGCTAACTTGTAAAATAATATGGGGTTACAAATGAACCTTAATTCTTAATAAGTAAAGGGAAGGAAACTTTTCTGCAATGATAAGCAATATGTATTAAGAACTTTTGGACTCAAATCCTAATGGTATCTTGGAAAGAGGAAGGTGTGCTTCCTCTTGATTAATTCCTTAATTAGAATAAGACAAATGGAAAGAAAATATATAGGATTAGACTTCATCCCAATGAATTCTATTATAAAAATATCTGATTCAGAACTTAAGAAAGCTAAGACTTGGATAAGTAAATTAAGTTAACATCAGTGTTAGTATGTTGAATCAGTTTGTGAAACTAAAACATAAATTAGAATGTTAATGGATGAAAAAAAAAATCTAAGGAAAAGGTTTGGATGTAGATATATCTGCATAGTAATTTCAATTTCAGTTTTTGCTTGTAATCCTAATGGATAATGAACCTAGCTATTTAGTAGGGCTATTGTAATTAACCCTTAATAAGGAAAATTATTAAGTCATTAACTTCTTTCTTGGGTATGTACATCTAGATGAGGTAAACTCGGTTATATTTTGGCACACGCCAACTACAATACAATACCTTCGTGAAGACTTAGGTCTTCATAAGGATATGTGTTGCAATTGACATATTGCAAAACCCTTCAAAGTTTAATCATATAGATCTACATAAACTCAGACTTGATCATAGTTATGCTCTAGGTTAAGTTAGAAGCATGATCTAGTGTCGAGGTAAACTCACGATGACTTAGGATAACTAGACACACACAATCAACTTAGGTCGATTGAGTATGTCTATGTACCCTTAGTCACCGTGAGTATCCCTCTACACTAAACTATGTTGCTAACCTTGGTTAGGGTTAAACCTTGAACAAGTGGACTGACATGAGTCAGTGAAGACAATTCTAGATAACAGATGAAGTGGGGTGAAGGACGTATTCCATTTGATGAGTATGTCATCTAGGAATATAAACATGAACAGTATGTTGAAAATCTTTGGCCAAAGTATCCCAAGTTACTGGTTGCGTTGTCCTATGTCATCTAGTTTAAGAAGTGGGATTTCAGATAAATATTGGTAACAAATATTCAAATATTCAAGATAGGCCTCTTAAACAGAAGACTTTATACCCTAAAAAGGGTAAGAAAACCAAGTATACTTAGTATACAAATCGTTAATTTAACATGAGAGATCAGTATGATACAGAGTCATGAAATGAGAGATCGGTGTTCCACTAAGTCATTTACAGCTACTTATGGTTTTCTATTATGAGATTGATTGGCTAGAAATGTGTGTTCTAAATTATGATTATTTAAAACAGAGAACATTATTGAAAAAAAAAATCCTTCTTTCTAAAGTCTTAAAATGGGAATGTTACAGGTAGAGTCTGAGGGATAGAAAGAACCAGATTTTGAAAAGGGGTTTGGGTTACCGACACTGGAGGTGGTTTTGAGACAACTGGTACATAAGAGGAAAAGAGGGAGGATGGGGCTATGCTCAAGGTAACAGGTGAATTGTTGACACCACGGATGCAATAGATGTCGTTCGGGAAGAATTTATGGCAGAGGTGGAGCCTAATTGAGAAACCACAAGAGGTAATGTAGATGAGGGTAGCCTCAAGCTAGTGGTAGTTTACACGAAAGTGTGTGTGAGGGAAAGAGGGATGGATACATGTATGTCGTATATTAACTATCCTGAGGAGTCCCAGGTAGATGAGTGGATGAGATAGTATTGTAGGGCCATGGGGTTTTAATCAAGGAGTCTTGCAAACTCCTCATTACTGATAGTAATGGGGATAAAATAAGTTGGATCTAAAGGTGATAAGATGGATGACGGTGATGGATTAGGTGGGAGTGGCTGATGGCTAGTGTGACATATAAGGGCATTAGTTTGGTTGTGATTCAACACTATGTGAATTAGTGTTGACATGGTAAAACTGTATTATGTAGATGACATAGAAAATAGCAGAAGCAGAGAGGGATGATTCTGGGGGGAAATTTTGTTAGTGTTTTAAAATCAAACACAGAAACTAACGACAGTTAGTATGACTGATGACAGTTACAAGGGAACTGACGATGGTTATGATAACTAGTTTTTTCACTATGAAAAGTACCAATTTTAGAAAATGAAATATAATTGATGAATATGAACTAAGGAAACTATATCAATCATAGATATCAGAATGTTGGGGGATATGATTTAGGAGGAATAGATTCAGGATCTATTGACTTTGTGGGTGAACGTGGTGACGTTGGTGAATGGGGTGAAGGAGGTTTATCTTCCTCAATGAGGTCAATGTGGGCCTTCTTGGAAGATGGTGCGGCAAAGCCAATTCTACCAATACCATTGTGTTTACAGGTGGTACATGGGATGACAGTATGATGAGCTTATTCATAAAAAATGAAGTCAAAGCCTTTCCAGGTGCATTGGTGAAGGAAAGTGTGGGTGAAGCGGTGGTTAGTAAGAGATTAGAGTTCAGATGAAAATGATTGTGTTTGGGATGGAGGTTTAGGTGAATAAGTGGCAGTATCAAGTCCCCATATGTTAGGTTGGTGTGAAGGTGGGGAGGACCATAAGGGAAAACCTCACCTATGTGGTAGTCATAACAAGGGTGTTGGCACAGGTTTCCATACTCTTACGGAGTGAGGAATGTGTTAACATTGTAGAGGCGATACTCCCCCAGAGTGAGATGTTGAAAAACACCTTCTAAGGGGTCAGTAGTAGATATATAGGTAGCGGGGATAGCTGAATCACTAGACAATTGGGTAGGAGGGGTATCATTTGGTTGTGAAATAGATGGGTCAGGTGCAGAGGTTGTAGTAGTAGTAGGAATAGAAGAGTTAGGTGTGAGAGAGGTGGTAGCAACATTGGTGGATGGGGTCCTAGGTGAAGGATAAGTGGGGGTGGTAGAAGATGCCTTGATTGGTACAAGTACATCATTCATTCAGTACAACATGTTATAAGTTTTGAATGGTGAGGGGTCAGCAGGGATGGTGTAGTTATACCCTTAGTGTTCAAATTTTACATAGTGGTGTAAATTTGAAGGGACACAACCCATGACATGAATCCAAGGTCTTCTGAGTAGTATGTTATACTGTAACTCTCCCTCTAAGACGTAGAATAATTTTTTGATAGTGTGAGGACCCACCCAAACATGGAGAATAATGGTGCCAAGGGTGGAGGTGATGGCATTATTGAAGGATCACAACATAACTAGGTTATTGTGCATAAAATTGGAAGGGATTTGCATTTGATTGTACATGTGGGAAGAGATGATGTTAATGATAGCACCATCATTGATCATGACACATCATATGTGTATATTATTGATATAGATAAAATGAAAAGGGTGGGATCAAGATCATCTGACTAGAGAGGTACAATCTCCTCATCAGAGAAACTGAGGGTAGCAACTCAATTGGTAGGCATGGGGGTAAAATAAGGAGATGATTTGGTAAGTGAGGCCACGTGATGAGGGGTGATAATGGAGGCCACTTATGTGGGGTAATTTGGTAAAACTTCAATGGATTGCAAAACATCCACAAGGTCTTATCTATGAGATTCAGAAGTTTGGATGAGATCGTACAAAGATATCTTTAGAGGATATTAATGTAATTGTTTTATCATCGTGCGGTGGGTGACCTCGCTAGAGATAGGGTATGTAGGTCCTTGAATGGTGATTTTGGGTGTGGGTGTGGATGGTATATTGGGCATGGGGTTGGTTGATGGGCTAGTTGCTTTTTCTTTTCCTTTGTCTTTCCAAGCGCAGATGGAAACTTGAACCATGTTAATATGAGGGGAGGTGGTAAATTGAGAAGGTGTAGTATGAGTAGTGTAATGACATGATGGGAAAAAACCTAATGGGGGGGGAATCCTTATGAAGTGAGCTAGGCACACTGGAATTTAGGTGGTGATTTGGCCAACTCTCTGATACGAACCATGTTGATCTCAAATTTTGGAGGTGGAAAAAAGGGTTGTGGGGGTGGAGATGCAGGTCATTGAAGAAGCAAGGGATGATGTTGTGTGGTGAGAGGTGATGGTGGAACATGGTCCTCATCGAGAAGGTCATCGTCATCAAAAAAAAATTTAGGAGGAAAAAGTTGGAGAAGAATGGTTTTTAGAGCCTTACAATTTTGTACATCATGTCCTGGAACATGATGATAGGCACAAATCTTAGTTTCATCCAACCCCATAGGTTTGGGTTTGATAGGATCGTAAAGTCAAAGTGGTGGTAATGTGATGACGGAAGTCTCTAAGAGATTGGTTAAAATGTTGGTGTAAGACCCTGCTAACGGATCACAATGGGAAGTGAGTGTGGGTTTGGGTAAAAGTGTGGATGACCATGAGGGAAGAGGTTTTATAGGAGGGGGAATGGGTTGACCCATTGGTTTAGTAAGTGGTATTGTCTTAGTTTTTGATGGCATCTGTTTGGGTAAAGGTGTGGTGGAAGAGCTAGTGATGGAAGTTTTTGTTAGTTTAACTACCTTATTGGTAGGTAGTGGGTTTTTATCTTTGGCTTGCACCTTCTTGGATAAGGTGACATGAGATTACGGGATGTAGAAGGAAAATCATATGGTGGAAGAGGATGAGTTACCCACAGGGATAACCGAGTTGTGGTGGAAGTGGTTGGTAGATGGGTGGATGGTATGGGTTGAAGTTGTATAGCAAAATTTGGGGTTATAGTAACTGGTGAAGATATAGGTGGTAAGAAGTGCACGGGTGAGGGTGAGGGTGTTTGGTATTTGGGTGAATGAGGTGTAACAAAGGCTCGTGATGTAGTAGTAGGTTGCTTCACTTTTGACTAGCCTTGGGTAGGAGAATTTTTGGTCAGGGTTGATCAATGGGGCCTTAGGACGAGCAGAAAGGTGTGCCAATTTTTTTTGCCGAATAGTGTGCATACATAAGAGAAAAAAATATAAGGTAAGGGTGAGGAGGAATACCTGTGAGTGAAGGTGGAAGGTCAAGTGTGTGCATTTTGATTTCTCGATCTAATGTTAATTGTGAGAACTTCTTTTTTTCTAGGAGGAACTACCTGCGAATACAAAAAAAGACCACAAGAGGAATATTAAACAATATATGTCAGTGGACTGACCATTGTATGCTAGACCTGGGAAATGTGATACTTCCTAGATGGCTATCAATCCACTGTTTAAAATAACTTAATGTGAGAAATAATGCAAACCAATAATGTCCTATTGTAGTTGATATGGTTTAGGTGTCTCATTTAAGTACAATAAGAAAATGTAATCTTACATGCTAGGTTATGATCAGACCTAGAGATCAGATGGGTAAATAAGGTGGTTAGGATCAAGCTTTAGGTGATTTAAGTTGTTTGGGTGGAAGGTATGAGGTTGTTATCATTGGCAGGTTTACTAGACACAGAGATCAATGTCGGTCTGGTATGACTGATGCCGGTTGAGAATAGACCAACAACGGTTTAGGTAAACTGGCATCAGTAGGGTAAGGCTGATAGAAACTTGATGAATTTTGGTTTTGGTGAATCTCTGTGATTACACAAATAATGGACAGAGAATGGTGAGGTTGATGACAGTATTGGGAACACTCAAAGATGTCTAGATCTGGGTATGGAAGGCTAGGAGGTTATAGGTGGTTAGGTAAATGGATTGATGAGAGGGTGAGAGGTGATGGGATGCAAGGGAGACTAGAAATCCCAAACAGAGATGAAGAATCTAATCTAAATAAATATGGGAAGGTGCAAATCCAAATGTACTTACTTGTACTTGTAGACCTAGTGGCTAGATGGAGGTGATGGTTGATTCGTAGAACTGGTGGTCAATGTCATGGATGTGCTTCCTAGAACTTTACCATGAATGCTTTCCTTTTAGATCAATGCTTGTTTTCTAGTTTAGGATGTCTGGATGTGTAGGAGTGCTCTGGTGCATGCTTACATACAAATATCTCTTCTCCAAAACTTGAATAATTATTCCAACCTCTTAAACAAGGTTACCAAAGTGAATATATGGTAACTGATGACAGTTTAGGGTGACCATGTTGATTTTGGGTTGACCGGCATCGGTTAAGGTGGGAAATCCTAGGTTTGCTAAAATTGACAGATCTTGGCAATCTTTTTTGCCAACTTTATCCATTGTCATGGATCAAAATGGAATGTTGCGCTTAGATAAGAGGGAATGTGGTTAGAGGAATAATAGGCATGTGATTTTAGGGTTGAAATCATTCTTAATTAATTAAGTTAGTTAGGAATAAGTCTTAGTTAGCTATGGCAAGTAGATATTGATTCCTAGTAAAAAAGGAAACATGCTAAGAATATGTTTGAAATAAGGTGTCTAGGTGATGTGGTGCAGTGAGGTGTCTAGGTAAGGTGGAAATTAGTTTAATTAAGGTAGTTAAATAATTAATATTGTGAGATTGGGTATTAATTTAATTGTGGGTAATTAAAATAATATACATGTGGGGTAAATGGGGAGTATGACCCAGATTTGGTGACTACAGGTGAAGTAGTGCATGGTGAAAAAACAATCCCTGAGCTTCAACAAATGATTTTAGGATATCCATAAGGAGTTATAAGCAAAATCAAATGTTATTAGAAATATGATTCATATCTCCATATGATGGTGGTCTCACATTTTTCACAAGACTTGGTATATTTTGCCCACAACCTGCTTTCATCATGCACAACTTTTGAGCCCGAAGATAAAGCCTATTTTCAGGAGGTTATAGGTAGAATCAAGGAATGAGACCATATCCATTATGCTAAAAATTATTTTAAAATCAATTTCATATATCTAAGTGTGTGAAAATATGTCTAGGATCTCAAGTTACGCACAAGCACTTTTCCAGATGTTCAGTGGAGTGTTCTTGTGTGATCCCCGACCTATTTGATCAATTGAAAAAATTTAGGTAGGATGATATTAGTTATCATTCAATAATGGAAGCTACACCATTCAATTCAGAGGGACATAGCCCCATGAACATTTTTAGAGACACCTAATTTTACCAACTGACAAATTTTCTCACCAACAGTTTTTGGCAACTCTGCTGGAGAGAGATTTTCCCAAGTGCACCCAAAAACGATCTCTACCCAAAAAATACAAAAAAAGTATATATTAAAAAAAAATAGATTTCAAAGAAAAAATCAATTTTTGAAGGCAACTCCATCAAGGAATTAATATGCGTCATGTTTTTTTCCCGTAACACAATGAAGAAATTTTCAGATTGGATCGAAGTACCAATGAGTGGTAGTGAAGAAGAAAAAGAAGATAGTTGTCGAGAAATGCAGATTTTCAATCAACCATGGTTCTAGACCAGTTCTCATAAAGAGGAGAATTATAGAATGGTAAAAATTTCTCTTAATTCAAGAAATAATTTTCAATTAGAAAAAGGAAAGAAAACAAAACTTTCTGACGGGAAAGAAGGGAAGGAACTGTTGAAAAAGATGCAAATAAGACAAGATGTTGTATAAAGCCTACTAAGATAAAATATGTGGAAAGTAATACTTTCAATCATGTGTAGCTAAATGAAAATATTGGAGCCATGTATTTTATCACTCTCCCTTGGGATTATTTCCTTACATATAAATGACAAAATGGAAGCCTTAAAAATTGAGTATGTGGAAAGAATTATGAGCATTGCACAAGGAAATTATGATCCCCACATATACCTTGAAATATAGAAGTAGGTTTTAGCTTTGCAAAGAAGGTATGAACATATTGAATCACTTCACATCATCAAGGATGAATAAACTCAAGAATATCTTGGTGATTTTCTACACTATGAGGTGTTCATCCCTGGAAGATTCTTCAATGCTTATGAGGAATGTCACATCCTTGAACCCTTTATTGAAAATCAAAGCAACGCCTTAGAGGATGATGAAAATGACACAATAGTAGAACCTCCATTCATAAAATCATTATTTCAAGAATCTCCCCATCCATTAAGTGTCCATATGTGTTTCCCCAACCTTTCTCGAGTGTTAGAAAGAGGAAAGAAAACTCATACGATTCTTCCGAGATAGTATCTTTTGAGGTAGATCTTTTGGCAGGCTTAGGAATTACTATTTTTAGCCTTTCTAAGGGTGGTGCATATTATCCAGATCATATTGGAAGTCCTAAATTCGTCAAGGAGGTGTATTAATGAGCATATTCTACCAAATTTTTGGGCATATTCTACCAAAGTTCTAGGCATATTCTCCTGAGCGGGTTTTTGAGGCCAAAGGATCTTACACTGAGAAAAAGTACATGAGCTTTGAGAGATAATTCCAGGAGCTCTAGAATGAGTTTTAGGTCAAAAAAATATCAATGTAAATCTTATTCAATTCCCTACATGTTGATAATCTCATATTTTTCACAACACCCATGCATTTCTTTCCATAACTCATTCTTCACAGGCACAACTAGTGGTCCCGATCAAAATGGCCATTTTTTAGGAGTCTTCAAGCTTAATCATACCTTGAGACCCATCACATCCTTATAAAAATTATTTTTCTAGTCAAAATTATATGGTTAAGTGCTCAAAAATTCATTTGGGAGCTCCAACAATGTCATTTTTAAGCTCCTCTCCAAGGTACAGGCTCCTTCCTTAGCCAAAATTTTCAGTGAAGTGTGTCACCATGAGGCTAATGTGCACTTTTTTTGTCCCTCTATCCCTTTATAAGGGGATAATGGGGGCATAAAAATGTTTTCCCTTCATCTTAAGCCTCATAGACCCACCACATGACCCTGGGAGGCTCCAATAAGCACCTTTCACCAAATTTCTAGCCCCCGCTCCAACTCACGCCTGCTTGACACTTGTAATCACTAGGCTAATAAAAAAATTAGTGTTCCTATGTCTTGTTCAAAGGGTACAAAGGGGGCATAAAAATGTGCCCCCCTTCCATGCTCCCTCCAAGTTCCTCACATGACCAAAAACTATCTCTCGGGTGCTCAAACTAATCTCTTTTCACAAACCCCTCAGCCTATGCATGCATGTGACTTGTCAAAAAAGGACTAAGGCACACTTTTGGTGTCCCTTTGTCCCATATCCATGAGGATCAAGAAGTCATAGAGAAAATAAAAGTGAAGAAAGAGCAAGTCTCTGATGTCTCTCTCAGGCCTATGAAACCTAGGAGTTTGTCCAGTTGAATTAGTGATCTCCATCCCCCACATTGTGGAAATTTTTTTTTTAGAGATAAAAAATATTCAGGTGGAATGAGTTTGCACTAATGGTCCATCCTTAGGTTTTTTTATCCTTACTTGTTGTCATCCAAAATTGGAAGCATCTTCCTCATAAGTCAAGTGGTAAAGAGCAAAACCCTTTCACTAATGGGGAATTGCAATTTTATTGGGTCCGATTGCACATCCTTTGTCTAGTATTGGGAATCCAGTTATGTTTTGACTATGACTGATTATCTTCATAAAGTGGGTGTAAGCTCATCCCAGATAATTTTCCATGCTACCTCTGAAGCTAACAGTTTGTATCTTCTAAGTAAATAGAATATGAATAGTCAGGTTTGGTAGTTACTCATCAAGATAAGAGCTTGCTGATAATGCTTCCAATTTCTTCAATGCTTATGAACTCATCTGAATTTTGATATGGTTATAGGGTTACTTTGGCCCACTCATCTAGAGTGCTATTATCCTAACAAATGAACCTATTTATAGGTGGAATTAAATCAATAAAAATGGATTGGTGACTATCAATCATTTGAAGATGGAATCTGATGAAAATCAATGGACTTGACACACGGCCATTATTGTATCTTCTCATGCATTTCAATGGGATGATAATGTATTACTCTAAGAGGGAGATAGTTGGCATGTCACCTTTTCAATGGAGAATGACTCATGATCAAAATTCCTATGTGGAGATTGTATGTGATGCCCATTTGAACAACCACTTGAGACCCAAGAAACAACCTAGTGTTAGCTTAGAAAATTATAGGGGATAATTTTTTTTTGATTTGAAGTGTCTACAACCAGGTTGCAAGATAGCAATTTTCACTAATAGATTCCAGAAAAAGATCAACTGTACTACAACATATGTCTTCCTTAATTAACTAATACCAAGTTCAACAAGGTTCAAATTTTAAGATTAAATGTTTTAATTAGGTTCAGGGAGTAGTTTACCCCCATGCCTACTCTCTAACAGGCTTAGAGTTTAAACTGTAGATTTTCTCCTACTTAACGCTTCCTAAATTTACCTTAAATCATTTCCATTGGATAGGAAATTTTCTCACCTTTTCGGTGATATAAATAATTCCTCCTAACTCCTTACAGAACTCAATATATGAGTGGGTAGAGTTCTAAGGTCAAATAATCCCCTTAGGGGGACATGTGTCAAGAGGAGGGGGAAAGAACGTAGAATGGATTGGCGGGTCGCGGGACGGCATAGGGATTTTTTAACATCACATAGTTCAATGATACAAAACACCCTCACAGTCTTCCCGTGCCTCTACGGTCCTTGGTGGGCATGTGTCAAGTCCTGGCATCAAGCAGGAAAAGGGGGTAAGGAATAGGGTGGAGTGGCGGGTGAGATTTAGTGAAAATTGCGCCCGACAGGAGGCAAGAAGGAAAAAGGGGACAAGTTGCGAAGGTCTGTGCACCCATGGAAGAACAAAAATACGAAGGGGAAGGTGGAGATGCAAGCCACATGGAGAACTTTAAAATTTTTCCCAAAGCCAAAACAAACAAAAAAAAAGGAGGGTCCGCCCTCCCGCCTCCACCCTAAAGTGCCACGTGGCATGCTATCATTGGCTGCGGGCCGGTGGGCCAAAATGGAAAATTTTCCCCCAAAAAATTTCAAAAAGGTTAAGTTCAAAAAAATAAATGTGCCCACACCATAGCCCCTAGAGGACACGTGGCACCCTCTGATTGGCTGCGGGCCTGGCAGAGGAAAAGGTGAAAATTTTCCAAATTTTTTCAAAAGGGTTAAGATTTAAAAACCAACTGCGCATCCGCCATAGCCGTTAGAGGACACATGGTACCATTTGATTGGTTTCGGGTCGGTAGAGGGAAAATTCAAAATTTAACCAAGTCAAAAGTTTTCCAAATTTTTTTTTCTAAGGCCAAACGACAGGAAATTTTTGGCTGGTGCAGGCTTGCCTGGGAAAATTTTCCCAAATTTTCCCGCCAAAGCACAAAAATTTCAAAGTGCCATAACTTGAGCTAGAAAGCTCAGTTTTGGGAAAACAAGGACTTTTTGGAAATATCTTGATTCCCTCTTTTCAAAATAAGCATAAAATTTAATTTTTGATGAAGTTTAAATGGTCAATTATATGAAATGGATCTGCAAGCTTCTAATTTGCAAACTAGCAATTTTCAACTCTTCAATTTGATCAAATTCGGATTCCTCCTTCACTCAACATGTAAAATAGACATGGAGTATTGATCTAGGGAGGGTTTAGAGTGTTTTAGGAATATTGATTTGTTTAATTAATTTAAGATTGTATTTTTTCGACAATAGATAGAAAAATGACCTAAGAAGGGATTTGATTCAATTTTGCAATGGTTATATTGTTTTCTTGAGTTTTCTTTGTCAAGTTGGGTTCATAATGTCTTAGCATGTTAAATTATAAAAGTTTTAAGTTGATTACTAAGTGCAAGTATGAACTGTAAATTTTATTAAAAAGTGAATTGCCAGATTGATGCTTATGATTGTGAACTATTCCTTTTGAGTTTGTCTATTAATTTTATCATTTGAATGTGCATATGGATTCCTAAACTATTCAGAAACATTTAATTAAATTCAATCAACCATTCAATAATAATTATGCAAATCCTTGTTTCTAAATTCAACTCATTCTAAGGAAACAATACACTGTCTTTTATTTCATACGCATGCTTCTCATTCAAACAACAACTTCCAAACTTTAACAACAAATCCAAATCCAATCTATCATACAAAAATTCAGTAGAAAATGCAATCCTTTATTGATCAACAATTACATCTTTACAACTTTTCCTTTCCATTTGGTTTCAAAGATACAAATGCAATGCATGTAACATCATCTACATTTCTTTTCCAAAATAGAGAACAAATATAATCTCCTTTACATTTCTTAGTCCAATTTCAATCTTCCATTATCAATACAAATGGTTTCACATTTCAAATATTATACAAATCAACCACTCAAAGTGGGAATGATCACAAATAAAATTGCTCAAAGGATGGGACTGTCAAATGGTATAATATTCTTACTACAAAATAGCAGCATGCTAGTTTCTCCATCTTTTCATCTTTGATCACAATAAGGAAGGGGGAAAGGCAACACTCTCCACCCAACCAAGACATCCAATGAGAAGGGAGAAGACATCCTTCCTCATTGGCCCCCGAGCCCCAACCATATTGAAATAAAGAATGAGAATCAACTCATGGCAACAATGGCTTCCACAACAAACAAGTAACATTATTTCACATGCATAAATCAACAAGATACATAGTTGAAGCAAAGAAAACAGTTCACAACTACAATTGGAAACCATTCACATAGAACATAGGCTTGATCAAGCAAGCCAACAAGAGAAAGGAACTATGGGGAAACCACTTATGCCTCCCTAATTGGAATTGGGCATCCACCTAAATCATACCACCAATAAACATATCAAATCCCATAAACCTTATGCCTCCCAACCCCTCCTTATGCCCCCCCTAAAGTTTCTCCCTTATGCCCCCCCAAGAGTAAGAAATGCAAGTAGTTTCTTTTCCAGGGTGGATCCCAATCCAAAACTCCCTCCATAATAAAACTGGTGCCATTGGTAATCCCTTATGCCCCCCATTGGAAATCCCCACAGCCTTATCCTACACCAAGTCCTAAGCAGTCTACCCAACCAGCCAAGAACACAAAACACATTCACCATTTAAACATGCAGGGAAGAGAAAGAAAACATTTAAAAACAAGCTCAAGATCCTACCTCTCCATAATGGAGTTTGTTCCAATATCCACAAGATTTCCAAGTTCCCAAAAGTAGTTCAAAACCAGAAATGCTCAAGCATGTAAATGAATCCAAATTCTTCCACAACAAGCTCCCAAAACAGCAAGCAAAAATGCACCCCCAAGAGGAATGAACAAAGTTTCAACAACCACAAATAAGCAAGGAGTTGCACTTTTAAAGGAGAGTGAAGAGAAGAGGATGATTTGGATCCATGTGGGATGCGAAATCATTCTTTCTCAACCCCAAGAGGAAGTAAACATCATGCACCTAAACACAATAAATAAAAATCACAATTTAACTTACACACTTCAAAACAACCCATACTCGAAAAAGTCTGAATTAAAAACATGTAAGAGAAGTGCAATAAGAACTTACAAATTGTCATTTCAAAATGCATTTAAAAGGCCTAAATTTAACCTATAAACCATAGGTATGGTTGGTGAATCATTTTAAGAGGTGTGGGACAAGTTTAACTTGTCCCACAAGCCTCCAAATTTGGCCTCCAAGGACAAATTCGAATTCCTAAGAGGATGAAGTGTTTAACACTCCAAAAATCTATCTTAAATTCTCTTACATATCCCTTACACCTTCTCACACATTTTTTACACACTCTTCCAACATTAACATTTAAAATCAACAACTTCATTAATTACATTCCATACCCCAATTTAATTTAATTAAAGTTTAACTATATGATCTCTCACATTAATCTACCACATTTAAATTAATTACAAGAAGGAACACATTACTAATAAAATACATACAAAAATAATAAACAAAAAGGAACACATAATAAAATACATATCCCATGGTCACATATAATGGAAATACCCCCCATGGGAATCCCTAACAAACACACACACACAAAAACAATTGCCATGGTGACCTTGTTGATTTCACCCATAATTCTAATATGGTTAGTCTCCAGTCCCCTGACATTGTTGTGATTTTTAACTTGCAAAAATGCAAATACCGCCTTCATCCTCGTGGCCATATCAGAACATCCAAAATGATATAAAAAACATTTCAAGATTATCTAAACACATGAATCATAACAATATCAAGAATTCAACATTATCATTTTTAATTCATAAATCCACTATATCATCATCTATACTATTCCATACTAGGTCTACTCAAAATATCAAATGTCACAAGTCCAAATCAATATCTATAATATGTCCATGTCAACAGTCTATCATCAGCCACATATTAAAATATCTCTATTGACCATCATGCATACTAACTGAATCCAGATTAATAATAATCCATGATCTAACATCTAACCATCATACTAAACAAAACATAATAGTGTCTATAATAAGATCAACAGTATCAAGATCAGTACCTAAAAGTGTCAAAGGGAAGTGGGCACTACAGTTTCTCCTAGGGAAAATAAGGTGTGTCTTTAAAAGGAAGGAGGAGGGTTCTTTATATAAGCTTCATGTTTGAGAGAGATTTACAACTTAGTGCATGTGGGATAAGGGTAAAGCAAGATTAGGAATGGATAAGGTTTTTTAAGAAAAGGTAATATTTATCTAGAAGAGTTTAATTTTTCTTTAGTAACTCATGGGACTTGGAGGATGTTTTAATTAATCAAGTGTGATTAATTAATAGGTAGATGTAAAATTATATAAGCTAGTTAGAGGAAAATTAGTATGATTTGGGGGATGTAAGAGGGGAATTTGATCCAATAAATAGTGATTTATTTATTTAGAGTAGCGAGCATAATTAATTAATAATAATTAATTAACCTAAGTAGAAGCAAAAATTAATTAACGAAACATCGTCAATCGACATCCTAAGTTATAGGAAGGTTAATTAATTAGCAAAATGTAATTAATTAACAGGAATAGAGGGAAAATGGTGGTTTATTGATGAAGTGTCATCAATTGACCAAAAGAGGGTGAAGATCATGGTTAATTACTGAAGTGTCATTAATTGATCCAATGAGAGGATAAGAGGTGTTTATTCGACAAAATGTCATCAATTATCAGGAAAGAAGATAGTTAGTGTAATTTAAGTATTAAAACTACATTAGTAGATTTATGGTGTCTACACTTGCAAACCGGTGCACGGATTGATGTAAGATTTTTCACATTATTCACCATTTCCAAGTTCCCTCACAACCCAAGTGACATCATTCACATGCATAGCCTAGATTTTCTATAGCAAAAAAACTCCAAATTCATGCCCTCATTATGTAAAATTGTATTTCCCACTATTATGGAGAACAGATCGAGCTAAAAATTTGTATGTGAGATAAAGAGAAAAAATCCATCTCAAAAAGTTGGTTTTGCCGAAATCTAAGGTTGGGAAAGCCACTTTCCAAAAATAGTAAGTCTCTACATGAGCACTTACCATAAATAGAAAATTATCATATAGGGCATATTTCTTCAAAGGCAATTTTAACATGGAACAACCAGGACAACAAAGAGAGGTGGTCAAAAGTAAAAAAGTGAAAAAGGAAATTTTCCAAAAATAGTAAATCCTCATGCTAAGTGCCAGAAGTTGTAATTAGTTCTATCTGTATTCACCTCTCTAATTTGTGACATCTTCATAGGGGTGAAAGAAAATGGCATAGATCAAATGAGATAATGCATCCTTCACGAGGATCTAAAGGTATTACTTTCGTCATGGTGGCATATAAGAGAAAATCAAAACATCATAAGGAACATTACCTAGAAGTAGGAAGTATTGTGTAGAGAAAATAGAGGGCCAAGGTCTCAGCTAAAATTCAAACCAAGGGGGTCATCCTAAATTTTCAATCAAGTTAGATCCATCTGTGCTTCCCTGGTGAGCTGGCTAAGCGAGCTCAATGAGCTAAGTAAGACAAAATGAGCTGGGAGAATTATTCAAAGTGATTTGGTTAGAGATATTAAGCAAAATTGATTCATTGTAGAACATTCAAGGCTTTGATCATCTCTTCCTGAAGGTCATAGCTTCCCTACGGTGATGGTGAATTGATTCCAAAACAAGCACTTGAGAATTATCAAGTAGAAAACACCATGTTAGCACCTAATGAGCCATTTCCATGGATTCTAGAAATGATCAGTAGTGAGATGAAGACAACGTAACATGTTATCGTGTCAAGCCTTGAATGAATCTCATAGATATGGATGACCAAACAAATAATTAGAGCTCAGAAAACATCACACTTCTTCAGTGGTACCTTAGGTAATCAGTATGTTGAAATTTCCAGGCCAAAGAAGGAAAATCCCATTGAAGATATGACTCCAATGGATTTTGAGTTTACCCGCATCTCATTGGGTCAAGCCTCACATGAGGGTGGTTTTCATCTATTCAGGAAATCCTCTTCACGTATCCTCACTCTAAATGAAGAATACAAGCAAACCATTGTACAGTTGGAGAAACAGGTAAAATATCTTAGTGCATACTTTAAACCCTTCTTAGGGCCTAAATGAACATCTTCTCTTTTGATCAAATATATTCCTCCAATTAGTAGTGTTGATCCTGAGGTAATAAAAAAAGCACAAGGTTACATGATACATGGGAAAGCTAGCAAGAAATGGGTTGAGAAAATCATCCAGCAAGGAAAGGAATTATTTCCAGAATTCATCTCTTGTATCAAATATGTTCTTACAACACTGTCAGAAGTGAGTAAAGAAAAGGAGGAGTTTACAAAAGAGGTCAATTATTTGGATGAGATGTTCCTACCAGTGTGTGAGATTATTTCCTTTGAATCTCACACCCTCTTGAGTAAGAACGTGTTCGCATCTGTTGTAGAAAACTTATATCAATTTTGGATCCATGTCATGGATGTGAAATATGTAATGCTCAAGAATGCAATCTCCAAGTTGGACTCATATATGTGCATACTTTCAAGATCTCAAATGAATTCTACCATTTTGTTTAGAGATTTAAGTTCCCTCCACTCACTTGAGGACTCATCATCAGAAGATATCATCATTTCATTCTAGGAGTTGGTCAAGAAAGAGGTAGGTGACTCTCTTTCCTTCAATGAAGACATTTAGAGTCCCTAGACAGTATCAGAAGTTATATTACCAAAATTTCAATAGATCATAAAGTTTGGCTCAATCGGTGTAAAAATATCAAGGATGTTCCAGGAACATGGATTAAAGTGTTGGGTTGGATGTGCATTTCATAGGTGGACAAGTTGATGGCTGCAATAATTTAATTCAACAAATAATTCAAGGAACAAGAGTAGGAAGCATGAACTAGCAAGTTCTTTATCAAGGAAGCTTCTTCATCAAGAAATGTTAGCTTCCCCTTTCTCTTTACTTCTCAATATTTCTTATCTCCCTCTTCTAATTCTTCATTGAGTGTAATCATTGTATTTTTTTGTAACCACTTAAGTGATATATTTTTTAATTGTAAAATTATTTTCTCAAAATTATAATAGAAATACGTAATTTTTCTTTTATAATGGCAAATTAAAAGTCACAACTAGAATAGGAACATGAAGATTTCTATGTGAGGGAAGATGACAAGTCAATTCATATTGTTATAAATTGGGATGGCTTCTCCATTCCGAATCATTCTGATAATGCTAAATTTGATAGCATCTATGTTGTAGCACTTTTGGATTGTTGTTGTTGGACTTTGTGTCATCATTTCACATGAAATAAAAGTGATTAACTAAAATGTGGATATGGGGATAGTTAATCTAATCTATGAACAACTATAAATAAAGTAAATAAATGCAGTAAAGAAGTATATAGATGATCCAAGTAAATATGAAAAAGGAAATGTTAACCCTAATATGCAAGAGGGAAGAGGAAAGAACTTAGCTGAATAGAAGATGCTTGCGGGACTATGTCACAGATGTGACTGGAAAATCTGGAAGAAGGAATGACTATGCAAAAGCCCCAAAAAGGATGGATATGGACTGATTCCCTAGAATGGAGTGTCTAGGAAGGGACTGGGGCATCTATGGGTGTTATGGTCTGCAAAATGGGTGCCATGGTCTGTGTAAAAGCACTAAAACTAAATCTCATAGGTTTGGGAGGTGGTCTGAAACCTTCATTGTTTGTCACATCAGATTCATTTCCCTATATTGGATTTCGATGTTAATCCAATATGATGAGAAGACTTTTAAAACCCTAAACAAATATCAATCCATAAAAAATAAAAATACAAATGAATGGGTCAGACCAACCTCAATTGCCACAATAGTGGGCTTACTAACTGAGTGTTGAACTACATTTCAGACCCAAATGTAGTTCTGGTGAGTGTGTGGATAATGTGCCCTGGGTTCTCTTGTGTCAATCACACTTTGTGAAGTAGTAAGCAATAACTAAATGTATAAAATTTAATACCATGTGTCATGAAATAGAATAGAATCTCTACCCCTATGAAGTGTGTGATGCAGATGTCCTAGTCTTGTACCTTGATCATGGAGCTATGTGGATGCAAGTGATCTCCAATTCAATAAATGGATGTAACTCTAGATGGATGATAGTAATGACTAGTCCTAGGTCCCTCATTATGGTCTCATAACTTTATATTTATAGGGTTCTCTTGATATAATTTTGTAATTAAACCTGAAATGGCTGACCACAAAAAAGAGAAGCTAAATGGCATATAAATAGCCCAAAAAGTGGCGAGAAAGTGTGAAAAGGGATAGAAATTTTTTGTGTACGGGGTTTGTAGACTAGTTTGAACCAACTTAGTATATGTAACCCACAATGCCAAGGGCGGAAAGTACACTAAACTAAACTGGTGTAAATGCATTTTTTAGGTATGTAAACCCTAAATGATTTCCCCCCTCCTTGGGGGTGCATGTGACATCACTAATAAGAGAATTTGTCCCCAAAAGAGGACTAACCACATGAACTCTAAAACTCTACCCTATAGGGGGAAGGTAATGTGCTTGGTAGAAACAAAGGCATGTACAAACAAGGATGGCTAGCCAAATAAAAGTGTTATTGAAACAAGCATGCATGTATAAAATGGTGTATAACCTACACAAATAGTGTAAAAACTACCTAGCAAAGTAGTAATGTAAATATGTAATAAGACAAGTAAGCCACACTAAGTGGGCCATAAACATGGGACATCACTCACAATGTCGCAAGACATGCAATTCCATCATGGTTATAAACAAGAAACAAGTGTGCACACCAAACAAAGGTAAATGCATGCAAACAAGAGAAAACAATAGCAAACAATGTAACAAACAAGTATCAAAGAAAATACCCTGTATAACAAATGTTGCACATGAAGCACCCGTTAGCATGTTAGCAAGATAACAATTATGTCAAAATCATGTATAACCAAGAAATGTAAAGTGTAAGTACGAAATGAAACAATAGCACCTGTGAGCGATGAATTTGGATGCCCCCAGCTACCAGTGTAGGAAGTGTAGAAGGATATCATCCATGTTGCATGTAAGAGACTTGTATCTGTGATCACAACTAGAAAAATATGTGAACGTGCATGTGTGGATGATATAGATAAATGACATACAAGTAATCTAACTAACATGTGTAATAAAGAGACTATGAAAAAGAAAAAGTAAGCAAGAGTAAAAGAAACCATAATATGCAGTATGATATGGATGGATGGAATGGAATGTAAAATGGAGTGATAAGAGCCACGTGCCCCCTGAGTGAATGGAAATGTATGTAGTGAGGTTCATTCAGTTTTCCCCTCAGCAGTCAAGAATGAACCGTAAACTAGAGTGCGTCATCAGGATATGTTTGAATAGTGTGTGTCATGTCTAGAGTGTTTTGGTGAATATATAAGTAGTGATGATAATATGTGTGATATAGAATATATGTGTGTGAACCCTATAGCTAAAGCTTATATCATGACAAAATGATTGTATAAGTGATGATTTAGCCTTAGTGTATATCACTATGAGATGAATGGATGAGTGATGATTCATCCCTAAGTGTATATCATGACGAGATGAAAGAGGGAGTGGTGATGTAACCTAAGGTGTATATCACTAAAATATGAAGGAATAGGTGACCATTTAACCTAAAGTATATGTCCTTATCCTAGAAATGTGACATGATGAAAGGTCAATTGATAATCATGTGATGAATGTAAGGTCCATTTGATTTGTAAACCCTTGGCATTCGAGTATGGACTAAGGAACTAAAGTGTTTCATTGGGTAATGAGTGCAGGGTGTAGAACATGATGTAGTATATGTAATGAACATGATAAATGACCATATGATGACTGAAATTTGTAATGTACAATGTGTGATGCAGACTAAGTGTAGTATGTATAGTAATGCAATGTATAGTGTAGAATGTGTGATGCAGACTAAGTGTAGTATGTATAGTAATGCAATGTATAGTGTAGGGTGTAATATGTGTAGTGTGCCTGAGATTTTATAGTATGTAGAATGCAATGCTAGATGTGTAGGATGTGTAAAGTATATATTATAGAGTGACATGTAAGATGAGTATCATATAATGCTAGATGCATGATGTAAACTAACATGATGTGGAAGATGTGCCACGAGAAAAATGTGAATGATATAGTATGTAGTAGAAGTAAGATGTAATTCTAGACTAGTATGATACACAAATTTCAAAGTGTTATAGACTAAATGTAGAATATATGGTGTATGATGTGTAATGTGTGATGAAACGTAATGTGTAATGCCTATGGTGCAATGTGTGGGGTTCATGTGTAGTAAGCCCTCAACAGTCAAGTGTGAACCGAAGAACAAGAGTGTGTCATTGGGTAATGACAATGCTAAAACATGTGATGAGTATGCCTAAGCTAGGAGATTAATGTACGATAATGAAAATATGAGAGATGTATCTATGTTAACATGGTGGGGGGGATGTGTTAGATGTTATACCCCCCAAGTGTGTGGTAATGTATGTATTTTTCAATAAATGATGTTGGTCAACCAAAAAAGAAATGATATATGAAGGTGGTGAAATATCATAGATTTTGTAAGATTGATTCAATGATGGGATAAATAAGGAAAGATCATATGATATGCATGATAAGTGATAGATAATTTTAGATGTATGTATGTACTGGTTGTTATGTAATAGATAGATATGTTAATGTAAGGTAAAACAAGGTTCTTTATTGTAAGAGACCCCTCAAAAGTCATATAAGAACCATAATAATATCAATGTGTTATCAGGTAATGACGATATTAGTGTATCTTTGTTAATATGAGGAGGGGGGAATTGTGTTAGATGTCATGCCCCCAGGTGTACTATGATGGTGGAGATCTATGCAGCAACGTGAGAGGTGTCATACCATTGTGGGAGAGCATTGTCTGTGTCATGATAAGAGAGAGGGCCAACACAATGGTAGGTTGAAGTAACAGTAGGACCATGCGATGGTGGCAGAATTTGAGATGTGTCTTGTTCATCAGTAGGATTAGTAGCTTTGGCAAAAGTGATTGGTTTTAGCTTATGAGGGATTGATGACACTACAAAATATTTGATAGGAGAAGAAGGTGGATTGATTTTGAGAGGTGGTTGCATAATTTCACTTGGTGATGTTGTGGATGACTTGAGAGGGAGAGGTGTTGCATTGATTTGTAAAGGAGGTTGTTTATGTTGACTTGGTGATGTCGTAGATGACTCGAGAAGAGGTGTTGTATCAATTTTGAGGGGTGGTTTCTTAGGTGGATCCTGAATTTCCTTAGAAATGATGGCATTATACTCATTAGACGAATCAGATTTAAAAACCCATTCAGATGTAACAAGTAGAGATGACCATGTAACAGAACGTTGTGTGGTGAATGAGATGAAACATTGACGCTCAAGATGATGGGTTCTTCATTGTAAATCATAACAATCATTATCATTATGTTCATTGATTTGATGATAATTACAATATGGAAGGCCGGGATATTTTCCAAGCCGATAAGGAGGATAACAATGAGTAGATGGTAAGTTGACTAATTGATGGGTTATGAGCTTTGGAAGAACATCGTGTTGTGTAGCATTGATTACAAAATTTAGAGGCACATGGAGCATAAATATTTGAGGTTCACTGCTGTGAGCACATGTATTAGACATAGACTCAAGATGTGATGTATAAGGAGAACAAACATGAGCCTGAGAAACGTCCTTAAGATGTTGGATTTCAGATTTGAGAGATGCAATTGTGGATTCCATAGACTGAAATTTATCTTGAAATAAAGAATGTATAACTTGAATGGATTTGCAAATAAATTGATTGGATTTGAAATCAAGGGATTCTTTAGAAAGATGACCAAATATAACATTGCTTTGGGTAGGCAATATGTTGATAGGCAGACACATAGTCTCTAGATTTTTTGAAGAGCATCTTTACAAGATGGGTGCATTTGAGTCAATTGAAGCAAGGAGACTTGACAAACATTAGAAGTCATGATAGAAAGCATGAGAAAAGCCCTAGATCAAAGGTGGATTCGTCAGCAAAATGATTAACTAAAAATGAACTAAGTATGTAGTATGGGGGTAGTTAATCTAAGCTACAAACAACTGTAATAAAGTAAATAAATGTAGTAAAGGAAGTATGCAAAGATTTAAGTAACTATGCAAAAGGAAATATTCACCCTAATGTGCAAGAAGGAAGAGGAAAGAGCTCGGTTGAATAACACATGCCTGTTGTACAGTGTCGTAGAGGTGACTGAAAAATTAGAAGTAGAAATGACTGTGGAGGAGCCTCAAAAAGAGTGGATCTAGACTATTTCTCTAGACTGGAGCACCTGGAGGAGGACTAGGGTGCCTATAAGTACTCTGGTTTGCTATCTGGGTGCCCTGGTCTGTGAAAAATATTTGAAACCGATCTTCATAGGGCTGAGAGTTGATCTAGAACCTTCTTTGTGTGTCACATCAAATTCGTTGTCCTACGTCGTATGTTGCCAATAACTCGAGATGAAGGAAATACCTGTAAGACCCCAAAACAAGCATCAATCCCTAAAAAGGAACAATGTATATGAAGGGGTCAGACTAACCTCAACTACCAAAATGGTGGACTTGTTAACTGATTGTTGCACTACAACTCATACCCGATGTAGTTCTATGTGCAAGTGTGTATGCACATGCCCTATGTTTCTCTTATGTCAGTCGCACTTCGTGAAGTGACGAGCAATAACTATGTGTAGAAAATATAATAGAATGTGTGCATGGAATAGAATAGAATCCTTCCCTCTATGATGTGTGATGTAGATGTCCTAGCCTTATGCCTTGATGATGGAGCTATGTGGATGCAAGTGATCACCAATGCAATAGATGAATGTAACTCTAGATGAAGTGATAGTAGTAAGTGATGTTAGGTCCCTCATTATGGTCTCATAACTTTATATCTATAGAGTTCTCTTGATCTAATTTTTTAATTAACCTCGAAAAGGCCGACCATAAGAAATATAAAGATGTCAAATGGCTAGAAACAACCCAAGAAGTGGCGGGAAAGTGTGAAAAGGACCAAGGTACCCCTGGTGGGACCAAGGCACCCACAGGCACCCCAGTACTAGCCTAGGTGCCCCATTCGAGGCTAAAATGACACGGGAAATGACAGAAGTTGACTGGTCCCATATGGATGTACAAGAGGTCGGTAATGACAGAAATAAAATAAAATAAGATGACCAAAAGACGGGGGGTTAATTAGTACTTTCTTCACTCAAGAACCTTCTAAATAGTAGTATGAGATTGGAACTAAATAATGTCTAAAGTGCACGATTTTGTGACTACAAAAAGCTACATTGCTTCGGGAAAATGTTGTTCAAATGATTTTTCAATTTCTCTCTTATGTCACCTTGCAAGCATAGTGATCGTAAAAGATGTAATTAAGGGTCTTTGATAAATCAATCAAGGAACAAATGTGCATACACCAGTTTGGAGCTTCTCACTAATACCATTAAACCAATTGAAAGAGATTTGAAAGCTATATTAAATCATGAGAAAACTCAGGATATATGGGTGATCAAGTTTCTCGAAATAACCCACTCACAGGAATATTATTCCTTGTCAACATTTCTCTCCTGGTGGCTCATCAGTGGCATTTTAACATGTCCTAAATTGTGACCCCATACAAGTAGAATTGGTAATCCATTGGTTTAGTGGAGTCTACATAACACTTAAAATCTCTTGGAAAGGAAGTCTGAATGACCCACTTAACATCTTCCATCTTGGATTAGATTCGTTATCAATTTTGTAATGGGAGCAATACACCTTTAAATGCAGAGGGGCGTAGCTCCAAAATAATGTCGCCCAACACAACTTATTTACCTAACTGTAAAATTTTCTGACCAACACTTCCATACCCCAGTTGAGAAGTGCAAGGTTGTGCTTATTAGTACTTTGTTTGCACTTGCATGAAATTAGTAGATCCTGAAAAACCATCAACATAAGGAAAAAAAAAAGGGAAACTAATTATAATATGATATGAAACTTCATTAACAGGACCTATATGGGTAGTTATCTTAAGCTTATATCCCATTGAATGGGATAAGTCAGGAGCTCACCATCCAACTTTGCAAATTTTAAGTCATTTCTCTCTTTACATCTTCTGACTTGATATGGGCCAATCCAAATTGTATTAAACATGTTGAAGTCTCTTAGGAAAATGTCCCATCTTCATCCCATTTGTAGCTAAACAAGATTATGTACTTCTTTGAACTCATGAAAGGATTATCTAATGCATTGATCAAACCATCTTACTATGACAGACATGTTGGTCTTTAATCTAGCATCCTCCTAGCTTTCTCTTTGGTATGCTTCTAGGATCCACGAGTATCTGAATATACTCTAAAATCTTTCTAGCATCCATGAAATGCTCCAGATATTGGTATCACTTGTGAGCATTTACAAGGGCTGAAATCTCAAGTGGACGGTGAAAACAATTCTTCCCTACCATATACCAGCATGAAAGGAGAGTTTATCCAATGGAGTCTTTTAAATGTTATTATATTAGCCGATATTACATGTTCTGACTAGTGGGGATGTCATTGCCTTTGGTTCTACTCCATGAAATTCTATATCACGACCCTCACAAGGCTCTTGTTTGAAGACTCGACTAGTCCATTTCCTTGAGGCATAGTCAGTTGGTTTCCTGTTTTCACATATACACCATATCTTAAGGCAAAACTAGTGATCTTTTTCCCCACAAATTGACCTTGATATTATTAATAACTATGTGTGTGGAATGAACTCCATGTTAGAGATAAAATGTAATGATATATTTTTAATCATTGAATACCTTTAAGAATACTGTACACTGTTAGCTACAGGAGTTAGCAAAAAAAATTGGGATCCTTATTTTTCTGGGAGTATAACACTGGGGTTTTTTATCTATATGTGTATATGGGTGGTGTCAAAACTCATGATTGTATGAGCTAGCACATTGTTATGATTTTTTTTCTTAGCCCATGGTTTTGGTACCCATTGATACTATAAAACCACTTTGACGATATCATATTGATGCTGTTTACATTTATTTTGACATGCAATAGGGTAGAGTAAAACTTGTGAAGTACATTATTGTATTGTACTACAATGAAGTTAATACAATAAGAGAGAGAAGTCTACTGCAATGGATCTCATAATCACTTGACAAAGGGTTTCCTAGAGATAAATATTGTGTTCCATCGTGTGTAGCGCTTCATATTTTGTGGCATTATTAGTATATGGGAATTTTATTTTTTATGTTACACAGTATAGCTTCTCCTTATATTTGTTTATTTGTTCAATCACTTTACACTCCAGATACCTTGTGACTAATTTGGACCCATCAAAGTGAAAGGCTCCATACATATCATTTGTTATCTGGATTAGGTTCTTAATTTGGACAACCTCGTATTGGACCCTATAAAATAGTTTATGGTAGTCAACACCCATCTGTGAATCTCTACATTCTAGATGGGGGACTTCACCAATTCCTGTAGAGTGAAGTTTAATCCATGTATTGAGAAATGGGATAATCCATGCAGCAATGTATTAGTACATGGCATATTGGCTGCTTCTTTCTCTCGGTGAAGAAAAAACATATTATTGTAGGGTTTATTAATTACCCACCTACACTAGTTATTTACATTAATTTTGTGGGCCATCAAAGTAATCAACCCTTGGGATATTAAGGGCAGTAGTTCTGGGTTGCAAAGTTGACCTTTGGAGAAGCCTTAGTGATAATTCTATAGGAATTTTTCTCAATCATTCTCAAGCTCCACTGCACCTCAATAGTACATTATCCTAGGTTTATGTTTGATTCAGATAACCCTACAACATTGATTAGTATGATCATGGGATGGCTTGCAATATGCCAAAATGCCTTCTCTTTTCCCCACTTGGTACAACGTGTTCCATAGGTAAACTCACCATACTTCTAAATACCTAAGTTATATTTTGACTAAAAATTCTATGTCCATTTGAGATGTCATGGAGGCCATAACTATGATTTCCTCCCATTAGACATAGACAACTCATCGATTACATAAGGGCCTATGCATTAAACATCCTCAGCAAGTGTGTTGAAGCAAAGAGAATGCCCTCTAATCACATGAATTGTTAGGGATTGTGATTTCTATGCATGAAACACTATGTGATTTTAAGTGAGAAATTCCAAGTTGTACCATCTTCTCACTTATTTTTGGGCTCATAATATAATATTTGAATTTTCACTAGAGAGTTCTAATATGATTATTCTGGTGCACACAATAATTTGTTGTTAAGAGATTCTTAATGTGTGTGAATCTCTACCTCGGAGCCCTTAATGATATTGCATAATTATTTTTCACATTGAAGTTATACCAATTAGTTCATTAGTTCTTTAAAGTAAGTCTATAAAATGCCTAAGTGTTTGTTCTTAACCAAATGGTGATTCTCCTGGACATTAGAATGGTAGCAATATTGGTCATTCTCCCCAAAAGTTATCATAGAATGCAAATGATCATTCATAGAAAAGGGGTTCAGGTGAATCAAATTTGGATCTCCATGAGAAATTAGCCGACTGTCATCTTATTAAAGTTGATCTGGTAGTCTCTCAGGACTCCATTGGTGAAGTTCAACACCCTTCTTGGTAGCATAAAGGTCTAGCATGCATGATCATATTACAATACCTGCAAAGTTAGTACTAAAGCTTATCATGAGGTCAAACATGGTTGGTATGATGTGTCATAAGTGTTAATGATTTTGTAAGTACGATCATCAGGGGAAGTTCATGAGTTGTAGAGAGTTAAGCCATGGCTTCAATTATTTATGGATCAATGATCCCTAAACCTAGATCTTGGTGAAACCAGCATGGTGGCTTGAGAGGATGGACCTTCATAAACATGTTAAAGATTCCTTTTAGTAGGGTTCAAAGAATGTATCACTAATCTCCCTACATCCATACTGAATTTTTTCTCACAGATCTGTCCATGTGATCCTTGCTGGATTTGAAAAAATAGTGAATAATCAGTCCAAGTAACACAAGGATGTATAGTCATTAATCATACCTCTGAGAAGTCATGTTTATAAATCTTTGAGAAAGGATTCCACCAACATTTGATTAGTGAAAGGATGTATTTATGGTGCATTTGTGGGTCCCCCAATTTTCATGTCAGAATGGAGGTTGTTTTGTCATTGATATAAAATCTTATGGGTAAGAATTTGAGTTATATCCTGAAGGATACCATCACAAAGATATGAAAACATGTTTTTCAAATCCACTCATAAACACTCTTTAAGATTTGGAACCATTGAGGGATTTTTGAGATAATGGTCTTTCACGTAGGCTATAGATAATTATCTCTAAAATCAATGACATAACTTGGATTTCCCACCGTTCTATGAACAATCCTTAAGACAGTGAACCTGGTTTTCTACCCAAGAAAAACCCTCCTAGCATAGTGACTTAGAAGAAGTTTATTTTTTGGTCTCCAAATAATCTCAGAGATAATTCCTTTGAGACTTCAGAGGTTGTGTATCAATTCCTTTGGGATTAACAAGCCTGGTGGTTTGGTGTATCTATATTGGTTTCAGCATTAGAGAGCTAAATCTTATTTTTGTGAAAATTTATAGTTTTAGGGTTGTGATGGAAGTTCCAAGATGAAAATTAAAATATTCCAAAATCCTTTGGAGATTTTCTACATGTCCATGAAAAGTTTTAGGTAGGTTTATTAAATAATTTTTGAGTTATATGTCTCCAAAGTTTTCTTACCAATTTTGGATTTAAGGGCTAAAAGCTAGTGATGGAGGTTTAAGTTGTGTTTGATTGTTTTTGATCTTTGACTAATGATTTTTGGTCATTAATAGTTGATATACACCTGATATGATGTTTTGAATTTATTATTTGGATTTAAATATTTGTTTTCTTTCCTAATCCCTAATGGCCTAATTTATCCTCTTAGGATTTCCAAGAAGGTGTGAAGGAATAGGTGTGTTGGATCAATTTTCTCAACATGAGCTATGCATATTAGTGATTAAAGATGTTTTCTAGGTCTCCCTTGAAGTTTTTCCTACATTGGTTGAACTTTGAAGTGACATTGAAGGTGATTGGAGCTTGATTTCTCAAGACTGGTTCTTGAGTCTTGTTTGGTAGTTTTGAGAAGTTTCAGAGATTAGCTTGGTTGAAGACCTTACACTATGATTTGGATTATAAAGTGAGTTGTTTCAGAAATAATATTCAGATATATTTCAAATGGTATAATATTTTAGCCTTGATGATGAATTTTTCTATGTGAACTCATTCATTCTTCAGGACTGAATTATGAGTGCTGGAAGACCTAGTTATGCTTGTTTGTGGTGTGATTCATGGTGGAGATGGTATTTATAGAGCTTCCTAATATATTTTTTGATGTTTAGAGGTTGCTCCAAAATTGTGTGTAGATTTTTGTGTCTTGACAAAGCTAGAGTATGACCTTGATGATCATGATGCATTCGTTGGAGTTTGAAAGCTTGTTTTGAGCTAGTTTGAGTGTCTAGGTTTTTTTTATGTTATATTGACCCTTTCTGACCTACATGGGTATTTTGAGATGTTGTATATGATTATCATAATGTTTTATTTGTTGGAATGACTGACCTTAATGTTCATGTCTGACCTATGGTTTTTTTGGATTTAAGTCGTATATATAAAGCATGTTATATTTGTTTATTATGACTAGTTGTGAAGATGGGGTTATGAGCGAGCCATATGAGGAAGAAGAGAAGCATAGAGGGGGAAATAAATATTTATGAATACCTGATAAATATTGAGGAGAATATGTTCAAGGTGAATTGACCTAATCAGTAAATAAGAGTGCATATTTGAGTGAGTTGAAGAAGATCTTGTTTTGAGAGGGTTTGAAGAGAGAGGAGCTGAATTTGGATCACTATTAGTTATGGGAGTGGAATATCATCAATGATCATACATTTTAAGTGGTTTAGTTATCACTTTATCACCTTATGGGGTTATAGCGTCCTTGTAGGGTTGGTGCCCTACTAAACTAGGGGTTAGTGCTCCTTGTGGGGTTGGTGCCTCACTAAAGATATCTTGCATGATGTGTAATATTGTTACAAGTCCTTTGTTATGAGTAATATTAGTAGATGTTTCAATGGGTTTTCTTCCCCTTGAGGATTTACCACTTATATCGGGTGTCTTATGTTCTATCTCTTATTGAATGCACTTGTGAATGTTCAATGCACACCTAATAATCTCACATGGTTTACGGATGTTAAATGGTTGAATTGAATGATGAGTGTAAGTAATAGTAATTGAACTTTAAAATTATTGTACGACTAATTCACCTCCCCCAGTCACTGTGCTTCCAAAAATTGGTATCTAAGCTGGTCCTTGTGAAGCAAATTTGACTACTTAAAGGAGATCTTCTTAAAGCACATGTTTTTTGATCAAAAAGGGAGAAAATATTTTACCATATCAAGGTAATATGTTCAATGGATTTAACTATGTCATAAGGAGATTCAAAATGAAGGTACCTCTAATTTATCTTAGATACTTTTATTTATCAGACCCCATAGAATAAATTTCCAAGGATATCATTTTTGGTGCATTGGAAAAATGTGTAAGCTGCATGGTTGTAGATTGTAATTATGCTAGAGAGTTGTGGGAAAATTTGGAGTACATGTATAAAGATATCATTCCTTCTAGTGGTATTGAAAATAATGTTACAAGAAGCTCAAAAGGAAATGACCAAGTTAATGTGACTAATTTAACAAGGTAATCCTCAAAGATGAATTTGAAAAGGTCCTTAAGGAGTTAAAGTTTCAAAGAAATAAGAACATGGATTTGATGTCATCAAACATTGACTACAAATAAAAAGTCACTCTTATTGAAAATAAATTAAGCTAAGATGCTAAGGAATTTGAATAAATCAATAAACAACTTGAAGATCATGTTGAGAATATTACAGCTAGTATAGAAGCCAAAGAGGAGGAATATGTTAAGCTATAAAAAGAGTTAGAGAAATCATCAAGTAGACTGAAGATGTATCAAAGGTTTGAGAAAAATTATAGCAATCTTGATTGTCTCCCAAGTAATCAAAGACACTCTAGTGACATAGCAGTTTTGGGCTTCAAAGTTGAAGTAAAGAAGGATAAAAAAGAAGGATGAATCAAATCATGAACCTACTAGAGCCAAGGATGATGTCAAGAAAGTATTTAGAAAGACTAATGCAATGAAGCTCACTGTAGTGCCCTAGAGTTCTCTATGTTATTTTCTTTTCTTTCTCATTCCTTTTCTCTTCCATTTTTTTTCTCATTTTGTTTTTGGCTTTGTCTCTTGTAGGTGTAGGAGGAGCTATGGATTTTTTTATTAAACCAGTATTGTATTTGTATGAGAAATTCATACAAAAAAGAAACAAGAAAATTTTTCTCTCTTTTTTTTGATCCACATATTTTTCTTTTGTGAAATGGGGTGGTGGATTTGAAGAGGGAGGGTTGCGCTAGGGAATGGGGTGGAAAAGGGAGGAGGAAGGAAGGGGGGGTCCGCATAGGGGAAGGTGTGGAGGAGAGAGGGGGTGGCAGCCGAGTGGGGGTAGAGGTTGTTGTGCAGGGGGTAGCAAGGAGGCGGCGCTGGGTGGTGTTGTGGATGGTGCTACAGAGGGCGGTAGTGGGGCAGAGGTGGCGTTGCGCAGGGTTGGGGTAGTGACGTGGGTAGTGGTGGGTGGAGGGCTGCTACGCAGCTGCAAAGGTGTAGGACGGTGGTGGCATGGCTGTCGTTGGAGGGGGGGTAGTGTAGAGTAGGAAGCCAAGGTGGTTGCGTAGGAAGCGGTGGCGGCAGAGTTGGGGGTGGCTGCGGAGCATGGGGGGAGGGGTTCGGCCCTCCCCCAAACCTCTTCTTTTTTTAAAAACAATTTTTTTTGTTTATAATAGTTAAATCTTTGTTTAGTTTTTTTTTTGTATTAAGTTATATAGTTATATATATATATATATATATATATATATATATATATATATATATATATGCACACACACACACACACACACACACATATATATACACATATATATAACAAGGTATAATTAAATATATATTACAATACGTTTATGTTATAATATATAACACTACAAAATTACTAATATAGTATAATATACCTGTTTTATAATGAATAAAATATAATACATCTATATACATTTTTTTTTAAACATAATCTAGATTAAAATAGGATCATTAAGGAATCATAGGATGAAAAAGTATAACTAGATCAATGCCTGAAATAAATTTGTAACTAAGTAAATTATTAAACAATTTTTCTATAAGTTGTGAATAATAAGGTCTAGTTTTGAAATCCATATGGACTACACAAATCTGAAAACTACATGATCTATACAAGAACAAAAAAAAATTCCCTTGCTTATGTGGAGAGAGAAAGATGTAGAAAACTATTTCTCATGATATAAGAGATTGCACTCCAAGAATGATATTTCATTTAGCATTCAAACATGTTACAACATTTTGCAAGAAAGAATTTTATATCCAAAATAACACTACATCCAATGTTTTATTTTCTCTCCAGGTGAGGTTACAACTAGTTCATATAAAAGAGAAGTATCTAATACAAGATTTCTTATAGAAAAACATACTTTCTTTACTCAACCTTCCACTTCAAAAAATATATTCAAATCAATGCATATTAAAGGAATATAACTATTTTCTACTCAATGCATTTTAAAGGAGTATAAATATTTTACAAGACTTCATTTGCAACATTCCTCAATACATCATATTTCAAACATACTAAAATACATAAGAAACAACCTAACAAACTCCTTCCCAAGATTGAAAGAAAGCTTTTCAAATACTAATGGAATACCAATCTTACAAGTGATTTTCAATTTACAAGATGAGGTCTTTTTTTTTCCATGCCAAAGAATCTTCCCACATAGCCATACTCTAGAGGTTACAATGCAAGTAATGTTTCACAAGATTTGAGAGGAAAATGAAACTCCAACTATCACCAACTTCCAACTTTGAGATCCAACTTCAAATGCCTTCAAGAAATCCATATAAGGAGAAGAAGCTTGTTTTACCACCCAACCATAGGCATCATTACATGCCTTCCCAAGGTTGGGATGCATGTTAGCCTCCCCCAAGCCCATGGAAAAAAGGACTACTATCCACAACTATGCACAAGAGTGAGGGTGAACAGACAACATTACATCCACACACAAACAAGGAAAAGATTAAAACAAAACTCCAAATTCTAAAAAGATGAAAAAGATGAGAAACCATGTTCTACCTCTAAAATGGGGAAGAGAAGAAAGTTCTCCAAAAGCTATAACCATCATTAGTTGCACAAAACATGATCTCCATACCCTCCTTATTTCTCCAAATTCATTCAAGCCCTCCTTATTTCTCCACCCTTTCACCAATCCTTCTTGGAAGGATTTTCAAACCCCAAAGGGGTTTCCTTACCAAGAATGGAGAAGGAGGTTCAAGCCAAATGACCCACATTCCCCACCTCAAACCATTTGAGGGGAGTAAATAAATCCTACAAGGCTTTCCCATCAAGCCTATGAGGATTGAGAGGGGAAAATCCCTCTCTCTTCCCCCATGAACTCCAAAACTCCATCATGTCATATGATGGAGGGAGAAAAATCAAGTAAAAAACAAATAAATTCTACATGCAACAACAACATTTCCAAGTAAACAAACTAATATCTAGCATGATATAACACATACAATAAAGTTCAAGAAGCCTACCTCCAAAAAGCTCTCCAAATTCAATCTCTTCCACTTCTTGACCCAAGCAAACTCTAGCTCCCAATCCACAAGCCTCCAAGTAAAAGCTCCAAAAAAAATTCCTCTTCTTTTCCCATGAGGGAGAATTTGAAGAGGAGCAAGAAAAAATCCTCACAAATGAGGGGGTGACATGTGTCACCCCTCTCTTCCCTCAAGGTCAAAGATGCCAAAGATAAATGAGAGAAAGGGTAAAATGGCTTTTAGCCCTCTTCTCCCAAATTACCCAAAAATATAACAAAACAATCTTGTGCAACTTTTAACAAAGCACACTTATCCATACCCCTTACATGGATGTGACCAAAGGGAGGTAAAATGGGAAGGAAAACTCCCTCTAAGCCTTGGAAATAATCCCCCTACCTATAAGGTAGGGTCCAAGGGCCCATTTTCATGCTAAGGGAACTCCCAAACTAAAAATGGGTCCCTAAAAATGCCTAAAATAACCCAATTTCGGGTTTGGCAAATTTGGGCACAAGGGTAGAGGGTGTGGGGCCCACCCAAGGGTTCACATGTGACCCTTAACCCTTTTGATTAGTACATCATTAAAAAAAATCAAAACTTAACATAAGTGGAGCCATTAATTCCCCAAAACAAGTTTGCAACACAAGCTAAACACCCTAAGTAGGATTAATAATACAAGACATATTACATTACAAATGAGGGTCACCCATGGTGCCCAAAACAATAATTCTAATGCTAATGCCCCATGTAATAAACACAGCTAGGACTTAGTGGCATGGGCTACTTGTGCAAAGTTACGTAGTTGGCCTGAATCCCACGTTCTCCTGTGACCTATCATTTGCACACTCATTGCACACATTAAACGCACCTGTTTGATAAAATATGAATCAACTATTTAGTAAGATATCAATGAGTTCTATACTAACATATCATCTTTCTGGAATAAAAAATGTGGCAACATGCACAACTATACATAATTCACCATAAGTTAGACAATGATAACGTGACATGTATCCATAGAATCCCAACATGCAACTAATTGAGTATCCATCAATATAATTACGTTCTAAAACAACATCATACCAATTAGTATCCATGACATCATACGATAATGCAAACAACATAGTAATCAAGCTAAATTGGCGCTATACACCTAAATCTCCATACATGTCTAATAAGATCAAATCTCCTAATGCAATGTCCAACATATATCAAATCCCTGCCAAAACATGTGTAAGAGTATGAGGAACAACAAGTAATTGAGCTATAAAAATGTGGGCACTACACTCACAAGTATGTTCAATGGTGTTTGTTATTATTGTAATATATTTTTTCATATACCTAGGGACTATAGAAATACATTCAAGAATGCATTTCCATGGAGTAATGGAAGGGATGATCACTCATATCAGTCTAGAGACATCATATGCTATAACTGCCAAAGAAGGGTCATATAGATAGGCATTGTTTTCATAGATCATCAAGAAAAAAATGGAGGAATGAAGGTCATATTGAGGTTGTATGGTATAATTTTAATCATGATGGACATATTACTAGACTTGTTATCAAAAGGGACCTAGAAAAAGAGATGGATCTCTTAAAGGTAAGGATCTCATTGTTTATTTCAAATGTAACTATGTTGGTCACATTGCAAAGTACTTTAGGAGGAAAGTAAACAACTACAAGTGGAAGGAAGAGGTCAAGTCTAATCACAATGAAAAACTAAAGGAAGAATCTAAGTCTACTCAAGAATACCATCAAGTGGATGATATAAAAGCAAGGAATCTTCAGTCAATAAATTTCAAGTTGGGCTAGGTGCATTGGCACTTCATCTTGATAAGTTTAGAAGCTCACTTGAAGCACATGTAGCTACCATTTCCCTCCTTTTTTCACTAAAAAAGATGTTAAACATGCATATTCACAACCATTCATAACACAAGATACATCATAACATAGTAAATTAGCAATACATATAATAAGGAAGTTTAATCATCATACAAACTGATTAATAACACTTGAATTCTCAAAATGCCATGTTTAGATGTGATCACTTTAGCTACCCAAACACACTTATTCATTACAACTATGATTCATTACATAACAAGAAGTTGATTATAACAATACCTAGTATTTCCATGTGTTGTACCATGTGAGCTCTCTTGGTGCTCATATAGACTCTGAAAGCTACATACTACTCAACACTTAGAACCCTGAACTAGAACTCAGAATTAATACATAAAAGTATGCATCACCCATATATATACACAGTGGGGACTTTCCCTTCACCATTTACATGCATCTTTCATAAATAAAGGTGTGCTCTAATAATAACTTGCATGCTTTTCTAACTCTTCTTTAAAATAGATCAAGCTATAAATATCTTACTTTAACCATGTTTTAATTCATATATTTATATCACCTCTTGCATGTGTTTTATCTTCCTTGATCACCTATTTTTTGTCCTTGGGTGTGTGCCAATTCATCTAATTTATTTTCTATTTTTAGCCAATACTCCAAAATTGGATAATTCCTTGATCTGTATACATGCGTGCAAGTCTTGCGCAGCAAGTTTTTTCATTGGGGTGTGTGCCTCCATGCACCACTTTGTTTCACTTTTCTCCTCACCCATACACCCCCGTGCGGTCCTCCAAACCTTTTTAAACCTATCTATACTCTACGTTGAGCTGATACTTAGTTAATTTTTGTGATCAACATTACCCCACAATATGGATATTTTCCATCCTCGACAATACATGAACCAAATACTACTCTTCAAAATAATTTATTGAAGAATGAAAGAATAAAGAATGGGGCCCTTTACCTAATGAATCAAATAATATCTCTCTACCATATGTGTGCATATCCAAACTTAGGCCTGAGGTGGATAGAGAAGTTCTAGGAACTCCTTGTTCAAAATACTCTCTAGCTCTTTCCACCCTACGAGCTACTTAGTAGCTTTGTCTAGCATCGATTCAATAATATTTGGTACTTTCTCAGGTCCCAACTCGTTAACCTTATCCTTTATCTCCTAGACAAATACATCAATTTTTGACACCACACCCACAAAATTATCTATTATGCATGTGACCAAGGGATAAAGCTCCTTAATTCTTACCTCAAGTGTGTCTTTCATGGCCTTAATTAGATCTCTCTTATGTGTAACCTTAGTCATTACCTTCTCACTCCCAACCTTATTATCCTTCATTACAGCCTAAATCTATCTCATCTTTGCTTCCTCGTTGGTGGTATGTGCGTAAGGATAGGTTCCAAGTCCTGACAGTTGTCAAATGTGCACGCTGCCTTCTTCATGGCCTCTTTGATCTTTGCGATCAATACCTCATATTTTTCTACCTTCTATTCCACTGATTCTTTATTATTATTCTTCAACATGGATAACACCTCAGCTGATGGCACTTTCTCACCCTTCCTCTCCATTATGATCATGTGCACCAGGTCTTCCAGATACTCCAAATCTGTGGAATACTAAACATGGGGTTGTTCTACTAGCTCCGAGCATGTGCTCATAATACTTTTGATTATATCACATACCTTGTCATATGCATCCATTATGAGCTTATTTTTGACCCTTACCTCTTCCTTGAGATTTTTTATTTGCTCATCTTTATGTTCATTATCACTCCTTGATAGTTGTATAACAGCTCCTTTATTTATATTATTGTGTGCTAATTTAATTGCCATCTTATTAAGTGCATTACAGGCTTTTTCATTAGTCAAATCAGTGGGATTGATGGCAGTGAGGAACACATCTGAATTATTTTTCATCTTCCTTTTGGATTAGGCATCCTTATTTATTTAAAATTTCAGATCCTCTATGTTTTTTGGCATACTCCAAGACAACATCTTCTTGGTTTGCATCTTCACTCCTTTATCAATCAATTCAAGAAAACAATTCTTCTTTCAACATAGTAATATGGAATGTGGCCCTTAAGACCTTTTTTTTATCATCAATGTAGCTCATCTAAGGATCTTGGAAAATTTCCTTCTTCTTTCTTCCACCATTTCACTTCCCCTTGGTCATCTCCTATGCAATATTTAGTTATGCACTACTCCCATCACCATCTACATTGCCTAAACATTCCCCAATAGGCTACTCACCATCACCTTCTTCCTCTTCTCCATCTCCCTTGGTGCCTTCCTTGTGCACTTCCCACACTTCTTCATCGTCTTACCTGGTCTCATCTTTTGGGTCCCTCATCATCATGAGTTGCCTCTTCATTGTGTGCGACCTCCTCTGCTATATTTTCTTCTAAGTCATCGTCAATCTCCTCAATGTGAACCACCCATGGATTTTTCTTTGTCAGGGTTTTCTTTTTCTTTACCAGACTTGACTTTGTTGTCGTGAAAATAGGTGACTTCTTGGGCACCTCTGAAGTACTTACACCTTTACTCTATTTTCTATGTTCCTGTAGTATTTTCTGTCTTCAAGATTTGATCAAGTGTAATCTCAACCTATTCTTCTTCTTCTACCTCATATTCCTCCCCCTCATCCTCTACCTTTTCTTTCTCTTCTTCTTAGGGAGGAGTATCCACATGCCTTCTTTTTATTCCCATAGTCTGCTTCCTCTGTGGAAGATATGGGAGATTAAGATCTCATTTATTGAGATAATTATTGTCCTTCAGCTTGGGCCTGAGATAAATAAATATCTTAAATGCTTTCTTGTGCACTACGACGGTCATGGGACTCAAGTCCATGTTGTCAAATTTTATGATCTCTACATATGCTGACCTAGATGGATAAACATAGGTTGTGCACAAGGTATGCTAATATGAGTAAACACTATCCGTGCCAAATTTCAGCTTATACGCTTCTTTAATCTGGTTCACTACACTCTGGAAGTATTTTATTGTGAAGGAAAAAGGTAACTTGTACCAAGGCCCAAATTCTCTATTGGTGAGTATGAACCTTCCCAAGCAGAAGTGTTGGTGTACTTCAAACTCTACCTTTCTATCAAGCAAGAAGGGAACCTCCCTAGGTATGCACCATTCATTTTTGAATGCCTCACACATTCATTTGTACCACTTGTCCACGTGTAGTTTGTAGGGGTTTGTGATTGCCCCATCATATGTGAATGTTGCAAACTTCTCTACAGGTAACTTGTGATCTACTATATATATCCACATTTTATCCTTCAGGCCATCTAGTTCCCCAATCTCTCAAAATAAAATTAACAATAGAATCGTGCCCCAGGTTATTTTCTGACCTCTACCTACCTAGACCCTTGCTTTTTCAACTATCCCCTCAACAATGTAAAACACAATGTTATAAAGGGTTTTCTACACCATCTTATGTGCAACATGTAACCACTACCTGTTTACCTGCGATCATCTTTCTGATGCACCCAATTTATAACTCACCATGCACATTACAAATCTTGTGTCAGAATTAGTGATGCTTATGATAACGAATGCGTGGTTACCTCGTTGATAGTTTAACTTTGTGGAAATGGCCTCTATTGCCTCATCATCCTTGAAGTCTTGTTCGATTTCAACCCCTAAGTTGCATAAATCAGTTACTCTTCCAACCAACTGTGCGGCAATGCACATTTTCCTCTCTACAAAATAAAATAAGTCTTCATGTACCCTAGACATCAACCATTGGTAAAGGTGTTCTGACTTCTCGAAGTAAGGCAATTCATACAATTGCAACGTCCCTATGCTTTTTAGGTCCTTCTTCACTATATCATCAATGAACAACTACCTTTATGATGTCCTTTGTGCCAATTATTTCATGAAATCCTTTCTTATCTCTCCTTTGTGGGCCTTTGTGTGATGATTATAATCATCTATTTTGCACTTTTTCAGGTGTGAAACCCATGGTTAATCGATAACTACTTCAGGAGGGTACTGTATCTCAGAGAACCAGTCCTCTGGTGTATCATCAACCACATTATTATTCTTATTCTTGTCCTTAGGTGAACCTTTTACTATGGTAGCCTTCTTTGGTGTCATTTTTCCAATTTGTAATTGTTCAAACTTCAATTCCAACAAAATATGTGCACTAGGTGCTAAAATGTACTGACTTAATTATGCCACCTCAGTGCTAAGCATCCAAATCCAATCAACCCATCAAATCCTTTCTCTTAACTATCATACCTCGTGCTCTAGTTCATTTTTCACAACCATATGCCCTAATTATATAACCTTGAGCATTGGGAATCCACACTTCTACAAATGCTTGTTTGAACCCTAATATCTCGATTGTTCTTGTCTTCACACATTTCCTCCACACTTCCGCTTCCACTGAAGAATCTCTCACACTCAAGGCTATGTCCACTATGATATGGTTTTTCCTAGCTTCTGGTTCATTTTACTCTTCGTACTTCACTTTTTGTACTTAGTCGTTCCTCAAATGCTCAAATGCACAAGTTCTCAAAGGTAAGGTAAAAATGGACTTTGCCCGCACACCATTTATAGTTTTTCCCAATTATTCCACATTTATCGATCCTTCACCTACTAGAAATTTCTACTTTAAAAACACTTTTTGCTTTTTCTCACACTTTTCTCTTCCATGCACATCAGTCGTAACCTTCTGACATGCCACTACTTCTTAGGTTGGATTCATCCTTGCATTTATCTCCTTATCTACACCCCATCTACCTCTACACCATCTACCAAGTAATCTGTCCTAATACTACCTCCCTCGCATTCTACTACATGGCCATTTCCTCCACGTGGTTTCCAATCTGAGCAATATCCATCATACTGAGCAATTTGCTAAACCTTCACACACCAACAACTTTAAGCACCTTTGCACCCAAAAAAATTCTTTCGCACACTTATCTCATACCTTTGTGCACCTCTATCTCATGCCCATGTGTACTCAGATATCATCTTTTGAAGGAGCATATAATCTTTTTCTTGTAATCAATCCTACTTCACCCCATACTAAAAGTATGTACATTCCTATGTACATCAACTTAACAGATAGTAATCAGCTCTTGCACGTAAACACATTTATTATAACAAAACACAAAAAATATAAACATGAAAGGTAAATCTAATCTAAGTGGCAATGCTACCTTATTACAAACAAAAAATAAGCTCATTTACAGTAGGGCTTCATCCTACTCTCATTGAAGTAACCGAGCAACATGGTGTCATCCAGCACCTTCAATTGACATGTGTCTAATTCGAATATCTCGGTTACTACAAAAGGTCCCAACCAATGAACTTTCAACTTCCCTGGATGGTGCACAAACTTGGAGTCATAGAAAATTACCATATTTCCCATAGAAAAGGACTTATTCTTGATGTTCTAGTCATGACAAGCATTTTGTCTTTCTTTCTCCATCTTATGACTCCAACATGCAATAGGGCATTACTAATCCAACTACATCAATTTTTCAATGTGCTCATCAACTTCATGTTCATCATCCAATCCTTTTGCATGTGTAATATGCAAGGATGGAAACATAAATTCCATAGGTAGTACTGCCTCTGCACCAAACATGAACTGAAATGGTGTGGCCTTGTTCAACCATTTGTAAGTTGTTCTATATGCCCAAAGTATTTTTGAGACTTGTTCATCTCAATCCTTTCTTCCAACATCACAAATATTTGTCATTGTTTGTCCCAAGATCTTGTTGAAAGCTTCAGCAATCCCATTAACCTGTGGGTAATAGGGTGTAGCCTTATGATGAGCCACCATAAACTCTACTAGTAGAATTCTAATAGTTGCATTAAGGAATTGAGTCCCTCTATCACTTGTAAGGATTAATGGACATCCATACTTGCTTATAATATTCTCCCATAAGAACCTATTTATTTTTGTTGTTGTAGAATCCTTTGTAGGTGCAACATGCTCCCACCTTGTTAAGTAATTTATGCATCTAATGATATAGTTCACACCTTTCCTATGCACACGTGGTGCAATAGGGCCTAAAAATTTAATTTCTGACTTTTCAAATGGATCTACACTTGTTATAGGCCTCAACGATATTTCATCTCTATTCCCAGGCTTACCTATCCTCCAATAATGGTCACAAACTTTGACAAATGCCTTAACATATTTTTTTAAAGTGTTTCTGTACGTCAGAAAAGCGACAGGCAAGCGTGAGAATCAACAAGTAACTCTTCCACATACCCGACCTCCCGAGGTCGTGCCAAGACAGCCGGTGGGGGGAGAATATGTAGAAAAACTAGTTAGGCAGTCTAATGTCTTCGACACGCACTAGTGGAATTTGTGAATCTAAGGCAAAGAAGGCCCTTCTAACTTGGACTGGTGTGATAGATCGATCAGCAAGGATGACTGCTCGAAGGCTCCAATCAATATCGAGCTCTGGCATGATTCGATCTATGGGTTGTGGAATATGTGGAAAATGACATGGGATTGTTTCGTGTATATCTCCTGATAAGGTCATATAGTAGATTCCCTGGGCTCTCTAGGTCCCGTGATTGTCATACGAAACAAAATGCAAATCTAACTGTAACAAAACAAATTCTAACTACGTGAAATAAATCTAACATATATATCTTTTATTCTTCTAAGAAATATTCTAATAATTTTAAGGAAAGCAAACTATTTTAAGCGTATCTAGAAATAATAACTAAACAATAATTTGAAACAGACAAGATAACCGAGTGTAGTTATTTGCCTGTGCGATTTTGTAGAATTACTCTAAATAAAATAGTTTTTCTAATCTACCGGTAAGATTCTCAATCCTACCTCAGAAGTGAAGAGTGAATCATAGTTTCTCAGAAACTATCAATCCCCACAGCTTCTCTGGCAATATCGAGAATATAATTTATTGAAATAAAGCGATTAACTACTTTATTTGATATGAATCTGACTAGAACTTTGAAATTTAAAACCTGGACTCCACAGAATAATGGCGAATCCAATAGTGTATGTGATCTCGTCCCCTCAGTATGATCTCCTCATTCTTTCGTGTTCACGTGGATCCAGAAAAGCGTGTAATGCTAGCACTGATAAGAGTAGATTTTGGGACAAGGACAGCTCATAATGCAAACCGAGAATGCGAGTAAGAGAGGGATAGCGCAAGAGTACAAAGCTTGGCTTATGCAATTCCTAGTGGGATTTTACTACGAGTCATGCAACATGAAGCGACCAGAACCTGTAACTATCCTATACGAAGAGCAAAACCTGCAACTTTAATGGCTTCCTAAGCTATTCCATTCCAATGGATTAGATAAAATAAAGACACTGCTTGCACAAGTTGGATATGTGGCTTACCAGCAGCTGAATAAAGCTAACCAGGCATATAATGGATTGAACTAAGAACTCCAAGACACAATAAAAACAAATCTGTAACAAAGAGAAATTCAGAGGCAAGCTTCTAACTGGATTGGGATGAGATAACAACACTGCCTGCACAAGATGGGTCTGTGGCTTACCAACAGCTAAATAATACTAACCAAGTATGAAATGAACTACGCTATCAATCCTAAGCAAGCTAACAGACCAAATCACTGAAAATCAGAAGACTCTAACCAGGAAAAATGGTGGCCATTTACCTCAGCACAAGCTATGCATTTATAGGAATTCCAACACTCAAAAACCAAAACCAAATTGAACTCCTAAACAATAAACAAAGGAAAAACACTGTTCCAGGGGACCAAAAACATAAATGCTATGCTCAAGTCGGCAAAGGAAAGCTGGTGAATCGTGATATTTCACGCGAGTCACGTCAAAAGAACGTTCTGGAAAACTTACATAGGACTGCCACTCTGAGCAGGGCGGCGGTTACAGGACCGCCGCCCTGATCAAGGCGGGTAGTTTCATCACTGAAGGTCAAGAGGCCAAGGAAAGAGGGGAAAAAGGGGGGAAACAAAGGGGTGCGGGGGCTAAGCGAGGCATGCGGGATGTTAACGCATACTCCGAGGGATTTTCTGGATCCCAAACACCTTGCGAGGGAGACCTGTATCATCATCGGGGCACTTGTTATGCTGTTATGGCAGTACAGTACCTTACAATTTTGGGTACGTACATATTGCCCCCCTCGGAGAAGAATTTTAGCCATGAAGAGGCATAAAACGTTGGGTCCGAGTATAGCAGTCCCAAAATGGGGAGTTAGAAGCTATACCTTACTCGTCCGTGTGTTGAAATGACGCCATCGAAATTCCTACTACCTGCAAAACGAAAAGAGAACTCAAGTGCAGATAGATGCAATAACTTGGAAGATAAACGCTAAAATAATAGAGAAGGAGAACGTACCATTCGTGCAGGGATAGAAACTTACCTCCATCAGCGCTCCAAACCTGTGAAAAAGTCATTTTAAAACGAAACAGAACGATATATATATGAAAGTGGGCCCATTTTCCTATTCATTTGCGTGAGTCGATTTGATTGATTTTGAGCTCTGGGACCCACGGTGATGGTTCCTCACGCGAGTAGAGTCAAAACGTTCGCAGCGAGATCGTGATCATGCCTCCACATGCGGAACACCGACCTCAGCGATCACAGGTTGGTTTTCTTCCATTTTGTGTTTTCCCCCTTTAAAATTGAAATGCTAAATTCGTCATAATGAGGGGGTTATTTTTGAAAATGTTAGGTTCAAAAGGTCCACCTAGGGGGGTGGGCACCTACTGGGTAGGCTCCATTTTTAGTTTAAATGGTCTATTTTTACTCATTTTGGGCTTTTTGGGGTTAACAACCCGCGCGAGTTTTCAGACCGTGACCGCCGCCCTGGCTAGGGCGGCGGTTACATGACCGCCGCCCTGCTCAGGGCGGCGGTTACACGACCGCCTCCCTTAAGGCAGCGGTTACAAAACCGCCTCCCTGCTCAGGGCGGTGGTTTTGCACAGAATGCAAAAGAACTTATTTTGGAAACTACACTTGTATTTTCTTGCATTTCTATATGTTTTTATGATTCTCTTGGTATTATTCAGATACTAACTTGTCTTGTTTTGTGTGTTTTTGGGTGTATGCAGGCGAGGGAGGAGTATATCAGATGGAGCCAAGAGAGAGATTGTGATTGGCTTTCAGGGGTATTGGATGCCCTTTCTCAGGATGAGGAGGATACATTACAGAGGGCCGGCATATTGCGTATATCACGCGTGCCCCATGTCACACCATCCAGTCACATACTTTGTGACTTCTTTTCATATTGGGACATAGATCGGAACACTTTTTGACTGCCAGGGGTCCGTGGTGAGTGGACCATTACTTTAGAGGATGTCTACCGTATCCTGGGGGTCCCGATTATCGGGAGGAGACTCACACTGGAGACGGCAGGCTCCCGAGCATAGATTGCATAGTGGGCAGGCTACATGGGGGATGTAGCCATCTCCACGGGGTCGAAGAAGGGAGTGAGAGTTCGATACATTCCTTCTTTGCCCATCCCCGTATTTCAATAGGATATCATGGGGATCCTTTCCTCGAGGTTGATCGGGGACAAGGGAGGGGATACTTTACTATACTGTTGGGCCCCCATCATTGCACAGATAGAGGGGCATGGCCGGATATATGCCTGGGGCGCAGATATTCTGGGGACCACCTATCATGATTTATACAGGGTGGTCCATCTACAGGGACAGTCTTTGAGCCACCCTACTCTAGTTATGAGTTTGGTGTATGAGCGCTTCATCCCTTATGGCAGGGGCGTGGAGGTGGCAAATCCAGGGGCTGTGAGGGCAGCCAGATGGACAGATATGTCGGTGCTTAGAGCACCTCACCAGCCAGTTGCCTCCCTTACTACAGCAGACATGGAGGCAACACCGTACTAGCTTATGGCCGGTATATGGGGAGAGGAGACTCTTACATTTATTTCTTGCTCCACAACAGGGCAGCTTATTAACCACGTGGGATGAGTAGAGGTACATCCTTTCAGCAGGGTTCCTCAGCAGTTTGGCCTTCCATATACGGGCATGCTTCCCCCAGAGTGGCACCAGTCTATAGATCAGTCTGCGAGGCTAGAGGGGGGCCTAGAGGCCGTGGTTGGACAGTGATCACGCCTAGCACTCCCATTGCAGCCAGGAGGATAGTTTGGGCTAGAGGGAGACCTGGTGCACCTCAGGCACCTTTGCTTTAGATTGCTATGGGTCCCGCTCACAGCAGCGATGACCCCATAGATATTGACTCCGATTCTGAGGAGTTTACAGAGGGAGGATCAGAGGAGTAGATAGATGATAGAGATCCTGAGTGGCATGACACTCAGGATATTTTGTAGGCGGAGAGGGCCGAGAAGAGCATAGAGAGAGACACTCTAGTCTCAGAGGAGCCACTCTCCTAGGGCCATGGTGGAGAGGATGAGTCCATTGCGGGGCGTCATGTTGCTCCTACTACAGGAGCATCCCCTCAATCGGCAGCGGCATCCGCGGCGGGTGCTAGCCCCAGCAATCCATCTTAGAGGCCTGGTGATCCGAGTAAGTTATCCTTTCTTCCTTTCAATGCTTGTTTAGTTTAGGATTTGTTTTAATTGCTATTTCTCCTTGTGTTTTGATATTGTATCTTTTAGCCTCTTGTCTAGTTTCTAATTCGTTTTTCTTCTTTGTTTGCAGAGATTGTTGACGAGTGGCGGGATCTAATCCGCAGGGTATGCACTGATTCCTTGATGATCCCTATGGATAGGACCCGTGCGGAGCTGTCCATAGATGTCGGGGAGCCCTCAGCATCCGGTAGGCATACCGACATCTTCGCTCCCATTTAGCACGTGGCCAGGATGGTGTCGACTCTCCGTACAGAGTTGGTAGGCTATAGGACAGCCGAGCGTCTTATGAGGAGCCATTCTCGTGGCAAGACCGCGGCTGCCCCTCGGGACCCTGAGCCCTCCATGCATTTAGAGTGATGGCGTAGCCGGAGCCCTAGGCGAGGGCGCGCACCTTCGGAGGGTCGCGTAGGGGTTGAGAGACCACTTGGCTCCTATGTATTTTGTAGATTCTTTTGTATATCACGGGCTCTTTGAGCATTTTGACCATGCCTAGAGCATGATGGCATTGTATATAAACATTGATTATTTATATATATGCATTCGTTTTTGGATCAAAACTTGTCACTCATGTTTTCCCTTTCTGTTTCCAGCTTTCTCGTGTATACTACGATGTATGTTTTATATGCTTTTTTTATATGTATGCAATGGAGAACAGATGATGCAAATGCTTGCTTTCTTTTTGTGTTTCATGATGCTGATACATGATATTGTAGATATATTGTGATCTTAAATCTTAGCTTCTGTGAGCAATTTGGATACCTCATGTTTATTTTGGCAAAGTGATGAAAATAACTAGTATGATGAACAGATTAACTTGCCCCACTCCTAACTCCACGCAACTAGTAAGATGCGAGGGCTCATCACCAAGAGCCAAGAAGGGCGCAAGTTATGAAATATGGTGAAACGATAGTGATGAAAGACAGACGAAGCTTTGGTGGAACCAAATTGAAAACTACAAGCTTACTCCACCCGAATGACTTCATAGTTTCGGATGCAACTTGCTTTGTGGTTTATCCAGACTTAGACCCGTAGATGGCCACATAGTAGACAAAATCTGGGTTTTAGGATTTTTAACTCTTTTTGGAATTTTAGACATCTGATTCATTCATTTTTGACTCAAAGTTTGAATAGTTTGTTTATGACCTTTTAATGTTTACTTTGTCAAGAGGACCCCCTACACTTTGCCCCATGCTACTAGTAAGAAGCGTGGGTTTATCACCATGGGCAAGGCATAGGTGAGTAAGGGCATTTCCATCCTTTCCCAACCCTACACCACTAGTAAGAGACGTAAGCTCATCACCGAAGGTTGGTGGGGCAAGGAAATGTGTAAAATAAAATTTTCTGTTTAATCACTTTTTGACTTGTCTTTTTGAGTAAAATGTCAGTATATGCTTATTTCCAAAGATATGTGTATATGGGATAGATGTGACACCATGAAGCTTCTAGAACAGACCATAGGCAAGACACCTATCCTGAGAAGAAATCAAAGTGAGAACAAACTTGCAGATCTTGGTATGGTTACCGTTAAGACTTCGTCATGTTTGATTTTATTTGATAAAAGATTCTGAAGTGATTGATGATATCGTGAAAATGGAGAAATATGATTAGAAATTTTTGTGCCAACAACATCATGAGTTTGTAATGAATTGCTTTGAGAATAGACTCCTTGATCACAATTTGTGTAAGAACAAGTGGACAAAATGATCCTAATCTATATGAAAATGCAATGTAGATAGTTATATAGGTAGCGTTAGCTGCTTATGCGTAGAAATGTTTGAGGTGCAGGGAATTGAGTGTTTCATCAAAATCCTCACCTTCTAACGTACATAAGAGGTATGCACCATTTCCATAGTCCTTCATGACTTGGTATGGGCCCAACCATTTGGGCCGGAATTTCCTTCCTTCGCCAGTCTTCTTGTCGATCCGGCTATCTAGTCTTAGAACTAGATCACCTTCGTATATATCGCATTCATAGACCTTCTTGTTATACTGCCGGCACATTCGGTCAGCATAAGCTCTATGCCACTGTTCAGCATCTAACCTAGTTTCATCTAGGCTTTCTAGTTGGGAAATACGTGCTTCTCTGTAAGCGTCTTCATCCAGAATCCCTTGTAGTGAAATGCGGAGACTGGGTATTTCGACCTCAAGCGGGAGAACTGCTTCTGCCCCAAATACCAGCGAGAAAGGAGTTTCTCCCATTGGTGTTCTTATTGAGGTTTGGTGGGCCCACAAGGCCGGATATAACTTTAAATGCCAATCTCATTTGTTTTCTTTTACCATTTTAAGGAGAATGGATTTCAGTGTCTTGTTTGTCGCTTCAGCCTGTCCATTGGCTTGGGGATAATACAAAGAAGCCGTATGATGGCTTATTTTAAATTTATTGCATAACTCACGAACCTCTTCGTTCTTAAAAGAAGTTCCATTATCAGAGATAATGATCTATGGGATACCATACCTGCAAATGGTTTGGTTCAAAATGAACTTGGCGATCACAGAACCAGGTACAGTAGTAAGAGGCATGGCCTCCACCCATTTGGTAAAATATTCAGTGGCCGTGATTATAAAATTATGGCCGTCTGTGGATGAGGGAGAGAATTTCCCTATTAAGTCTAGACCCCATGTAGAAAAGGGCCATGGAGTAGTGATTGGTTACAGAGTTTGTGCTAGCATGTGGATCTCGTGGGAGAATTCTTGGCACTTATGACACCTGCGTGCAAACTCTATCATGTCACGTTCTAGAGTTGGCCAAAAATATCCCATTCGATGTATTTTTCGAGCGGTGGCATGGCCACCGAAGTGGCCTCCACATATAGCGCTGTGGGATTCATGGAGAATCCTTTTGGACTCTTCTGTGTCGACACACCTTAAGAGCATTCCATCGAATGCTTTTCGATAGAGCACCTACTCTATAATGACATATTTGGCTACAATTATGTGCAACCGCCTTCTTTGTTGTGGTGTAACTACCTCCAGGTACGTATGGTCCATGATATAATTAACAATGTCAGTGTACCAAGGGCACTCAGAGATAGCGGGTCGAGTTTCAATGTAGTATACGCACTCATCTGCAAAATCCAAATCTACTAGATCACCTCCGTCTAATGGGTTGTCAACTAACCAATCCGCGATGATTTGTCCTGTAACCGATTTCTAATTTACAAATGTTAATTCGAACTCTCCCATTAAGGTTATAAAACATCCAGCCTTTTTAGACAAGGAACCTTGTGTGAGAAAAGTCCGTAAATGGTCCGTTTTTACCATGACCTTCGTTTCTTGATTCAGCATGTAATGTCTTAGGCATTTAGTAGCAAAGACTATGGCAAGGCATTCTCGTTCTGCCTGTGTATAGTGTGTTTCATAGTTGAGAAACATTCGGCTGATTAAATAAATCACGCGTTCCTTCTTGTCATCGTCCTCTTGGGCCAACATACAAGCCAGCAAGACATCGGTAGCTCGTGAATATAGAATTAACAGGTGATCTAACTTAGGTGGCATTAGCGTAGGTGGTGACAAAAGGAAACGCTTAACCACATCAAAGGCTTCATTGCAATCTTTGGTCCAATCAATGTTGTAGTCTTTCTTGAGTAGATTGTTGATTGGATGAACGGCGAAGCTTAAGTCTGGGATAAATCTCTGGATTGCACCCAGCTTTCCGAGAAATGATCTGATTCCAGATTCACTCGAAGGTGGGACCATTTCAAGGACAGCCTGAATTTTGGTTGGATCAACATCAATCCCTCGTGATGATATGATGTAACCTAGGAGCTTTCCTCCTGTTACACCAAAGATGCATTTCTCTGGATTTACCGTGACTCCGTATTCTATTAAACGTGAAAGAATGACGCGGAGTACTTCAGGATGGTCACAACGCTTCTTAGCTTTAGCCAATAAGTCATCTACGTAAGATTCCATGATTTTATGAATTAGATCATGAAATATGTATGTCATGGCCCGCTGGTACATAGCACCAGCGTTCTTGAGACCGAATGGCATAACAGCGTAGCAATAGGTTCCCCAAGGAGTTATAAACGTGGTTTTAGCTTGATCTTGCTCAGATATTCTGATTTGATTGTATCCCGAGAATCCATCCATGAGAGACAAAAGCTCAAACCTAGCTGTTGCATCAATAATGACACCAATAGATGGCAATGGGAAGTCATCCTTAGGACATGCTTTGTTGATGTCACGGAAATCTATGCAAATGCGTATCTTTCCATTCATCTTGAGAATGGGAACAATATTAGATACCCATTGGGAGTAATCAACCGGCTTGATGAATCCTACCTAAAGGAGTTTTATTACCTCCTCTTTTACCATGAGAGCTACTTTGGGCTTCATGGGTCTTGATTTTTGTTTAATTGGCTTTGCGTCTGATTTAGTGACGAGGTTGTGCACCGCAATGTGGGGTGCAACTCCTGTCATCTCTTTATAATTAAACGCAAATGCCTTCTGGTTTTCTTTGAGAATATGAGTATGTATTTCCACTTCTTCTGGGGTTAACGAAGAACCTAGTTTCAATATTCTTGGTTCCTCTTCTGTCCCGATGTTGACATCGATTGTTTCTTCGATCAAAGAGGTGTTACCCTCTTCGAACTCAAGTGGTGTTGGAGGTAAATCTAGATCATCCCCGTTTCCTATTGCGTATATGCTAGGTTCCATTTGTGAGGGAAGATCCGTTACGGGATTTCCGAAGTAGGAAGACGAATGTGGAATTAGGGATAAATCTAGCATGTGATAGGAGAGATGTAGTGCTGCATAGGCATTTAAGTAATCCAAAGTAGCCGCATCATTTCCAACATGGTCTAGGACGGTAGACTCACTTCCGCTTGAAAGAGGATTTGTCATTGTTTTTATCAATGGTTTGTCACGAATTGATACTGTGAAGTGAGTATCTTCTAGCTCATTGCTTGGAGTAAAACGTGATGCTGAGGTTGCTATTGAATCGGCGAGAAGATTTTTCTCTCGAGGGATTGCTTCAATGGATATAAAGCTAAACGCCTTGCTTAAATCTAATACAGCGTTTTTGTAGAGTTGTAAATGTTCGGATTTGGTTTCATATACTTCAGAAACTTGGTTTGTTACTAATTACGAGTCTCCCAAGACTCTGACGTTATCAATACCAATTCTTCTAGCTAAGGTGAGGCCAAGAAGGAGGGCTTCGTACTCAGCGCCGTTGTTTGTGCATTCAAAGTTTAACTTAAAATAGAATGGGAGGACCTTCTCCTCGGGCGAAGTAAGAATTATACCTGCCCCCGCTCCATAACGACATTTAGCTCCATCGAAATGGAGAATCCAATACTTAGCTGGAAGCGTAGATGCTGGGGCATCTGCCGCGTTTACGCCCTCTACTTCTACCATACAGAGATCCTCTACTGGCAAGGAACCAACACCTAGGGAAAATCCTATGCCTACTGAATCGAATGGTAAGGACATTGGTGAATCTTGTTCTATCAACTCAATGATTTTTGCAGTAGTCCCTAATGATACTGTTTCTTTAGTTTTACCTTTAGGGGTTGGAATTGTTTTGGATATGCTGGTAGTTTCAAGATCTGTCGTAGGTACCAACTTTTCCTCTGGCTTTGGGTCAGAGGGTTTATTAAGTTGGTTTGTTGGAAGTTCAAATTCTGAGTGTACCCCTAGTCTTTTCTTTAAATCAGCTAGGTGTAAATCGAAAGGTTTTGGATCACCTTTGGCTACAAATACCTTTCACAGATGCAAGAATCTTACTTCTTGAAATAGCGCGGAAGGGATTGCCTTCATTCGATGTATCCAAGGTCGGCCGAGGATCATATTATAGTTAGTTTCCGGATCTATAATATAAAACTCAGTTAAGATGGTTTTGAGCCCTAAGGTGACTGGCAGTATTATAGTTCCTATCGAAGTGGCTTTAAGGCTATCAGAGCCTCTCAAAGTATTTCGTGTAGTGGAATAGTTTGTTTCTCCATATCCAAGTTTTTGGAGGAAAGAGAAAGGGACTATGTTAACTGCGGCCCCATCGTCAACCATTGCCCATTTTACATAGTTATTATAAACCCACACTTGCAAGTGTAAGGCTGGGTCACCTCGGCGTGTGATCTCAGCATCTGTGGGCATTTTACTTATTTCGAAAATGAATTCGACATCCTTGTCCGGCTGCCCTAGAGGGTGGATATCAAAATATACGTGATTTACTTGTGTTTTGGGAGGTGGAGTGATGTTAATTAGATGGCCTAGACCTAATGCTTATAAAAGAGCAGCTCTGTGAAGGGGAGAGTTCTTTAGTAAGTCCAAAAATGAAATGTGTGAGAAGGTCTTTGTTAGGTCACTAATTAAATCATAGGCATGGATGGGTTTTTCAACTATTTGATGACTCTTATCTGTCTCTGGCAGATGACTTGGGCTTGGTTGAGAGAAATACTCTCGTGTTCTTGTTATAGCTTCAATAGGTAGTTCAGCGTCTAATTCTACCAAACTGACTATCTTAGGTCTCGGTTGAGCTCCCAACTGTGGCGCAACTAACGGATTTAATGAAGTCGAGGCTTCATGATCATTGTTTCCCGTTATTGCACCTTTGTTTGTTCTGGTTGGATTCAGCCTATTGTTATCATGATTTGGGAGTGGATCATTAAAGATCTTGAGGGGAGAATTCTGAGGAGAAACTGCCCATGCGAGAGTATTTGGTGATGATGAGACGGGATCCGCCAAAAACAGGTCTGTGAAGAACTTTCTTTGTTCTTCTGGCAAGCATTGCATAAATTTATTGTAGTCACGATACGTTCTAGTATCGTGACCCCGAATTTTATGGAAACCACAATAAGAATTGGGGTTGTAATTCCCGTTTTGTTGGTTTGGTGTGTATTGTGGCCTAAAATTCCAATCAAACTGTTGCCTATTAGGACCAAAGTTTTGGAATTGTTGTTTCTGGTTTTGACTTTGGTTTTGGTAACCAAATGAGTTTTGGCTTGGCCCTTGTATGGGATTTCACCGTTGTTGTTGTTGTTGTTGTGGATGGTTAAAATCCACTGTATTGATTATCGGGGTAAAGTTGTTGTTTAGTTGGTTATTTGTTTGTGACGGAGCATTAACAACATTTACCCTCTTGGGCTGGTCGGTTACCCCATCCGTTGTTACCCCACGATTTTTGTTAAGGATTTTGGGTCCTTGATTGACATTTGTGGTAGTTGTAGTGTTTTGAGTGGAGGTGATTAACCCCCTATTTGTTCCATATGTCTTACGACCACTATCTATCACCGCTTGATCTATTCGCAAAGCGCTCTCGAGTACTTCGTTGTAAGTTCTTAGTGGGAACTTTTGGACTTCTTCCTTCACCTCCTTGCTGAGAGAATGAAGGAATAAATCGCATAGTTCCATTTGATCCATGTTTGGAGCACTTGCTGATGAATAAAGGACGGTACGCCACCTTTGGATGAAGTGGGCGACAAACTCGTTATGCTCTTGTTTGATGTGTAAGAACTCCCTGATTCCTGTTCTTAATAGTTTTTTCATGTCGAAGGCCTTGATGAACTCAGACACAAGTTATTTGAATGAATGTATGGAAGCCTCAGGTATTCTGTAATACCAATCAAGAGCAATGCCTTCCAAGGTTTTGGGAAATATTTTAGCAACAACCCCATCCCAAGGGAGTAATTCTCGTATGGCTGTAGCGTAAGCTTTGATATGTGCGTTTGGATCTCCCTCACCCTTGAACTTGGGCAAATCAGGGAGAGGTCTTGGAAGCATGACGCTTCGTATGGTGAAATCTAAGGGTTCCTTTAGGTATTCTGAATAAGTCCCTATTGCATAGCTTTTGACCATTGATAGTGTTTGCTGAGGGAGTGGTGGTGGGATAGGTTGTTGATACGGTGCAACGTATGTGTTGGCAGGGGCATAGGGAGGTCCCTGCATTTGAGCAAACATGCCAGGAGAGGAGAACATATCTCCTTGTGGTGATTTAGAGTATATGTTTAAGTAGGATGGGGTATTGTTAAGGAATGGATTGTTTGACACCAGACCTGGAGGAATAGTGTTAGAGATGGTGGGCCTTGTTGGTGTTTGTTGTGGATATTGAGGAGGCATGCCTAACGTGCCTATTCTTGTAAGGAGATCTACTTGGCCAAAGTGGTATGGAGGATTAGAACTTCTTGTTTGTATGAACGGAGAATTTTGAATTGCTTGAGCCAGCTCTAACCCTCTCACTCTTTCTACTAATGTTGAAATGACTTCATTTGGTGAAGTCACGATACTTTGCCTGAGCGGCGTTGGTTGTATACCTTGGTGTTGTAAAGGTACGTGATATCCTATCATAAACTGATCGCTATCTTGCCAAGTTTCTCCAAGAATATTTCCTGTATGCAGTGGCATAGAGGTATTTTCTTGAAAAGATATTTCGGGTTGTATTTGTAAACCTTCTACAGGTGGATACATTCCCTGGGAGTGTTGTTCACTCCTAGGATAACGTATTGATTTTCCATCATCTAAGACCAGGTATGGATCTGATTGCCTACTAATTTGTGGTCTGAGTAGCATTTGAGGAGACGAACCAGATTCTTCGGTAAACGTCATATTGTTTGAACCTGAAGGCTCTGTTTGTTGGGTTCGAGGGGGTTGATCTAACTCCTCAGTTTGAAAAGATGAACTATATCTAATTCTTGGGGTTTGTGTTGACAACTGATTAGTTGAATAGTTGTCACCCCATACTGAGAGTGAGGGTGATGATTTCCTATTCTGTTGGGCGTAGTATGCCTCAAGACCCAAGAGGGTTCTGCCATATGCATTGAATCCCGACATATTCGGGGGGTATATGAATACCCGCAGAATAATGGGAAGGAGCGAAGGTGGATGAGAGAAGATTTGAAACTTCTCAAAGAGAAGGTGAAACAGTTGTTTGTTTCACGTCGGGTTCACCAGTTTTGTACGTCGGAAAAGCGATAGGCGAGCGTGAGAATCAACAAGTAACTCTTCCGCGTACCTGACCTCCCAAGGTCGTGCCGAGACAGCCAGTGGGGGGTAGAATATGCAGAAAAACTAGTTGGGTAGTCTAATGTCTTCGACACGCACTAGTGGAATTTGCGAATCTAAGGTAAAGAAGGCCCTTCTAACTTGGACTGGTGTGATAGATCGATCAGCGAGGATGACTACTCGAAGGCTCCAATCAATATCGAGCTCTGGCGTGATTTGATCTATGGGTTGTGGAATACGTGGAAAATGACCTAGGATTGTTTCGTGTATATCTCCTGATAAGGTCATATAGTAGATTCCCTGAGCTCTCTAGGTCCCGTGATTGTCATACGAAACAAAATACAAATCTAACTGTAACGAAACAAATTCTAACTACGTGAAATAAATCTAACATATATATCTTTTATTCTTCTAAGAAATATTCTAATAATTTTAAGGAAAGCAAACTATTTTAAGCATATCTAGAAATAATAACTAAACAATAATTTGAAATAAACAAGATAACCGAGTGTAGTTATTTGCCTGTGTGATTTTGTAGAATTACTCTAAATAAAATAGTTTGTCTAATCTACCGGCAAGATTCTCGATCCTACCTCAGAAGTGAGGAGTGAATCATAGTTTCTCAGAAACTATCAATCCCCACAGCTTCCCTGGCAATATCGAGAATAGAATTTATTGAAATAAAGTGATTAACTACTCTATTTGATATGAATCTGACTAGAACTTTGAAATTTAAAACCTGGACTCCGCAGAACAGTGGCGAATCCGATGGTGTATGTGATCTCGTCCCCTCAGTATGATCTCCTCATTCTTTCGTGTTCACGTGGATCCAGAAAAGCGTGTAATGCTAACACTGATAAGAGTAGATTTTGGGACAAGGACAGCTCAGAATGCAGACCGAGAATGTGATTAGGAGAGGGATAGCACAAGAGTACAGAGCTTGGCTTATGTAATTCCTAGTGGGATTTTACTGCGAGTCATGCAACATGAAGTGACCAGAACTTGTAACTATCCTATACGAAGAGCAAAACCTGCAACTTTAATGGCTTCCTAAGCTATTCCGTTCCAATGGATTGGATAAAATAAAGACACTGCTTGCACAAGTTGGATATGTGGCTTACTAGCAGCTTAATAAAGCTAGTTCCAGGCATATAATGGATTGAACTAAGAACTCCAAGACACAATAAAAACAAATCTGCAGCAAAGAGAAATTCAGAGGCAAGCTTCTAACTGGATTGGGATGAGATAACAGCACTGCCTGCACAAGATGGGTCTGTGGCTTACCAACAGCTGAATAATACTAACCAAGTATGAAATGAACTATGCTATCAATCCTAAGCAAGCTAACAGACCAAATCACTGAAAATCAGAAGACTCTAACCAGGAAAAATGGTGGCCATTTGCCTCAGCACAAGCTATGCATTTATAGGAATTCCAACACTCAAAAACCAAAACCAAATTGAACTCCTAAACAATAAACAAAGGAAAAACATTGTTCCAGGGGACCAAAAACATAAATGCATGCTCAAGTTGGCAAAGAAAAGCTGGTGAATCGTGATATTTCACGTGAGTCACGTCAAAAGAGCATTTTGGAAAACGCACATAGGACCGCCACTCTGAGCAGGGCGGTGGTTACAGGACCACCGCCCTGTTCAGGGTGGCGGTTTCATCACTGAAGGTCAAGAGGCCAAGGAAAGAGGGAAAAAGGGGAAAACAAAGGGCATGGGGGCTAAGCGGGGCATGCGGGATGTTAACGCATACTCCGAGGGCTTTTCCGGATCTCGAACACCTTGCGAGGAGACCTGTATCATCATCGGGGCACTTGTTACGCTGTTCTAGCAGTACAGTACCTTACAATTTTGGGTACGTACAGTTTCCCACCATAATCCTTCCAATAAGATTTTATACACATTTACTTTGCCTACTTAGGGGCCTCCCACTATGCATCCATGCACTTCCTCCATGATAGCTTTGTGATCATGCTCCAGAACAAAATATTAGCTAGGCGCGTTGGCACTCCATCCAGAAATGTCTAGAAGCTCACCCAAAGCATGTGCATACTCTAGGTCCCTACTTTTTTCACTCAAAAAGATGTTAAACATGCATATTCACAACCATTAATACCACAAGATACATCATAGCATAGTAAATTGGCAACACATATAATAAGGACTCTTAATCAGCATAAAAAATGATTAATAACACTTGAATTCTCAAAATACCATGCTCATATGTGATCACTTTAGCTACCTAAACATATTTATCCATTATAACTATGATTCATTACATAACAAGAAGTTGATTAAAATAATACCCAATATTTCCATGTGTTGTACCATGCGTGCTCTTATAGTGATCATACAGACTCCAAAAGTTACATACTACTTAGTATGTGGAATCCTAAACTAGAACTTAGAACTAGTACATACAAGGATACATCACCCATATATATACATGGTGGGGAATTTCCCTTCACCATTTACATGCATATTTTCTAAATATAGGTGTTCTCTAATAATAACATGCATACTTTTATAACTCTACTTTACAATAAATCAAGCTATAAATATCTTACTTTAATCATGCTTTAATTCCTATATTTAGATAACCTCTTGTATGTGCTTTATCCTCCTTAATCATCTATTTTTGGTCCTTGTGTGGTGCCAAGTCATCTATTTTATTTTTAGTTTTTAGAAAATTCTCCAAAATTGACTAAGTCCTTTATCTATATGCATGTGTGTAGCTCTTGTGTGCTTACTTGTTTCACTGAGGTGCGCACTTATGCACACCACTCTATTTCACTTTTATCCTCATTTGTGTACCCCCTCATGGTCCTCCAAACATATATAAACCTATTTATACTCTGTGCTAAGTTGATTCTTAGTTAATTTTGCAATCAATAGTTGATGACTTGTCTCACGTGGACAAGGGTTCTGTACAATGCTAAATGTAACTAGGTGTATGATGCATCCATTAGGCTTCATGGAGTTATCCTTTTATGCCTTTGAAGTATGTTTAAGGATGAAAATATTTAGATGTGTGGAGATTAAAATATTTCCAAATCTATTATGTTAAAAGTGTTGAAGACAAATTTGGGTAGTGTCTTCTGATCAATGCATTGTAGGGTCTGAATAGATGAAGGAGACTATGATCAGGGTCTACAAATGATGATCAAATGGCATAGTATAATGATATTGGTTTGATGTATGATGTGGGCATCAAGTGATGTTATGGTAAAATCTAATGACATGAAGAAATTTTTGATACCAGGGGAGCAGCTACATATCTGAAAAAGCTTGAATAGTGCCAATAAGTTGAGCATGTATCTAAAGGAGTGTGAAGCAATGACAAGTTTGTGAAAGCCAATAGGTGATTCTTTTTAGTTGATGTGCATTATTTAAATTATATGATTGGAATGGTGTTTGTACCTAGCTATGAGTAGTATCTTAAGGTATGTAAGTGCATAATCCAAAGAGGTATAGTATTAGTGTTATCCCAAATTCACCCCTCGAGGTAATTTGGATAACTTTGCATAATCTCCTCATGCTATAGCAAGTAGATGCAAGGAAAAAAATATTATTTTGGGGGCCCCTCTAGTTTCTCTCTGACTTCCCCCATCCAAGGAAAAAATTCTGAGTTAGTGAAAAAATTTCTAGAAATTTCTGCGAAAAAGTCCATAAAAGCCACAGAAAAAACCGTGAAAAGCTACAGAAAAATCCGCAAAAAACGCCACAAAAAGCTGTAGAAAATTCTACAGAAAAATTCAGGGAAAGCTACATAAAAGTCCACAAAAAAACCTATGAAAATCTGTAGAAAAGTTTGTAGAAAATCCAAATCCGTGGAATGTTGCAAAAAACTGGAAAATCCGCGAAACAAAGGAAAACGACAGTTTTTTCGATTGAAACTTTGGATGGGCATAACTTTTGATCCAGTGATCAACATTTGATAAAATTTATATCATTGGAAAGGTATAAATTTCCTCTATGCAATGAGTATAATATTTCTCAATTTCATTAAGGTTATATTTTTAAAAAATTGGAAAATGTCTCCAGCATGGAAATACATAGTTTCAGGCCCAACCACTGTAATCAATGAAGTATGACACCCCATTTCTTCTTCCAGAAGATAAAGTACATATGTAAGATGATTTGTAAGGGTGCCCATGCCATTTTTAGACCATTTAATGGTAGTTGTTGGTTGGTGAGAGAAGAAATCCAAGTTTTACTCTTTCTCTTTCTCTCATTCATTTTCTATATATTGTAAACACTTCTCATTTGAGAAGGGAGATATTCTGGGATGTGGGGAACTCTGTAAAAAATTCCCAACACCATTGAGTTTCAAACCCTCTAATGGGCTTGGAAAGTGTATTTATGCCCCTATTTCAACAATGTAATGGAGTGTGCATATTCTAAGAGTAATAAAATTGTGTTCGTGGTGTTCTTTCAACCCTTGCATTGTTTTTTTGTATCTCTTTTCCATTCTATTTTGTTGTTGTTTTTTTGTGCATGTATGTCTCATTTTCAGGTGCAGGTGTTGTGTTTCATGGATATTTAGTGGTAAATGAAGATCTAGGTCTATGTCACATTGGTCTAGCCACTCTCAACTCCATTTTCTTTATGTATTCTCCCTTAGCAGGATATTTCATCCCCTTTTCTTGGTGTTATCACCTTTATAGTGTAGGATTTATTAATTTTCATGCTCTCTCTCTCTGGTCCCTTGGAAAGGTTAGATTAGGATTAGAGAGTCACATTTCCTTCCTTAGAAGTAGTTTAGTGCTAGGATTAGGTAGAGGAACCAACCTTCACTAGAGATCATCTCAATCCCATAAGTCTCATAGCTTGAGAGATGATTCAATGTTACCCAAAAACACCAGTTTCCCATTCACATAAGCATGAAAAATCGGAGGGTGTTGTTTTTTGGTGATAACAGTTATTGCATGCCCGGTGGGACAAGTTTGAAGAACCTTACCACTTCATTTCATCAAGTTGATGTGTTATTGGTGAGATTTAACCTTTAGAGGCACATGCAAAGCACATCTGGTGACTCCATTTGATCAACAACCCATTCTCTGAGTTGGAAACTTTCTTTCCATCCATTTGCATCCATTCTTCTTTCCACATCTTTCATCTTCTATCATTCATGAAGTTGTCTAGTCATGGCTTTTTTCCCATCTTGGAATTCACACTTGCAGCAACATTGGTGCAGTCCACCTCCCATTTATTTCTCAACTCCTCCAGATCAGAATTATGATCAAATTCAGAACCATTATGATGACCCATATGAGTAGTTTCAAAACCAGTCTAGTTATGAAACATATCAGGAACAAGGGCATGTATACAATGACAACAGTCAAATGGATAATGTTGATTTACTGGAGAAGATTCAAAGAATGGACACTAACATGGTTCAATCTAGGGCTACAACTCAGATCGAAGCATTCAAGATTGGTTTCAAGGCACCTTGTCCATGGGAAGGCACTTTTCCAAGACATTATAGCCCACATGAGAAGCTTGTCTTCATGGTTGAAATGTTGTCTACCCTTACACAGTGGACAGAGGAGATAGAGGCCTATGAACTTGGTGCCAGGAAACCTTGTTAATGGGTAAGTCCTGCACCATCATCTAGTCATTTTCTCTCCATTCCCCAGACAACATGAGCTTCAGTTTCCAAGCTTCCCATCTATTGCTTCTATTGTTGAATTCCCTTCTCCATCTTCTATTCTTCCATCTCATCTCAATTCCTCTTCCCTTTTATCTTCCAAATAGTCATTCCCTCCAAAAAAACAAGAATTTCTATCTCCCCCACCATTACAATAAATTACAAAACCGGTTGAAACCCCATCCACTCCTCCTCTTGCCTTCCCAGTTCCATGTTGGGAAGAAATTCTAAAAAAAGTCAAGGAGAGCAGCAGGAAGGAGAACCAAACAAAAAAGAAATGATCAAAAGCTTGGTAAGATTGGATCTCAAAGTTGGGATTAAAAAAATCCCCTTGATGGTTAAGCCAATGGAGGAGGTCAAATTTGAAGATCCAGTGGTGGCTAAGGCTGATTTTGTAGCAATAGTGGAACAAGAAGATCAGTTATCTGTATGCTCTAAATGTAGTGTCCATAATGGTACTTTTTCTAAAGAGGATGTTGATCTAATACAAACTACACAATCAGTCAAGATGGAGGAAGAACAATCAGCTCCAAGTCCTATTGAAGAGGAGCAGCTGGAAGAGATCAAATCAGAGTTGAATCCACTTGATGAAGAAAGTATTATTGAAGATTTTTTGCTTTCATTTGAAGGGAATGATTTGATTGATGAATCCATGATAGAGGAGAGCTAGCAAGAAGACCTTTCTACCCCAAATAGTCTTCTAGAGCAGTGGATTGAAGATTTTGATTTGACAAATTTTATGCTAGAGGAAGAGGCTATCTAAGAGCAAGTTAGTCTTCAAGCAACAATGGAGGAGCTCCAGAGCCAGCAATGTGTTGTAGAAAATTATAATGATGCAAAAGTGACTTCATTGGATGTTGCAATCAATAACAATGAGTATCAGATTGGGGAGGAGTTCCATATTGCCACAAAGAAAGGAAAATAGCACGAAGATCTCCTCTTCCACACCATCCACCCAGGAATGTCTGTAAGAAGACTTCATTATTGAAGTTGAGATTCCGTGCAATGGAAAAATTTAGCAGATCAGGCCTTTCCCAATAAAGTACTTGGCTTCATTGGAGAAAGATTCAGAGTTTCTACCAGTCATACTTACTTCTGAGCATGAGGATGAGTTTCAAAGTACCAAGGATCAGCTTTAATGTCTCTTTAATCTAAATGTACAACAACTAAAAGAGGTATTTTTCTTGTTTCTAGTTGATACCTTGATGATTTGGGTGGAGGATTGGCCTCTTGTCAAATTTTCACTCATAATAAAAGCCATGTTCAGTCCAAAATCATATACATGGCTTCCTATTTTGAGAAAGGGAAGTTACTTCTCCCTGCAAGTTGCAAGATTTGTTTAAGTTCCATTTACTTTCAATTAGCGTAGAGTAGGTACGTTTTCTTTCAGAAAAAAGAAGTGTTTGTGCACACTTTGCATGTTCCACTTGGAGCATGTATGATCTTTCTCTTTTGTACGTAGTGTGTTGTGGTGTTTTGTTGCTTGTGCAAAGTACATCAGAGGTAGCATTTGGTGAGATCAGTGCCAGTTCTAGTAATGTTTCAAGTAGCTCAGGGACTAGATTTCAGAGTTTCATATCAGATTTGTGTTTATCAGGATGACTCCATGCCCAATGGATACTTCAAAGCCATTGATCATTTCACCTAGCAGGAAGGTGACCCAGTTGAGTCACCAAAATTGTTATCCCAAATTCACCCATTGAGGTAATTTGGATAACTTGCATAATCTCCTCATGCTGGAGCAAGTAGAAATGATGGAAAGAAAAAAAATCAAATTTTGGGGGCCTCTCTAGTTTCTCTCTAAATTCCCCCATCCAAGGAAAAAAATCTAAGGCGTTAGTGAAAAAATTGGCAAAAGAGTCCGCGAAAAAGTTTACGGAAGCCGCAGAAAAAGCCGCGGAAAGCCGCAGAAAAAGTCCACATAAGCCACATAAAGATGTAGAAAATCCACAGAAAGCTATAGAAAAGTATGCAGAAAAACCCATGGAAAGCTGCAGAAAATCCAAATCCATGGAATGTTGCAGAAAACTAGAAAATCCACGAAACAAAGGAAAACGGTAGTTTTTTTAGGGAAACTTCGGATGGGCATAACTTTTGATCCAATGATCAAAATTTGACAAAATTTATATCATTGGAAAGGTCTCAATTTCCTCTATATAATGAGTATAATATTTCTCAAATTCACTAAGCTTATATGTGCAAAATATTGGAAAACATCTCCAGCACAGAAATACATAGTTCTGGGCCCAACCACCGCAATCAATGAAGTATGACACCCTATTTCTTCTTCCAGAAGCTAAATTACATATGTACGATGATTTGCAAGGGTGTCAATGCCATTTTTAGACCATTTAATGGCAGTTTTTGGTTGGTGAGAGAAGAAATCTGAGTTTTACTCTTTCTCTTTCTCTCATTCATTTTCTATATATTGTAAAACTTCTCATTTGAGAAGGGAGATATTCTGGGATGTTGGGAAACTCTGTAAAAAATTCCCAACACCATTGAGTTGTAAACCCTCTCATGGGTTTGGCAAGTGTATTTGTGCCCCTATTTCAACAATGTAATGGAGTGTGCATATTCTAAGAGTAATAAAATTGTGTTCGTGGTGTTCTTTCAACCTTTGCATTGTTTTGTTGTATCTCTTTTCTATTATATTTTTTTGTTGTTTTTTTTTGCATGTATGTCTCATTTTCAGGTGCAAGATGTTGTGTTTCATGGATATTTAGTGGTAAATGAATATTTGGGTCTATGTCACATTGGTCTAGCCTCTCTCAACTCCATTTTCTTTATGTATTCTCCCTCAGCAGGATATTTCATCCCCTTTTATTGGTGTTATCACCTCTTTTGTGTAGGATTTCTTAGCTCTCTCTCTCTCTCTCTCTCTCTCTCTCTCTCTCTCTCTCTCTCTCTCTCTCTCTCTCTCTCTAGGATTAGATAGTCACATTTCCTTCCTTAGAAGTATTTTAGTGATAGGATTAGGTAGAGGAACCAGCCTTCTTTGGAGATCATCTCAAGCCTACAAGTCCCACAACTTGAGAGATGATTCAATGTTACCCAAAAACACTAGTTTCCAATTCACACAAGCATGAAAAATCGGAGGGTGATTTTTTTTGGTGATAACAATTAGGATAAGAGTTGAACCATGAATAAGATATGATATTTTGCATCTATTTCATATACTTGTGTAAATGAATCAAGAAGGTTAAAGTCTCTCAAATGTTCCATCATCTGATCTAAGTCTAGCTCCTGAGTATATGGTGACCATAAGTGGTTCTTGAAGCTCCGTGTCTCAGTTCTACATGAATAAGTGCTAGTAATCATAGTTAATCTATGTGATGTTCATGTTAAATAATATATTGCAAGGTTTGTGCTACATTTTTATATGCTTGAAACTAGTATGAATTCCATGGTGTTTTCTTGAAGACAGAGTATTTATTCATGGAATTTTCTAGACTTGAAGGCCTGTTCAAATTTAAGGAGTTGATTCGATTTGAGAAAGGATTGTAGAGGTCAGAAAAGGTTTGAGTATTTCTTATAGCCAAGAAAATGAAGACTATGTATGAACAATACTCTGTGATCTAAGGCAGAGTGTTAAGAATGAAGAAGGTGCACAAAATATGAAGACTCCAAATTTCTATATTAATCCAACTATAGGTACATTTCCCAGGGGGCATTAATGTTCTCAAAGTCTATGAAGAAAGGTTTTGTAGGTCTGTGATAGAGTAATCAGGATGTAATTTTGGAAATATTATAAGCATGAAGAGGTATAAATGAAGTCAAGACTCTTTTGATACATCTTGATAGGGTTGTGCAACCATGTAATCACATGTTAGAGTTGTAGGTGTGTTCTTATATTCAGAAGAATTTACAAAGATGTTAACTGTAATAGTATCAAAAAGTGATAGTTTGAAAAATTTGACTGGTTATATGCAAGTATAGAAGCAAGGGGTAGTAAGACATTTAGTTAAGTAAGTTGTGTTTTCAAGTAATGACTAAAATATGAGAAGAGAATATTGAATTAGTGCTTTAGGTTTGTGATGATTGGTTAGGACCCTCTCTATGGCATTTTCTTAAGGCATGTATTGTAGTTTTTTTTCCATAGAAAGTCATATTTTATTGGTATAAGGGCAAGAGGAACATTTAGATGGTCATTCATATGTCTGGTTTGCCTCCATAGCATTGAGAAAGTTTGAAAAATTGGACTGAAGATGTGCTTTAGGGATTTCAGTCATAAATGGTGATATGTTAGAGATTGAAGGAAAAGTTGTGTTCCTCACATGGTACAAACCTATAAGAAGTTTTATAAATGGTATGAAGACAAAATTTGGAGAGTATCATATATATGAAAAAGGGAGTCATATAGGTGTTTTGTCTTAAGGTTGCCATCAATTTTTCTGAAGGTGGTTTCCATCAATGACAAAAGGGGAGATTGTTGGCCATAGTGTCTTAGGTTTTCATTGATGTCAAAGGTCATTAATGAAAAATGGATTTTAGGTGTCATATGTGTCTCCGTGAGGTGTTATTCATGTCAAGTATGAAGGTTGATTGGTAGTGTCTACTTTGGCAAAGTTATATGTTCTCTTAGTGCATGGTCATGGTATGAAGATCCAAAGTTAATCAAAGTTTATCATAAGGTCAAACATGGTTAGTATGATGTTTCAGAAGTGTTAATGAGTCTATAAGTAGTCGTCATGGTCAGTTCATGAGTTGTATGGGTTGAGTCAAATCATTCTAGGCCTATTCCTAGACCTAGAGCATGGTGGCATGAGAGATGGAGTGGGGGTCTTGTTGAAGCATGCTTAGATTATTTAAATAATGTATGAGGATTTTTCAATTTTTTACTCGGTTGTTTCATTCATGTTCATCGTTCTTAGGGAGCAAGAAGGCAAAGGCTAGTCAAGAAAACATAGGTAAGTCTTAGTCATTGGAGAAATTCATAACTATTTGAGAAAGCATGAGACTTAGGTAAATTAGAGGAGTTAGTTATGGTTCTCCAAGTTAAGTTTCAGGTTATAATGGAGATATTTTCTCAAGATATGATGTTTTTGGTAAAATCAAGTTCTAAAGAAGGATAAATTAGCTTAATATGTCAAATTTTTTTCTCACCCACTCACACACACTATGTATGGGGCCCAGAGTCTTTAGGGTATATTTTTTCATTGATTTTAGATCATTTTACAAAAATAATGAGTTTGTTTGGATGTCCCATCTTTATGAACAATCGTCAAGAATTCAAATTTCTCTTAAACCCTTGTGAAACCCTCCTAGCATAATGACTTAGAAGAAGTGAATTTGTGGGCTCTAAATTGTCTAGGAAAGTAAATGTGATACATCAGGGTTGTATATAATTCCTCCATGATTAATTTGGTGGTGGTTTGGTGTTCTAGCTATTTTAGGAAGAGAGAGAAAAACCCTAATTTTATGGAAAATTGATGTTTTTGGGGCTGAGATGTAAGTTCCAAGATGAAAAGTGAACTATTATAGAATCCTTGGGAGATTTTATACATGGCCATGAAAAGTTTCAGGTATGTTAGTTGAATAATTTTTGAGTTACTGGTCTCCAAAGTTACCCTACCGATTTCGGCCTTAAGGGCTAGAAGCTACTCGTGGAGGTTTGACTTGTATTTGATTGTTTTGCATCTTAGATATTTTGTTTTTGGTCATGAATATTTGATAAAAACCTGATATGATGTCTTGAAGTGGTTATTTTTATTTAAAGAGTTTTTTTCTTTCCTAATCTTTAATGGCCTAAATGATCCTCTTAGGCTTGCCAAGAAGGTGTGAAGGAACATGTGTGTTGGATCATTTTTCTCCACATGAGTTATGCATGTTAGTACTTAAAGATTTTTTCCAGATGTCCCTTGTTGTTTTCCATACATTTTTTGAACTTTTAAGTGACTTTGAAGGTGATTTGATCTTGATTTATCAAAACTAGATCTTGAGTCCTTTTTGGCAGTTTTGAGCAGTTTTAGAGATTGGCTTGGTTGAAGGCCTTGCACTATGAGTTAGAGAATAAAATGAGTTTTTACAGAAATAATGTTCAAATATATTCAAATGGTATATTATTTGATCCTTGATGATGAGTTTATCTATGTGAACTCATTCGTTCTTCAGGATTGAATTTTGGGTGCTTGAATACCTAGATGTGTTTGCTTGCAACCTTGTGTGTTTCATGGTGGAGATGGAAGTTGTAGAGATTCCTAATCTAGTTGGTGATGTTGAGATTTTATGCCTGAATTATGTGGATCTTCTTATGTCTTGGAAAATATGGATTAAGCCCTTTATGATCATGATGCATTCATTGGAGCTTGAAAGCTTGTTTTGAGCTAGTTTGAGTGTCTTCGTGCTTGTTGATGTTATCTTGACCCTTCCCGACCTACATGGGTCTTTTGAGATGTTTTATATGATTCTCTTAATGTGTTTTTTTGTTTTAATGACCATCTTAGGGGTGTTTTGGAGTTAAGTCATGTATATAAAGCATGTTATATTTACTTATTATGACTAGTTGTGAAGATGGGGTTATGAACGAGCCATAAGAGGAAGAAGATAAGTATAGAGGGGTCAAGGACATATCCTATAAGATTGATGAATACATAAGAAATATTTATTAGAAAATTTTAAAGGTGAATTTAACTAAAATGAGAGGGAAGATTTGAGCAAGTTGAAGAAGATTTTTTTTTGAGAGGGGTTGAAGAGAGAGTAGTTGAATTTGGATCACTATCAGTTGTGGGAGCATCATCTCATCAATGATAATCCATTTCAGGTGGTTTATTTGGTGATTCATAACCTTAGGTGGTTGTATCCTCCTTGTATGGTTGGTTCCCTACTAAAATAGGGGTTGGTGCTTCAATAAAAAATCTTGCATGATATCAAATATTCTTAAAATTCCTTTGTCATGAGTAATATTAGTAGAGGTTTTAGTGGGTTTTATTCCCCTTGAGGGTTTCCCACTTGTATTTTATGTATTTTGTTCTCTCTCTTATTACATGCACTTGTGAATATTTAATACACCCCTAATAAGCTCACATGGTTTATGGATATTGAATGGTCGAAGTGAATGATGGATGTATGCAATGGTAAATGAAGTTTAAAATTGTTGTATGACTGATTCAACCCCCCCTCTCAGTCATTTTACTTCCAACATGTGCATGGTTTTATGCAATCCAATATTAACACCTCTAAAAAAAATTGTCTTTATCTCCATTACATAAAATTCTACCTCATGTTCGGTGTACAAGATCTCACTAACATTATTATATTTAGTGATCATGAATTTTATGCAAGGATCCTCATCAATTATTATCTCATTTATAGTGTCACACTATGAAAACCTCATGTGATAAAATTGCAGCATAATTTACCCATTGAGGGTACATGAACAATCTCTACTCAAAAGAATGCCATAATCCTCATGAATGTCCACCACTTGAATATTACTTAATTTCTAGACTCTTGGATTTGTTACCAGTTGCATATGGATGTGTGAGAGTTACCCAACCACTTTCACCTCTATCTTTTCCATTTGTACCAATTTTTAACTTAATTATGTAGGAGATAGTCCCAAATACTATAAAATTGAAGATGGCATGACATTTCCAAAATATCATGAATTAACATAACAAGTGTGCATTTTCTTACCAAAAATTATAATTGTTACCAAGAAAGTAATAGATTCCAATTTCTATTTATATATAGCTACATGCGCGTTAGTTTCTTTACCTGTAAGTTTCCCAAGTGGGGTGGATAAGGCTTGAAATAAGGTATCCTTTTGATTTTTAATTAAGGGAAGTCAAAACATGGAGATATTTTTATTGGTTTTGCACAATTCATCAACAACACTATATTTGTAAGGATTTGTTTTATGGGGCATAAAGGGTTTAGGTTATCCTTTATGGACCACACATTACTAGGCCTATTATGTTATGAATTATTTTTTTATGAGAGCATATTATGCGAGACTTGAGAATAATTGGGAGGAGTAAAGGTAGTCATAAGCTCATGAGTTTTACTATGAAGGAGATAGTTGTTTCCTCTTTGGTATTGTTGGTAAGCATGGAATTGCACTAGGTTTTCCTCGTGTTCATTAACATTATCCCATGGGAATTCATAGGTTTCTAAGACTAAATAATTCAAAAGGTAGTTCTCAGTGTCATGTGCACTTTCCTTAGGCACAAGAACTTTCTCGATATTTTCAATATCATTTTGGAAGATGTTAGAGGCTACATAGAATTATGGGTACTTTACCTTAGAATGCTTTGGGGTGTTGTTAAGTATGGACAAACATTACAAGGTGAATTTTTCCAAACTGATAGAATTATAGTAATTAGGGATGCTAACATTTTGTGCACTTTTTTTCAAAGGACTAAGTACACACCCATTGTTTGTTTTATTATTTCATTTATATTTATTGTGTTTGAAGTTAAAATTTCTCATGACGTAAATAGTTGATGGCTATATCTGATTCAATTGCACACCCTATCTCTACAATTTGAGTACATCATTTGAAATTTTTTGGATGATTTTGTACAAACTCTTAATTTTTATGTTAGAAGTAGAAGATGTGGAAGCAAAAGTAGAAGGATGATTTTGAAATGATAATGTGGCAGGGTTAGGATAGACAAAGTTTCCCATAGAGATTTTCATAGGGGTTAGAGTGGTATGGTTAGTGACCACTACAACATGATGGTTGGAAGTGCACTATACCAAAGGCTTATAATTATTTTTTAGTGGAAATTCTTGTACGAAAGGCCCGTGGGGGAAGGAATAAATGCCAAATGAGTGGGAACTTGAGTGTACATTGGTATTTGTGTGTTTAGGATTTGATTCAACATAGGATGATTGTGCATGAATCTGTGATTTATACATTTTGTTTGATTTTTTATGTTTGAATTCCCTAAAGAAGGAAAATATATTGTGCACCCAAAACCTTGAGGCATAAAATATTAGTCAATATTGAGTGCTTATTTGTATGTAAGGGCTAAAGTAATTGGTGTCACTTTGAAATGCACCCTTTGAAGAATGATGTGATAACTCTCCTTTCAATTGACAAAATGGAAACACTCTTAGGATGTGGGTGACCTATATGTTAGAGTGAGTCATAGGAAATTATTTTCATCACCTCCTTGTGCCTTCACCCTGTGTTCTCTTTCCACCTTTGCTTAGCATGCTCGTTTCCCTCTTATTTTCAAATTACACCATTTTCCTCCTAAATTATTCTATTTTTCCCTTCATCCTATTTTATCATTATCCCCCCTTATCTAACTTAATTCCCATATTTCCATCTTTTAAACCCCCCATTAATCCCATCAATTCTAAAATAACTTAATTAATCCTAAATACATCCTAAATCATTTAATTATCTTAAGTCTAACCTAAATACCCTCATTTAATTATCCCCATGGTATTCCCACCCTTTCTCCATTATTTCCCCTCATTAAAGATTCCCTAGGATTCCCCCCACTCATCTTATCCCTTCCTAAGATTCTTTCCACTATCTTACACCCATTAAACCCTCTTACATGTGTGCAGTCCTAAAAATAGCTCGTCACTTGTTTGAAAGTCTATTCTCATCCTAATTTCTCATTCTAACATTCAAATGACAGTCTTCTCACCCCAGTCTCCAGTGACTGACCCGGGTTACCATCGACCCTACCTTAGATTATTTAATCACCCCTATCCCTCTTCTCAAATGGTTGGAAAAGCTTGAGAATTCTGTGTGCTTTTGTGATATTGCTTTCGGTGTTATCTGTGAATCCTTCTAATTAGTTGAGATATATTGGTGTCTCCTTTTGCATTGAAATCTTAGAGTTAAAGAGTATTGAGGATTTTTTTTTCACATGCATTTGTTTTATTTTACAGGTGTTCATCAAGCTTTGCTTCATCCTCTAATTAGATTGAATCGTCCCCAGATCTAGCAACTTATCCCATCTTCTTGTTAACATCCCATCTATTTTCTGGTCATTGTGGATCAGGCCCGGTCTTCTGTCAACCAATAGCATGTATTTTTCTACATCCTATCCATAATCCACCCTATCTACTTTTCATACAATCCTATCTGATATATCTCGCATCCAATCTGCCCCTATAGTTTTCCACCCCTATGGTAGCATCCAGTTATATGTTATAACATCTTATACTCCACATTTGGCTGATGTTTTGCATACCTCTACATAGTTTTTTTTACATCACCACCTAATACTTATTATTCTCTTAGGTCATTGTCAAATCTCTGTCCTACTCTTGGGTCCTTGTCGACCCTATGTGGTTTGTTCTCGATTTCTATAATTTTGATCCTTAATCATCATATCAGTTATATTATCTTATCTGATATTTTTCAAATTTTGTTATCAGTATTTCCTTTCTGTTATCGTATTATCACTCTTTGTTATCATCACGTGGGTTGACATCCTATCAAGGAAATTTGTGCTTCTCAAAGCTGAATATTATTGAGTAGCCCACCATATCTCTTATTAATCCCCTTTCATGTTTAGTCTTTCATTGTTGTACATGTTGGAGACTCACTATGAGGAGGATCATTTATGGTACACACGTACTATATCATCCTATCCACGTAAGAAAGTTCCCTAAACCCTCTCATATTTCGAAGTTTCTTGATTTCTTGTTGGTTTTTCATTAATTTGGAACATGTAGTGTGGAAATTTTATCAAACATTCTGGCACGCCCGTTGGGATATGCCCTCTTAGCTGAGTCTCTTACATTTTGTTTCATTTTTCATATCTCTTTTATTCTTCACTAGCATTATAGGTAAGGGCCTTGTTTTTATTTATACGTGTTGGGCTTCTGGGTTGTTTGGATATCACTTTCTTTGCTTGCTTTCTCTTGAAGATCAGATAAAAAGGAAAAATGAAAGCCATGTATTCCTATTTTTTTCTTATTTTCTCCGTTTTGCATCGCATTTCCCTTTCTTTGTGTAGTTTTTCTCATCTAATTTCCATATTTGGTTTTGGGCTTAAAAACAAACCTATTGCATTCTTTCTTGCCAATCTAGCATAAGTAGGAGTTTAATCATTTGCATTTCACATTTCTCCACACATATCCAAACACAATCATCAAATTCAAAGACCAAAACAATCCCCTACCATGTGGACCTAATTGGGATTTCATCACCCAATAGTAAATTCGTCGTGGTGTTGTGGTTGCGTTATTAATCCTATATAGAATTGGGCCTCGCGTACCTACCAATATATCGAGGAATCCACATCTAAAACTACCTGAAACCAACCTTAGATTACCATTTTTTAGGTACCCTCATTATCCATCTCCCTTTTTTATTCTACACATTTAATAATTAATAAAGATAAAGAAAACATTGCATGATTGACTAGTTTGATTTAAATGAGTATAGTCATTATTTTCTTTTTTTGTTTCATGCTCATTATCACATGCTCTTTAGCTAGGAAAATGGAACAAAATCTTGCATCAAACAATCCATTTTCTTCATCCCAAAAAACCTCTTCTTTGACCATTTTTTCATCCATTACCTTGGTTACTATAGTCATTTTTATGCCCTCATAAAGAACAAGGAAATCCCATATGCATCGGCCTATCACCCAATGGGTGTTGGGCATTCACCTGAGGCACACACGGGTGCCGAGTCCCTCCTTTATGTGAGTTGTGTGAGAATGCATTATTTACGATAGAAACTTAAGTGAACATATTGGAAAGGAACCATACACTCATCTTAGAGCTCAGAACGGCTTCTAGACCAATGTGTTCATTCATATAAGAAAAGTATTATAGAACATAGATATGAATCATAATAGAAAAGAAATGCACAAGGGTTTACACCCACTCATATGAAATATATATATATATATATAACTGATCCATACATATGTAAGTAGAACTAGAACCACACATATATTCATGTTAAGCATGTTGATAACCACATTACATTAACTCAGGAAATCACATATTCATATGATAATGTAGAACAATGTCATGCATTGGAACTTGATTTAGGCCCTTCATAGTACAAAGAAAAATGTTCAGACCCATCCCCTTAATACAACATACTCCTACAAGTCCTCTAAACCCAACCTATGGAGCTCTCATAATATTCATGCATGGCTTCACCTCTTTCTCCTTCTATTCTCGATTTCTCCATCTCTCTCCTCTTGTCTCCATGTATCCTCTTATTTTACCGGGTGCTCATATATATATATATAACCTTTTCAAGCACCGCCATGCCTTTCTGAAGTTGTAGATCACTTTCCATGTGTCCAAGTGGTCCTCCATGGGAGCATGCTTTTTCAAATGCGAGCTCTCCATCCTTTACCATGATGACCTTTTGGGATCTTCTATTGCAAGGTATATTCCTTTCGTGAGCACCAAGTTATCAAGTTAGCACCTTATCCACTTTGCATGCACATTCGGGTCATGCTTTCCTTGTGTCCTCCTTGATATGCCAAATATGGTTAAGTCCCAAGATCTTTTCTCTTCCTACGCATGCCACTGGATCCACTAAAACCCTCCTAAAACTTTGTCCTGTGTGCTTTCTCCTTGCGTACCCTTATTCAAATAGGCCTTGCACACCCATGTGCCTTCTTGTACTTAGCCACTATTTTAGGGGCCCAACATCACCCCATACTACACCTATTCTCCACCCTCGGGAACACCTTCTCAAATAATAAAGAATGACTATCCTTGAATAGTTTAGAGAAAGCATAAGGGAATAAAAATTTGGGGAAGAATGAAAGAATGGGGAAACTATGATTATTCCTACAAGAGGAGAGGGAAATCCTTTGTCAAGTTTTTCTCCAAATTATTCTAGGTATTGACCTTGCTCTATTCCTATTGATAGAGGTCATCGACTAAGGTGTTTACCTCTTCAAAGCTTATCCCTTCTCCTTGGGTATTAATTGTTTCCATGATCCCCTCTAACTATTTTCCCAAATCTTTGAGTGCGTCCATCCTTCGAGTGATCTGGGGATATAACTCTTTCATCTAGTTTTTAACTGAGCCCCCCAAGGTCTCAATATCCTCTGATTTCTTTTCAACCTCGGCTAGGATTTTGTCATGTTCCACCCTATTCCCCTTGTTCTTCTCCCTAAAATCCTTAAGCTAAACTTCATGGGTGGTGACCAGAATGCTCACCACTCTATCTCTATCAGTGTAGTTATCATAAGAGGCCTCATTGACTTGGGCGGTGGCTTTCACATCCGCGAGGACTTTCTTGTACTAGGAAATAATTTCCACAACCTTCATCTTATCCTCCTTTTCTTTGCGTGTCGATGCCTCCTCTGCAGATTCCAAGGCTAGTGGTCATCTTTCCATTATGAGGATGTGGGTCAAGTCCTCTAGACACTCTAGGGTGGATCCATACTTCTGAGATGGTGGCATTAGATCTAAATGATTCAAGAAAATGGCATCTCTATTTTTTTGTAGACCTCACGCACCCTTGCCTTCTCTTCTTTCAATTCATGCCTTAACAATGTGCTAATCAGCTCCTCCCGCTTTAACTCCTTGGTTATTTTCTCCAGTTCCTCTTCCCTTTTCTCTAGTTCTACCTCTAGGAACTTCACCCTGTCGTTCCTCCCGAATATTTTGGTCTTTACTTCCACCAAAACCTTGTTTAGCACATTGCATATTTTCTCATCTAATAGTCACTAAGTGTTTACCAATGAGTTATCACCTTTTGACTCTAGTACCTTCATTATTTCCCCTTGGCTTACTTCAAATTCTAGTTCATCGATGTGGGACTCAAATTCCCAAGAAATATTTTTCCTCATCCAAGGGTATGCACCTTCCTCATCAAATGATGTGTGTGTGTGCAACACCTTGTTCGGATTATCAATATAGCCCATCCTCTGAACATGTGATGCCTCTGTGTTTTTTCTCCTTATGCACACAGCCTTAGGAAATATCACAGCCAAACTGAGATCCCCTCCCATGTTGCCATATTCCTTTTCTACACTTTCCTCCTCTACTTCCTTCATCACTAGGTCCGCGTTGCGTTCCATCTCTTGCTCTACTAGGTCTTTGATGATCTTGGCTACTTCTTTCTCCGCAATCTTGTCTATTTATTCCTTAGTGAGGCTTGGGGTCCTCTATTCTTTTGTAACTTCCTCATTTACCCCCTTGTCCTGAGTATCCTCTTCTCCCTTGTCATTCTTCCTCTTGATAAAGATGTACTCATTTTCATCTTCCTCTCCTTCCTCCTCCGAGTCATGAACCTTATATATAGGATGGTCTTCTCCTCCTGGTTCATCTTCATCATCATCATCTCTCTCACCTTTATAGGCCTCCAAGATTTATGTGTCCTCCAAATCATTTTCTTCTGTCACCTTCTACTTCTTCCTAGCATGAGATTTTGCTTCCTTCTCCTCCTCCTCTGGTGACTTCTCATGGGTGATGGGTTCCTCATGCTCCAGCGCTTCTTCCTCTAGATTCTTTTCTTTTACTGGGGACTTATTTCTCCACACGTAAGTATTGGGCTTAGCATTTATCTCTGATGCACTTATCACTTGTGTACCCTAAACACTTGGTACTTTCTGCACCTCTTCTCTTTCCCTCTTCTTTGGTGCGGGCATATTTCTTCCTATAGGGTCCTCAGGGATGGATACATCATTTTCCAAGTATGCGCCCTTTTCAAATTTTGTCTTGATGCAAAGGTATATCCTTGTTGCAACCCTTCCAGTGATTGGCAATGTCACTGGTTTCATCATTTGTATCTCGTGGGAGACATATCTCTCCATGTATGTGCACTTTTTGGGGTAAACTAACTTTTTACGTAGCTCTCTGTGGTCTTGATCCACCTCACTAAGGCTAAACCTTAGTTTCTTAGCTTCTTTGAATTTTTTCACCCCTATTTGGAAGTATTACATGGTGAAGGAGAAGGGAAGCTTGCACCATGGGCTCATTCTTTCATCTGTCAACCTAAATCTGCCAATGCAGAAGTGTTGATATACCACAAATTTTGCTTCTCCTTGCATAAGCATAGGTAACTACTCTGGAATCCTCCATTCTTCTCTAAATGTGTCCCTCATGCACTTGTACCATTTCTCTAAATGTGCCTTGTGAGGGGCTGTCATGGTCTCACAAGTATACTTTGTGAACCATTTCGTGGGCAAGGGATCCTCTTCTGGGTACTCCCAAACAAACCTTTCCAACCCATCAGGCACTCTGATCTCTGAGAAGACAATTGTGAGGAGGACATTACCAAATAGTATCTTCTCACCTTCTTGCACATTGCTAATGATTTCATCCATGGTGAAAGCAGACAAGTTGTAGATGGTCCCCTCAGATATTTTCTGGCATACGTTTAGCCATGCCTTGTTCACTTGAGTCCATCTCTCTTGGTCATTGAGCTTGGTTACCAAGTGTGTGGCCATCCTCATCACGGGATCTGGGATCTCTGTGATGTCAAAGTATCATAATCCTTTTTTGTAGTCATATGCAGTAATTGTTTCCTTGATGGCCTCCTTATTTCTTAGGTCATCATCAATGTTATCCCCTTCGTAGATAAGGCTTATGAACTTAGAAATTAACTAGCGAGTTATGTGCATCTTGCACCCCACGAAGTAAAAATGGTCTTCATGAATGTGAGCCATAAGCCACTGGTAGAGGCACTCAGGTTTTCCAAAGTAAGGTAATTCGTAAAGTTGTAGTAACCCTACCTTCTCTAATTTAACCTTTACTTTGTCACTATAGATGGGCATGCCTTTTGGTGTCCTCTTATTTGTTGGGTGAACCAACTCCAAAGCCATTTATTTCTATATCATGTTGGTGCAGTGATTATAGTCACTTACAATCATCTTCCACAAATGAGATTCCTATTATTTTCCTAGCAATACCCCATCTGGGTATTGAATCTCCGTGCACCATTCTTCATTTTTTCTTGCAACAGCAATCGTTTTCTTCCCCTTACCCTTTCCCTTCTACTTTTTAGGTGAGATGGTTTCTTTCTTTGGTGCCATTCTTCTGGTTAGGTTATCACTTCAAGAATATTTTCCTTGCTCTACTCTACCACTTTATCCAACCCTAATGCACAACCTTGCGAAGAAATCCTCCTACACCATGCCCTAGCCGCTAAACCCTAACTGGAACAATTCTTCCCCAAGATGGTGCTTCAACAACTTCCTTCTCTACAACTTCCTCCACTCCCATGTACTCCTTTCCTATTGGTTTATGGATCTGCTCTAGTCACATCCTCTCAGATATCTTAAATTTTTCTTCACACAGATCACCTTTGGATTCCCTAGTTTGCGAGAGCTCTTTTCTCTTTGTAAATGTAAGGTAAATAATGAATTTCCTAACTTCTTATTTATATATTTTCCTTCTTTCCAACATTAAATGTTATTTTACCTACCACCGTACTTAGTATTAAATGTAAATTTTTCCACCAAGCTTACCTTACGCACCTTCACCTATGCGCCCAATCTTGCACAAAACATGTTACAACCTTATGGTGTGCAAAAAATCCATCTTGACAGAAGACTCTTATGCGCATGCCAACAGTGCTGAAGGCACTTCTTCTGTCCACATGGTTTTTTCTCTCACCTACCTCATGTTGTTCCTTCACTTCTCTCTATATGTGGTTTCTCTGGTCTTATCTTGACACCAACATTTTTCATCAACCTCTTCTTCCATGCACTTCCTTCATCCTTACACTCTTTGTATCCATCAACCAAGAAATTCACCATATTTCTACTGCCAGTTCAATTTGTATTAAAGGCATATACTTCGCATTACTCCACCCCACACTAAAACAGATGTGTGGTCCTCTACGCATGCACAAAATTCATAAAGTAATGTGGTTATCGGTGCCCAAGTCACAAAACAAACAACATAACAAATGATGAGAAAGGGAAACACAAGGAAGGAAGATTGCATAAAGGGAAACTTATACTAAATGGCAAAACTACCTTATTACAAACACCAAGAAGACTTATTTATAGTAGGGTTTTAGCCTACTTCCATTGAAATGGCATGGTAATCTCATTCCATCCAACACTCTCAACTGGCACGTGCCTAAATTAAGGATGTCGGAGATGATATAGGGCCCCAACCAATGGACTTTCAATTTTCTAGGATGGCATAGAAACTTAAAATCATATAACAATACCATCTGCCCAATCTCAAATTGTTTGTTTCTAATGTGGCGATCATGCCATGATTTTTGTTTATCCTTTTCATCCTTTTGAATCCACTTGGCCAATGATCATCTCTCGTCCAATTTCATCAATTTTTCAATCCTTTCCTCTAGCGCTTGTTCATTGGCCAATCCTCTTGCGCGGCACTATACTCAGAGAAGGTAACATAAATTCAATGGGTAAAAAAAACTCTAAGCCAAACACTAATTGGAATGGTGTGGCTTTATTCAACCTCTTGTATGTTGTCCTATATGCTCATAGTACTACTGATACTTTGTCATCCCAATCTTGTCTACCAATGTCATAAATTTTAGTTAGGGTATGACTCAGTATTTTATTAAATGCCTCAATACTTCCATTTACTTGTGGATGGTAAGGGGTAGTCTTATGATGAGCCACCATGAACTCTGCTAATATAATCTTGACAGTCTCATTTAGGAAATTCATACCCCTATCACTGGTTAAGCTCAACAAGCATCCATACCTTGTAATAATATTTTCCCATAGAAACCTGGCTACTCTAGCTATTGTACAATCCTTGGTAGGTGTTGCTTCTGCCCATCTTGTCAAATAATTTTTGCAAGTGATTACATAGCGTGATCCTATCCTATGCGCGGCTAGTGAAATGGGGCTTATAAAATCTATGGCCCAATTTTCAAATGGCTTTGTACTTAGAATAGGGTGCAAAGGCATTTCATCCCTCCTTCCTAGTTTGTGAAGGCACTAACAATGATCACATGCCTTGCAATACTCTTCAACATCTTGATATAGGGTTTCCCACCATAACCCAGCTTGTAATATCTTGAGCACAATGGTGTCCCCTACATAGTGTCCACATGTGCTCCCTCCATGTGCCTCCTCCATAATAGCTAGGTGCTCATGTTCTAGCACACACCAATGCAACACCTCATCATGCCTTAGTTTGTACAAATCACCACTAACCAGCATGTAGGGTGCGGCACGTATAACTAACTACTTCCTCTCTAATTCTTTCATCCCTTCTAGTGCCAAACATGTTTTGAGAAACACCACAATATCCTCTAAGTCTGAGGGTGTGTTCCACAACCTAAACAAGTGTGCGTCCGGCATGGTCTCCTCAATGCTTTGTGTAACCTCTCTTAAGTCAATTCTAGACAAGTGATTAGGCCTAGAATTACTCTTTCTTAGCTTAGCAACCACTGTGAACTCAAATTCCTGAAATAGTAGGACCCATCAACATATACATCCTTGTAGAATGGGTTTTTTTACTAAGTATTTTAATGCCATCTGGTCTATGTAAAATACAAATGGTGTTTCTAGTAAATATTTCTTGAACTTGTGTAGCGCATAGATCATAGATAGTGCTTTGTGCTCAGTAGTGGTGTAATTTTGTTCTGCTGATGTTAAATTTTTGTTCACAAAGCATAAGGGATGGTCAACAATCCCTTCACCAAGTTGTTTTAGTACTGCTCCAATGGTTGTACCAGAGGCATGCACATGAGCATGGAAATGCTTATCCCAAATAGGGAAATGGAGAATGGGTGTTGTGACAAGCTTGTCCTTCAAAGTGTCAAATGCCCTATGTTGTGCCTCTCCCTAATGAAAGGCACTCTTGTGTCTGAGTAATTCCTCTAAGGGTGCAGCGATCTTAGCATACCCCTTGATGAACTTTCTATATTAACTCATATGCCCAAGAAATCCATGCACGGCGCTTTGGCTAATAGGCTCCCCTAAACCCACAATGGCTGCAACCTTGGCGGGATCTACTAGTAATCCCTCCTTACATATGATATATCCCAATAAGGTTCAATAGGGTACCAAAGACACATTTCTTGATGTTGAGGGATATCCTCAACTATCAACACCTTTTAAACATTAGTCTTAAGTTATCACAATGGTCTTTGACTAGACCACACATAGTCTAATCATCCAAATAGACCTGAAGGAATTTATGGATGAAGTCTTAAAAGGCTTGCACTACAATGCGTGAGAACACAGTAGGCACATTTTTCAATCAAAAAGGCATGACCGTATAGGTAAAACTTCCCCATTCAATGGTGAAAGTTTTCTTTCTCTAGTCTTCCTTTGCAATCCTCACCTAGTGGTACCTTGAGAATCCATCCGTGAAGGAGTAAACTTCATTCCCGGACACTCGCTCTAAGATTTCTTTAGTGAACGGGTTAGGGAAGGGATTAATGACACATACTACATTCATGTCCCGGTAGTCAACACAGATCCTTATCCTCCCATATTTTTTGATGTTGATGACCATTGGGCTTATCCATTTTGATTCTTCCATAGCTTCAATGATACCTGACGCTATCATTTTTTCTATCTCCTCCTTGACTCGTATGCACAAATTTGGATTCATCTGGTATGGCCTCTTCTAGATTGGGTGTGCACCTTCCTTTAGTTTTATCTTCATCTCTCCCAAGGAATGGTGGATGCCCTTGAATTCAGGATACCCGCGAGGGAATAAATCCTGGAATTTGCGTAACAGATCAATGATATTTGAGACCTCCTTTTCCGACCAATAGTATCCAATGATTGCTTCCTTGGGTTCTTCCCCTAACCCAATGTTAACCTTCTTCATTCTTAAGGTCTCATGGTAAGTGTGTGTCCTTTCATTAGTGATATATATAACATCGCATGTACCTACAGAGTGGTTAAAATCTAGACTCTCCATTTCCTCTTCATCTATGACATAAACCATCTTTCCTTTTTCTTTTTCTATGCATGCTTGCTCAAACATTGTCTCCTCTGACTCGTCCTCATCGAAGCGTGCCTCTAAACTGAGATCACCTGGAAAATATAGTAGCTTATCTTCTACCATGGTACTATCCCCCATCATAAGGTGCTTGATACCTTACAGTGCCTTATCCCCTTATGGCTTTGTGCTCCGATATTCAAAAGCTTGGATGAGATCAGTTGTCAGTTCCTGCCAATTTCTTGTATGTCAACAAGTTTCTAAATGGATATACTAAGGACGTGCATAACCTTATAGTGTGGAATATAGCTTATGTACTAATAATGATGTCGGCAAGGCTTCTGCGCATCTTATCTATGCCTTCTCACATGCTTGGATATGAAATGAAGTAGTCTCTTTACCATGGTAGTTTTGAATGACCATAGGCATGTTGCTCCTGGAAAACCTTACAGAGAATGTGATTCTTACCTTGCTTCACTCTAGGAGTCTCTCTCGATGTGTAGCCCACTAGCGCATTGCAGTCCTAAGTAGGCTATAACTAAGCATCCCTCTTCTTTTATCCTCATTTTTCAATTGAGCTTCCATGTCCCGTAAGAAAATTTAAGGGTATGCCCCTCTAGAGTAACTTGGTAACTTCTTTCCTCCTAGGTGCTTGAGTGAGTGTGCCTTGGTCACTTTTATTACAAACCCCCTCAATTTTCACCCAATTAACTCTTAGGTCCCATGTGCCCAATTGTCACGCGCCATGCTTGTGGTATCACTCATAGACTGGGCATCCTCAAATTAGATAACTCCTTTCGTAGGGTGAATTATCTCTGGGTCTCTGATGGAGTGCACATAAATTCTATCAAGGACCTCTTCTCCCAAAGGTTCAGTGTAAGGCATTGACTTCCCATCCATCAAAGGGATGATGACTCATTCTTCCTTATTCTTGAAACTTATATATCCTTTGTTGAACCTTAGTTCACTGTTGTTCTTATAGCACCATGGGCGCCCAAGTAATGCTGGAAAATTTTCTGCCTCAGCGAGCACCAAGACTTCGAAGTCTCCAATAAACTTGGCCCCCTAAATGGTAATCATTACATCCTTTAATACTCCAATCGGCATTGCCTTAGTTTTGTTTTCCATATATAGCACATTCAAAGATGGATGTAATGTGGGCCTTCCCATTTGATTCTAGGCATCCAATGTAAGAACATTGACTTATGCTCCTGTGTCAATCAATATGTTGTATAGAAGCTAGCCATCCACAACTACATTAAGTGTGATCTCTTCGTCATAGTTAAGGCTATGGGGAGGGAGGTTTACATGCAACACCTACCTCTCGCGCTTTACTCCCATGTGTGGCATCTTCTCCCGTAGGCATTCTCCTAGCAAGGGATCTACGGAGCCTCAGAATTCCTTCTTTGTTCTTGCTACATGGACTTATCCTTTAGACATTGGATTTCACCCTGTAAACTCCAAAAGACATCCATTGTTTCTTGATACACTTCTTTTTGGTGGGGCAAGGTCCAAATAATTTCCATGCACCACTTCTTTTCTTAAGACTAGAGTCTTTTACCTTAGTACTTCTTTGGTACATGTAGCCTCTGCTCGTGTTGTCACCATAATAGGTTCTAACCTTGACTCACGTGCCACTCTAGGCATCCACTATGTGTTGGCCTTATTTATACTCACCATCCTAGCACCTTGTCCTTCTGGTGCTGCTGGCTCATGTGCTCAAATAACTCAGGGCACTCCTCATACTTATGCTTTTTCCCACACCACAAGCACTACAATAAATCTAGACACTCGTGCATGTAATGTTTTGTAGATCCATAGTTTTAGAAGGTTCCTTGTGGGAACACACTTATTCCTCCTCTATGGTTACTGTGACCACAGAATCCTCCACACAAACCTCTCCCACATGCCCCTCCATTCATGCATCCTTCATAATAGTGATCATCTTCTTTGGAACTACTGGCAAGGTTGGTCTAGTGCACACCATGATCAATGGTCTCATGGATCTATTCAATAAGCCTACAATCCTTAGTATCAAGGGTCGTAGAGGTGCAAATCTTATAGTAGCAAGACATATTCTTCCGATTTGTGCTCTACAACAAGGGGCATCTACTTACATCATGGTTCCCGTGACAAATTTCATAATCTACTACTATGGTGCGTAATTAATTCTGGGGGCAACTATCCTTGGCATGCCCCTCTACTTCACAATCCATGCACCAAAGACCACTATGAGTCTTATGTGTAGAGTTTGCAGATAACTTCTCTAACTGTTTGGCCATGGTAGTAATTTGAGCCTCTAGAAAAGGGCTCACACTAGTATCAATGCTCCCAACTACTTCAGCACGTAAGGAAGCCTCTAAATCCTCGCACGGGTTAGTGAATGTTTTATGGGACAATGCCCTCCTAAATGGAGTGATAAACCCTCCAACAAACCATTGAGCATGTTGTGAAGGTTGAATTTCATATGATAAATTTGATAGGAGTGTCTTAAACCGTGCATCATACTCCTGCACACTCTCTGTCATTCCCTGCTGGATCTCCTTCAAATGGTTGGTACTCTTTTGTTTGAATTCTGGTATATGGAACTCCACTACGAAGGAATTTTTCAATGTGGTATAGTATACCACCATCTGATAGGGGTTATACTTCCTGTACCAGCTATGTGCACGTCCTTGTAATGGTGTTGTAAACTGACTTACCTTTTACTCTAGGGTAGTGATCCCCTTCACGTGCCATAGCAATTCACACTTGTGCATGTGTTCTGTAGCATCCTCTATACCCTGGTAATGTGGAAAGTGTAAATACATTTCAAAGAACACCTAAGGAGGTGGCTGAGGCCCCTGTCCTCCTGATCTAGATCCTTGGTTCCCTCTAGTATTCCCTCCACCAGATCCACTGGATCCACCAAGTCCTGTGCTTCCCGATCCACTAATTCCACCTCCAGATCCTCTTGTAACTGGTAATGGGCATGAATTGGTCACACCTAGTATCCCCAACATCCCACTAAATTGTGTACTAATGATCTATAATATTGCTCCACTATCAGAAGTGTATCCCACGCCACTCCCAAACACGTTACCTAAACCTTGCGTACTTATACTTTGCCCAAAAAATCCTCCAAACACTGGAATGGTATGTGCATCCATGGACATCCCAAATGAAAAATTATACCTCTTGGGTGTCGATTGGTCACTCCCACCGATACCAACTAGGTTATCAATACTCCTCTAATTTGGAAAACCAAACATTAGGGATTGGTCGCCAGGTGGTTTTAGATGCACGCCAATGGATCTCCTTTCTCCATGTCAAAAACTCTCATCAGAAGTTTAAGGGGCCTTTCTCCCACATTTTCCAAGATGGGGTAGCACAGACTACTCAGGCTTTACATCCTCTATGTGAACTTTAACACCCTCCTGCAACGCCTTCCTCCATAGATCCATCACACTTGAAACCTCACATTGTCTAGTCATCTTCCTTTCACGAGCTTCACTATACTTGATTCATCTTTCCTCTCTTTCCTTTTTAGTCGTAATTTATGCCATCTTCCTCCACCCTAGTTTCCTCACCCAGTGCTCAAAGTATCTTAGAAGACCGTGGGGAATGCTTCTAAACTCAAAGTAACGACCAAGATCTTCATAGCCAGAGGAATAGCACTCAAAAATGACCCTTTAGGCTCCCTCAGAAACTCTAACTTAGCAAATTATAGGAAACAATACGTCAAAATGGCGTATTCTAAAATGTAACTGGATAGAAATCCCTTCCACTAGTGATCAATAGCATGCATCCAAGTCAGATCTACATCTTGCAGCCTTTTATAGTCATCTTAGGTCCATACGCACGATCTATATAACTAGCTTGATCTAGATGCATATGATGAGATCCATCCATATAGCTCTACTAGGAAGCAACAAAAGAATGTCTCATATAGCTCATGGTATAGGTTCTCTTCTACCCATCCACGTGCATTGAACTCAGGTCCATTATTGAATCTTTGAGTGAACTCATCCTTTGTGATCTTGAACCATGTTTCAACACTTTCTAGAGTCAAACGCTCTTTCATTACACATCACAAAGATAAATATGCATGTAGTCATTTATCACAACTTTGAAAAGAGGGTCCTGGTAATAGAACCAAGACGTAGTCATTTTTATTCCCTTTTAAAGAACAGGGAAATCCCATGCACATTGGCCTATCACCCAGCGAGTGTTGGGCACTCACCTAAGGCACACGTAGGTGTCGAGTCCCTCATTTATGTGAGTTGTGTGAGAATGCATTATTTACGACAAAACTTAAGTGAATAGATTGGAAAGGAACCATACACTCATATTAGAGCTCATAACGGCTTCTAGACCAATGTGTTCATTCATATAAGAAAAACATTATAGAACATAGATCTGAATCATAATAGAAAAGAAATGCACAAGGGTTTACACCCACTCATATGAAATATATATAACTGATCCATATAGATGTAAGTAGAACTAGAACCACACATATGTTCATGTTAAGCATGTTGATAACAACATTACATTAACTCAGGAAATCATATATTCATATGATAATGTAGACTAATGCCATGTATTAGAACTATATTTAGGCCCTTCATAGTACAAATAAGAATGTTCAGACTCATCCCCTTAATACAAAATACTCTTATAGGTCTTCTAAACCCAACCTATAGAGGTCTCACAATATTCATGCATGGCTTTGCTTCTTTCTCCTTTTATTCTTGGTCTCTCCATCTCTCTCCGCTTGTCTTTATGTCTCCTCTTATTCTACCGGGTGCTCATATATATAGCCTTTTCAAGAACTGTCATGCCTTTCTGAAGTTTTAGATCGCTTGCCATTTGTCCAAGTGGCCCTCCATGGGAGCATGATTCTTCAGATGTAATCTCTCCATCCTTCATCATGATGACCTTCTGGAATCTTCATCGCAAGGTATATTCCTTCTATGGGCAACAAGTTTCCAAGCTAGCACCTTATCCACTTCGCATGCATAGTCAGGTCATGTTTTCCTCGTGTCTTGTTTGATATGCCAAATATGGTTAAGTCCCAAGATTTTTTCTCTACCTGTGTGTGCCACTAGTTCCACTAAAACCCTCCTAAAACCATGTCATGTGCACTTTCTCCTTGTACACCCTTATTAAAATAGGAATTGTGCACCCATGCACCTTCTTTTACTTAGACACTATTTTAGGGGCCCAACAGTTACTTCTCATATGGTTACTCAACCTTTGATCATCAATCCACCTCATCAAAATCCTCTTGTCCAAACCACCACCCATGAGGAGACTAATCCCATTTGACATCATTAATCCATTTCCTCTAAACCAACTAAACCTCCATCTACTACTCCTTTAGGGACTCTTGGTCCTCCTTCTAGCCCCATTTATGACTTCATATTTTGTAAATATCCCATGATCTCTCAATCCTATCAATCCACTCAATTGGTTGATCCTATTCCACCCCCATCAGCTCCTATCAACATTATCCCCACTTCAACCAATATTATTACTAGAATGCCTATCCAACCATCCCAATCTAATGACATTCGCACTTCTCATGTGCCTTAACAATAAAATATTCCCATACAATCCCAACCATCCTATCATTTTCCTACTTTCCCGCATTACACATTCCCATAACCAATTCAATCTCCACCCCTTGATTATATCCCCTCTTATCAAAAATTCCCTTCAACTTCAACATAACCCCAAGCCGCTCAACATCCTTATCCATCCTCTTCTCATATCCTACCGCCACAACCATCTACCTCTTACATGGCTCCTTCACATGAAGCTTTTAGACCATCTTCTAATTATACCTCCTTGGGGGAATCTTATAGCTCAATCTTGGACAAGTTGATGATAGGTCACCTCATCCAACTTCCTCCCATCCGACCTATTAACGACTCACACCCCAAACCTACTTGGTATCACAAGGATCACTATTGTAAATATCATCAAGTCATAGGTCACAACATCAAAAAGTTTCATTATTTTAAATATCACGTTCAAAAACTTATAAATCAAGGGGATCTCCAAATAGAAAATCTTGCCTCATCTCTCATCCAACCCCTTGACATCTTCAAACAACCCTTTCCTAATCCACCACCAAAAAATCAATTTCCACCTTCCACATCTTACAAATCTAATCTTTATGTAGTTAATACTATACATCAAACATCTCCATCCTTACCTATCTCATATACCTCATCATCTACTCCTACCTTAAACATCATTCCTACAACTTCCTCAATATCTATCCCTGCATCTACATCAACTTATACCACTTTTTCTACATCTACATCTATTCCTACCTTTATCACATACACATTGACTTCGATTATACCTATCACTGCATCCATGTCTATCATGCCCCAACTTATCATATTTAACCCATCATTCACCTTTGCATTAGACATACCTATCACTACATCTACATCACCTATATCCTTGAACATCCCAATTTTACCCATCTCTCTATCAATCCCAACTACCCTTATATCTACCAAATCAGAAAATTCACTTTCATCTACCTTGACATCGTCATCATATATACCTACATATTTTCCCATGGTCACATCACCTATTCCTCCAACATCTACCATTTCCACATCTATACCCGCTACCACACTAATCACATCTTCTCGATTTACAAACATATCAATGATACCCCTTGGAATATTTATGAAACAAGAACCCCCACCTAAGACAAACACAAAGGGTATTTGTGCCTCATCTACAAAACCACCTATTTCTACATTAACTCATCCACAACCTACAACACCCACATATCACATAGACCTCATCAATTGCATCATTCAAACACAACTTTTTCCATAAATATTTTCCCCTACACCACAATACTTAGATCTTCCAATTGAAATTATTGTCATCCCTGCTAAGGGTAAACCTTCTCAATCAAAACCTAAGGCTTTTGGTAAGAATTTCCAAAGGTCTCTCATGCATCCTATTAAGAAGTTATATTTTACCTCTCCTCAGAAATATAATGTCACAAAATCCATTCTAGGAGCACCCCCATATATTTTAGGGCCAAACCCTTCATTTCCTAATGATTAATCCAAATCTAAACAATCTAACCCCCCTTCAAAATTTTATTCATCTTTGAAGACATCTAACTTACCCCTTTAATCTACATCCACTCCTTCCCCTAAATCTAAGTCAAAGTCTCCTACCAAATCCCACAAGGTTCACCTTCCTCCTAACACTTAAATAGGATCTTAAGTAGACATACTTTGATACTTGCTTCAAATATATACCATCACGCTTCTTCATATTTAATATTTTAATCCTCGTAGTAAGAAACCATCATGGTTTGACCCCAATCTTAGTTGCACTTATCATCGTACCTCTGGTCATGACATCGAGCATTGTAAGGCCCTCCAAATCCTCATCCATGATCTTATTGAGGATGATGAATCTCTCATCCAAGGGGGTCTACCTTCTCCATCCACCACAACCAGTCCAATTCCTATTTCTACCTCTCCATCCATTAAATTTTCTAAGTCTCCTCCTCCATCCACATCCTCCATTATCATATCTCTTCCGCATATCACTTCTCCTAAAGAAGGTCCTCCCTTGTTCATTGATATTGTTTGTCTTTCCAATCACCCCTATCATCCCCAATCATCTATCTAATAAAAATACAAATGCATCATTGATAATCCCTCTAGTGATCCCATCCAATCCCCTTCGACATCCACTAGCCCATCTATATCTAAGTCACCTAACGTAATACAGTCTCTTTTGTTGGGGGAGCATCCTACCCTTGTTATTGGTCTTCTCGCATATTCTTCCTCATCTACACATATTTTCCACATCCCCCTATCCATCCAATGACTCCCTTGACACTAGGGGACTTCAGTTTATGAGAGGTGAACCATTAGATCAAATCATTTCCTCTTCATCCTTGACATTGTTTTATTTACCTCATCCAATCTTATCGTACCCATCTCATCTGATCTTATTCAGTTTATTGTCCCATCTTAGCCAACCAATCTATTTATCATATCTCCTCATCAAATTCAACCTTTTTGGCCATATTTGCGCCTCTCTTGGGGCACCATTTTCATCCTAAGTCCACCTTTTTGGCCATATTTTTGCCTCTCTTGGGGTGCCATCTCCTCATCAAAGTCCACCTTCGTGGCCATATTTGTGCCTCTCTTGGGGCGCCATCTTCTCATCAAAGTCCACCTTTGTGGCCATATCTGTGCCTCTCTTGGGGCATCATCTTCTCATCAAATTCCACCTTTGTGGCCATATTTTTTCCTCTCTTAGGGCACCACTTTCATCCTTAGTCCACTTTTGTGGCCATTTCTTTGTCTCATTATGGATGCATATTTCCTTCACTTCCTCAAAGGTAGCACATAGTTTTTATCTTTTCTCATCTATATCTCCACCTTTTGCAAGCTATCATCCTATCTCATCGCAACTTTAATATCGGTGACCTTGTCCTTAAAGAAAATCAAAATGCCACTACTCTAGAGAGGATCCAATGTGGAAATTTTTCCCCCAACTATATTGGACCATACATTATCACACATAAATATGGGTCGGGAGCCTATCGTTTGACATCCCTTGATGGTAAACCAGAAACAAAGCTTCTTAATGCATTGAACTTGTGATCATTTTATTATTAGCACACCTACCGATATATACTTAATCATGTCTATGATCATCCTTTCATCATTATCCTCTTCCATCCATCATTGTAATGATCTGAAATCATATGGTCTTCCGTCAATTTCCTAGTCATTACCTAAAATATGGGCACCACGGCTCTTCCTAGAGCATATTCCTTATGGATAGGTTCTCCCTTGTTTGTGATAACTCTATAATCACTACATTCATCACCCTCTTATGTACCTACTGGAACCATGCTCAAGGTCCATGGGTGTCTCTTATACATCCTTTCATCCCCTCCTAAGTGGTCTACTTAGATATACCCATCTCTTCCCCATGTCAAAATTCTAGATGCTTATATCTCATTTTATCTTATCCAAAAATAGACTAATCCCTTAAAGGAAAGTTGTTCATGTAATGCAGATATAAAAATAGATTTATCCCTCAAAGGATAGTTGTCATGTTAATCATGCCATTATTTATCAAAAAAAAAGCAAAGAAAAAAGTATACCACTCCCTCGAAGGATGACTACTCTATCATATCATGGCAGTGAAGGCTTCCCACATTGATCAGTTTTCACCTCTCCCCTTCTCACATAACTAGGGCATAGTCCTAGGTAAATCCACTTATGGATAACCCTTTTCCCACATACAAGTCACATCTACACCCTTTGTTCATGTTGAATATAGGTGTATAAGTTCATTCATCCACATTTTCCCTCGATCTTTGATATAACTAACTAGTGTTAGCTGTGTCAACATGTGTTTTGGTCACATCTATACTGCGTTACCTGTATCCCCTTCTTGTTTACCTCCATTGCAATTGGAGGCATCATTTCCTCACGTGTTCCTTGATATGACATAGCGGCATTCATGTTCATAGGTCTTCGATCATCGAGTCACATTCTATTATAATTTTCCACATCTATTATTCATCTTTATCTTTACTTTATCACCATAACATATATCTCCTCTAAATCATATATATGTTATCTATCAAAATCTCCCATTTGATTAGATGTCTTATCATCCATGTATACCATATTTCCTTCCGTCTTATTTTTGGTGTGTCACCCATAACACATTCTTCCCCAATATCTCTAACTTTTACTGTCATTTCTTATTTTTCCTTTTCAACCATTGTTGTGTCCTTTGTTAGGGCACCATATTATCATCCATATCTTATCTTAAGTCCACTTTTGTGGCCATATTTGTGTTCCCTCTCGAGTAAACATACCATGTCTTATTATACTTCATCTCTTTGGCTATTTTTGTGCCCTTTGTTGGGGCACCATTATTTTTATCCTCATCATTTGTGAACACATACCCTTGCACCGATTTCTCATGTATGAAGGATTTCACATTATTTTCATATTTGGTTGTGCATAATTTTGATGTCTTCCTATCACCCACTAGTTCCCATGGCTTGCATCCATTTTATTGGTTTCCCATTGGATTTCTCTCCATTTTGCAGTGATTTTCACCGACTCATAGGTCTTTAGGACATTGTCGTTGTCTGCCTAAAGATTGTGCCTTTGTTTCCTATCAAATTGACTCCTAGAATCACCATCATATTTTAATTTTTTTGCTTAAATCCTTCTTTCTTAGGGCATCTTTCCTAGCCTCATAATTTTCCCATCATCTATTCTTGGCCCACCCTTCTCATTTATCTCTTTCAAACTCATGATTGATTCCACTCTTTCATTTTTCATCAATCCCTAGTTTGAGGGGGAGCACCTCACCAATGCTTCCTCATCATCAAGCCCATCAATCACTTATTTTTTTTTCTCACAATTCATTATTGCAAACCCCTCAACAAAAAGGGGTAGAATGTAGACACTCATTTTCGGCACCTCCTTGTGCCTTCACCCTGTGTTCTCTTTCCATCTTTGCTTAGCATGCTTGTTTCCCTCTTATTTTCAAATTACACCATTTTCCTCCTAAATTATTCTATTTTTCCCTTCATCCTATTTTATCATTATCCCCCCTTATCTAAATTAATTTCCATATTCCCATCTTTTAAACCCCCATTAATCTCATCAATTCTAAAATAACTTAATTAATCCTAAATACATCCTAAATAATTTAATTATCCTAAGTCTACCCTGAATACCCTAATTTAATTATCCCCATGGGATTCCCACCCTTTCTCAATAGTTACCCCTCATCAAATATTCCCTAGGATTCCTCCCACTCATCTTATCCCTTTCTAATATTATTTTCACTCCCTTACACCCATTTAACCCTCTTACACATGCACAATCCTAAAAATAGCTCATCACTCATTTGAAAGTATATTCTCATCCTCATTTCTCATTCTAACGTTCAAATGATAGTCTACTCACCCTAGTCATTGGTGACTAACTCAAGTCACCGTCAAACCTACCCTGGATTATTTAATTACCCCTATACCTCTTCTCAAATGGTTGGAAAATCTTGAGACTTTTGTGTGCTTTTGCGATATTGATTTTAGTGTTATCTGTGAATCCTTATAATCAGTTGAGATATTTTGGTGTCTCCTTTTGCATTGAGAGCTCAGAGTTAAAGATTATTGTAGAGATTTTATTTGTGCATACATTTTTTTGTTTTGCAAGTACTTGTAAGTATTTTTTGAGTTATGCTTCAACCTTTAGTCAGCTTCAATCATCCCCACATCCAACTGATTATCCCATATTCTTTTAACATCCCATCTTTGGTTTGGTTTTCGTCAATCAAAGCCAGTCGTCATTGACCCATAACCTACATTTTGCTACACCCTATCCATAATCTACCCTATCTAATTTTCATGTAATCATGTTTGATATATCCTGCATCCAATCCACCCCTATAGTTTTCCACCCCTCTAACGGCATCCAATTATCTATCATAGAATCTTAAACTCCACATTTAGCTATTGTTTTGCATAACTCTGCACAAGTTTGTTTGGATAATCATCGATTACCTATCCTTCTCTCGAGTCATCATTGACTCTTTGTGGTTTGCTCTCATTTTCTATCATTTTCATCCTTAATCATCATATCAGTTAGATTATCTTATTAGATATTTGTTCAGATTTTGTTATCAATATTTCCTTTTTGTTATCGTATTATCACTCTTTGTTATCATCACATGGGTTGACATCCTCTCAAGGAATTTTTTTCTTCTCAGAGCTGACTCTTGTTGAGAAGCCCACCATATCTCTTACTAATCCCCTTTCATTTTAAGTCTCTCATTGTTATACAAGTTAGAGACTGACTGTGAGGAGGATCATTTATTGTGCACCCATACCATATCATCCCATCCACATCATGAGGTTCCCTAAACCCTCCCATATTTTGAAGTTTCTTTATTTCTCATTAGTTTTTCACTAATATAGAATAAGTAGTGTGGAAATATTTTCAAACATGAGTCTCTATAGAGGTTCGGTTCCCTTAGTGCAAAACCTAAGCTATTTCTATTTCCTAAGGCTAACTCTATTCTACCAAAACGAATAGGAAAAGGGAGCAAAAAGAAAAGGAGAAAACTAAAAAAGGGTGGTGATACACCAAAAAATTTTGAGGACCTCAGACTTATTTGGATTACACAGATGAAGAAAGGAAACCACACGCACCATACACTAACTACAAATGATGAATTCAAAGTGAAACTGAATTATAAAAGGGATTTGCAATGAATTTTCACAGGATAAGAGGGGGCAAAAGACGGCTCCACAAAAAAATCATGTAAACAACTTGTTAAACACAATCTATGACTTGCACATTGGCACAAGACTACATGAAGCCATGAAGTTTGAATTGATAAAACACGAATAAACATGTATCACAATCTAAAATCGGTTTAAAACATAGTATGCACTAGAAACAAATTGTAGGAAGGTAAAAAAAACTCCTTTATTGCTCCAAGAGGTGGAATAAGCACAAAATGTCACTCACAACCCTTGTTTTCTCACTCAGAAAGCATGAATTACTCCAGAAATATGAATGAAGAATCCAAAATATTTCTTACAATGCATTCTGAAGCTTTTATAGAAATCTGAGAGAGAGGGAAAAAAGTCCAGACATGTAAGTTTGACTTGTAAAAATAGAAAAAAACTGTGTGGTTTTTCTTCTTGCTCTGAAGGGTGTGCATTCTATTTTATTTTCTTATTTTTCCCATAAAAATAATCTCCATACTTTGTTTTTATCCAATTATGTTCTCAAAATAAAATCTACATTCCCAAAATAGATTTTCCTCTATTTTTGCAATCTTTGTTATATTCTTAAACCTTTTAGATGATGGAACAAACTTACCTTACACACTTTCATCTATTTTTAACTCTCCATGCTACGTTTTTGACAAACTGTGCTAAAAATAGCATCCCCATGTTTGGAAAAAGAAAAAAGAAAATTATGGTTAGAATGGTTTTTAATTAACTAAAATTTGGAATAAAGGAAGTTAATCTAACTAGGAACAACAGAAAAATGAAAGTGCTAAATAAATATAGAAAGTGACCAAAACAATTAGGCTAATGAAAATAGAAACCCTAAAATGCAAATAAGGGTTGGAAGGAGCTTAGCTGATTCGGTGAACTTGTTGGCCTATGTCACAGAGCTGGATGGAGAAACAGGAGGAGGAAACGACTATGGAAAAGTCTAGAAACTTGTAGATCTGAGAAATCTGAGTGGACTGGGGCACCAGGGAGATTATCAGGGCACATGTGGGTTCCCTAGTCTACATTCTGGGTGCCCTGGTCTGTGCTGGAAGTCCAAAAACTAGATTCGTCGGGTCACCATATAATCTGAAGCCTTCTCCACCTATCATACTAACTTTGTTGCACTATGTTGTATATTGCTGATAATAAATAATGAAGAGGAGACCTACAAAACCCCAAGACAATCATCAAACCATAAAAAATAAAGATGCATATGAAGGGGTCAGATTGACCTTAGCTACCACAATGGTGGAATTACTAACTGAGTTTTGCACTACATCTTAGACCCAATTTAGTTCTAACTGTAAGTATATGCAATCATTCCCTAAGTGCTCTTGTATCAGTCACACTTTGTGAAAGTAGCGAGCAATAATTATGTGTAGAAAAATGAATGGAATGATGGATGGAATAGAATAATCTTCCCTCCTATACTTATGTGATGCAGATGAACCAACCTTGTGCTTTGTGATGGAGCTAGATGGATGTAAATGGAGCCTTTGATGGATGTAACCTTAGGTGATGATAGTAGTGTTTACTGTATGGTCACTTATTATGGTTTCATAACTTTATATTTATATGGTTCTCTTATTATAATTTCATAATTAACCCTGAAAAGGCCAACCACAAGAAATATGAAATGTTCAAATGGCTAGAAATTTCCCAAAAAGTGGTGGGAAAGTGGGAAAAAGATCAGGGCACCCTGACTGGGACCAGGGTGCCTGCGGGTGCGCCAGTATAAGCATGGGTGCCAAAGCAAGGCTAAAATGACAGAAAATGATGAAAATAGATTTTAAAAGTGAGTATGGGAGGTCAGAAGTGATGATAGAAATCAAAGTAAAATTTCGAAAAGATGGAGGTTAATTAGTACTTTCTTCACTCAAAATCCATATGAATAGTAGTATGAGACCGGGACTAAATAATGCCTAAAGTGTGTGATTTTGTGACTACATTTTTCACCTTTTTAGATGCTCCAATAATGGTCTTTCAAATATTTTTAACAATCTCATGCTTTTTAAACTCCAATTTTTCATTTTGGATGGATTTGAGAGGTTAAAAATGAAATTTGGGCCATTTCTGGGTCACACGAAAAAAAATTGTCATTTTCCTTTGTTGTGCAAATTTTCCTTTGTTGCATGGATTTTCCTTTATAATGTGGATTTTTGGGGAATTTTCCTTTTTTGTGTGACTTTTCCTTTGTTTCTCAGATTTTTCTTTGTAATTCATATTTTCCCATTAACTGCGATGGGAAGCTCATCATCATTCAGTTTGGAGAACTGAAAGGAATTGTGTTGCTTGTAACCTATAATCAAATATGGTCCACTCCAAAAAGCATAAAATTTTACGTGTCTCCTAGGTTTTTTCTATCCTCATCCTACTTAAGCACAAATTAATCATCTTTTAATGTTCTAGTAGTTGATTTCTTATCAAAATATCCCTTGACTTGTGCTTGATGAAGTTCCATCATTGTCATCACCTTGTTTCTAATTTCTTCCAACTTCATCAATTCTGTAAATATGATTTCCATTTAATCTATGTCCATTGTCTCCATTTGTTTAATGGGGTCTAGAGCTGATAACTCATTAAAGATGGGAAACTTTACTTCTTTACCATAGACAAGCATGAAAGGAGAATTACCTATTGATCTTTTAGGAGTAATCGTATCAGCCCATAAGGCTTATTTCAGTTTTGTGTGCCATGATCTCTAGTTTTCTGCAATAGTTATATTGATGATGTGGAGAAGATTCTTATTTTTTAATTCAGCCAAGCCATTTCCTCGAGGGTAATAATTAGAAGACATTGACAGATGAATGTCAAACTTGATTTTCCATGTGTTGATCTTTGCTCCAAGAAAAGCTAAGGCATTATCTGAGATGATTGTTGCAGGGACATCAAACCTTGTAACAAGACTTTCATAAAAGTCTAAAATTGATGTCTCATTTGCTTATTTAAAATCCACTTCTTCTATCCATCTTTTGAATTAATCTATAGTTGTAAGAACACATTTATGACCTGCACTCGAGGGTGGATTAATCATGCCAATAAAATCCAATCCCCATTGCATGAAAGGAGTATTTACCTAAATGGGTTAAAGAGGGAGATTTTTTTACTTTTATTTCTCTAAAAAAATGGCACACCTTGCACACTTCCTTACCCATGTATGAGCATATTTGAATAATTTTGGCCAGTAATAACCAACTCTCATGATCTTTAAGGTTGTAGCTCTTGGTGCAAAATGGCCACCAAATGAACCATCATGAAAATCCTCCAAAACATGTTCAATCTAATATGAGTCAATGCATCTTAAAATAACTCCATTCACATATTTTCCACCTTGCCATATTCTCATTCAAATCTTTTCTTATAAGAAAATATTTAACACTCGAGTGAGAAACCATCAAATGAATCTTGTTATTAGAAAGCATATGTGTGAATTTTTTAAGACTCCTAATGACTGAAAGAACTTGTTTCTCAACAAAGGAATAATTCACCTCATAATCTGGTAGCCCTTGACTAAAAAATACAATTGGTTGCTCCATGTTTTCATCATTTTGTTGTATCAGCATAGCTGAGATTGTATCAATTGATCTAAAAGCATAAAAAATGAAGTATTTTATAAATTCTAGATTAATGAGAGTTAGAGCTTGTGAGATGGCATGTTTTATTGTTTCAAATGCATTTTTTTCCCTCTTTTCTCCAACTGAAATCTATGTTATTCCTTAGCATTGAGGTTAGTTTCTTTACAAGATTTACAAAATCTAGAATGAATCTTTTGATAAAATTAATTGTACCCAGAAAACTTTGTGATGCCTTATTATGTTTTGGCAAGGATAAGGAAAAAATTACACTTACTCATTCGGGATCAATTATGATACCTTTCTTAGAAACAATGTGACCAATTAATTTACCCTCGTGGACTGGAAATACACACTTCCTTGGATTAAATGAAACGTCATATTCCCCACATCTCTCAAAAACGTGTCTGAGATGTATGATGTGATCTACAACATGTTTTGAAAAAAAATTATGTCATCCAAATAAACAATAACATAAGTATTGATTAACCCTTGAAATGCTAAGTCCATTTCACGTTGAAATGTGGTCCTGACTTTGACAGTCCAAAATCCATTTTCCTATACGCATATGTGCCCCATTTTATAGTGAATTTTATTTCAAATTGATCTGCTTCCTGTACCAAAATCTGATTTCAGCTAGAATATCCATCAAGTAATGAGAAACTCTCTAAGCCACTTACTTTCTGTAAAATTTTCTCCATAGATAGTAGAGGGTAATGATCTTTTAAAGAAGCTCTATTTAGATCTCTGAAATCTACACACAACCATATTTCTCCACTATTTTTCCTTGCATAAACCGAATTGGCAGCCCATGATGAGTGTTCCACATGAAAAATAATGTTATCCTTGATTAACTTGTTTAACTCTTATTTCATCAGTGGTTCAATTTTAGGATTGACAGGTCTTTTCTTTTGTCTAACTAGTTTTGGTTTTTGATCCAATTCTAAAGTATGTTGGGATAAATCTAGATTAAAAATTTTCAAATCACCATAGTTCCATGTAAAAATATCATCAAATTCTTGAGCAAGTTGAATAAAAGAGATCCTTTTATCATTGTTACATAGCTTTCCCACTTTGAGTGCTTTTTCATTTCCAATGTTGATTGCTTCATAATCCTCTTGTTTGATCATCATATTTGATTTTTATTTTCTAACCTAATCATCTGTGTTGAAGATAGACTCGAGAGTAACTAATCCTTGAGGTTTCTTTTTATATTTCAGTTGAATAATTATATTATCATATTGTTGTTGCAATCTTTCCTAATTTCTAACTGAAATAAATGCTTCTTCTTGCAATAAATTGACAATTTGTTGATCTGACTCAAACACCTACCGGTTAATATTATTATCTGGAATAGAAGGTATTACCACTATTTTGATATATTGTTGATCTCTATATTTCCTTATCTGATCTGAAATATCAACTTGAGCACCGATGGAATCCATCCTATCTGCATGTTTATTCTTCACTCTAGGAATGGACTGAATATTAAAAGCATCAAAGTATTCAATTAAATACCATACCATGTTTTTGTAAGATCTAAACAAGTTATTCTTGGTGGCATCCTGTTCTCTAATTTGGTTAACCACCAACTCACTGTCACCAAAACCTTGCAACTACTTCACTCCTTTCTTCTTTTCCCACTCAAGACCATGCACAAGAGCTTCATACTCTGATGTATTGTTCGTGCAAGAAAACTAAAATATCATAACTAAAAAATACTTTGTCTTCATTGGGAAAACCAACATGATTCCTCCACCTACCCCATTCTTGATTCTTTATCCATCAAAGTATAATTCCCACAAACCTTCTTCTTAGTGTTTTGTTTTGACAAGATTAGGAACAATAACATTTTCTTCATGCAAACAATATTTTCCAAGATTTGATTCTTCAATATAGCTATGTGGATCAGTAGAATGAGTTTGATTACCCCATTCATCAAGTAATAAATTAGGAACTCCCTCTAGAAGTGTGGTTGGCTCCCTGTCAACTGGATGGTCATCTTCATCTATGATCATGAAATTTGAGTTAATGACACTAGGAACATAAGGTTATATTGTTGAGAAGACAAAATGCCTAAGTATGAAGAGTGCACGGAGGTTGGGGGTGTGTAAGGGTGGCATGGAGGTGTGTAAAGGAAATGTGGAAACATCATGCGGGAGGTTTGTTCCTAGCCAGACAGGATTTAGGACGTAGCAAATTTTGCTAATCATGGGCTAAAAATAGAAAAGTGGGATGGAGTGTTGACCAAGAAAAGAGATAAAGCGTGATGACTTGGCAACCAAGTAAAGGATATTTTTAGAGAATGAGCATGCAGATCAAGTACGTGCATGGAGTCTATTAATAGGTGTTGAGTTATGGAACTCAATTACTTCATTTAAGCATGTTATATTAAACTTGTTAGAAAACACAATAGCCAACATCGGTTATGAAGGGACTAACATCATTTATGAAGGGACTGACATAGGTCACCTATGACCAGCATCGGTCAAGAAAGTAGGAGCCGACATCGGTTAAGGCTAACCGGCATCCGTTAAGGCTAATCAGTGTTGGTTACCTATGCGTGAGTGTTTTATTTAACTCACGAAAAGTAGATCTAATTTTAGTATTATTGTAATTGCATGGCTAAGTGCCCTAAGTTTATATATGCTTATATAAGCATGAAATCTAGGGTTTAGAACTAGAGGGATTGTAAAGTGAATGATTATTGTGAAAATAATTGTGAGAGAGATAATTCTTGGAGAAGAAGGAGAAGCTTGAGAGAAATAAAGTATTGTACATATGAGAGGTGTGGAAGATTGTAGATCTTCAATTGTATATCTTATGAAATCTTTGGATAATATATTAGCTTGTTTCTTGGTGGATGTAGCCCACACTAGGTGAACCATGTTAAATTTGGTGTTGATTTATATCTCTTGTTTTGTATATTTCTTCTGGGAGAATATCCATTTTTTATTGCATGTATGTTTAGATCTGATATATTATCTGTATAACCTTGTGTTAACCCCAAAAATAGGATTAAAGGATAATCTATTATTAGTTTTTTAAAAGCATGCATGTATTCTATTTTTGGAGCATGCATATTATTAGGAGAACACATGGGCGGTGGAAGGCAAGTCCCCACCCCTATAAATACTTGGCTTAGGATTGATTATAGAGAGATGATTTTGGAGTTAGGTGTTAGTGTTATGTTTCTTCGTTATGGTTGTGCAAATGACTCTGTGTTCACCTATTATGTATCAGCTTCCTATTATGTAGTTATTTTTTAATATTAATAGACAATTGTCGATGGATTATGGTTGTTGATATGATTGAATATGGTGATTTAATGGTGTAATTGATCTTATTTGTGAAATGATCTGTTATGTTTCCTTATTACATGTGTTTCTGATATGGTGTGAATGTAATGGTTAAGTATACTTGATTGATTACTTAGTCAATTAGCATTATGATTATGCATGCTAACATTCTGGTAGACATAACAAAGGAGGGACTTGGTAGTTGTGTGTGCTTTGGGTGAGCATTCAGTCCTATTGAATGAAGTGCCAACACATATAGCACTTGTGTAGAAATTAAAGACTATATTTTGGTTCTGTTGCCAGGACCTCTTTTTAATTTTTTTGTCAGGATGTTGCTTGTAAATGGTGTATCAAATATCTCTGGAGAGTATTGAAAGTTGTGTGGAAGATGGACAGGAAAAATTTACACAGAGGAGGTATAGCACTAGACCTAGCTTTAACACACACAAGTGGGTAGAAGGCAACCTTTATTATGAGTTATATGAGATGTTATTCAATTTCTTCCTAGTATAGTTGTATCATTGGTTGGCAGTGTATGCATCAAACAAAGCTTGGTATCTTAGGCTGAGAGTTTAGATGTAAGAATACTATTAGACACTTTTTGATGCTAGTAACTACTGGACTAGATTTGTAGATCATTGGAGCACTAGTGTGTTGCAAAAGTATACATTGGAGTATGTAATTACCACTTATTATTGTCTAGAGGAGGCTTAGTTTAGGTTTTTTCATGAACCCATAGGATCCTATTTGCACGCTATCCCTTTAGCTATCAAGATCTTGATGGTAGAACTAAACTTGGAAAAATTACCTATGCCTAGTTAAACCTCCACCGCACGTATACAAAGGAATAGGTGTCGAGAAGGATAGAAGAAACCCAAGTAGAAGATAAAACACAGAGAGTAAAGGTGGAACAATTTTAATGAATCTTGAGAAAGGAACATGGAAAGGGAGATTGCAAATTTAATGGAGTTAAGGAGAATGATGGATCATGAAGGTTTTTAAGCTCTCATGGAAGATGAGGAGCTACAGCATCAGGTCCTCCCAACCTTGGGAAAATGCAGTATAGATTCCCCATCGGCTTTGAATTTAAGCACATCAGAGGAGAGATTGATAATTACAAGTGTGCATCTGACTCAACCTGACTACATATCCCTTGCGCAAGGTGTTCTAGATCTAAAGGTAGTTGAAGGATAGATTAGTGAAGGTAAGCAGGCAGACATAGATAGATATCATTTTGTCTTGAATCAAGAATCACATAAAACTACTAATGTTCCCATGGCAACACAACAGGAACTAGTGTTTTGAAGTAATTTTACATGGTTGTTCCTAGGAGCATCAATGGGACAAGGTAATGGTGCGTAAACTATTGGAAGCACTTTTGTGGGTGCTACAACAATGCAGAAAATGGGTGTCTAGTTTAATACTACAACTGGGAAACAAGGAAGTTCATTAACTAGACCGTAACCCACCACAGGGGGTGAAGCAGGCTCGGGAGGATCAAATTCAGCCACCACATAGAGGAGGAGGGTCTTGTTTAGGATCAGGTTCTACCCTATCACAGGGTCTAAAACCACTACCTCAATAACCACTACCCAATCAGCCTCAACAAACACCACCCCAAGTTTATTTTGAGATGTCAGTCCACTTACCATAATATAGAGGTATAGAGGATGGAACCGAGCATGTGCATAAGTGTGAATTACTATGGCGCGCAAAGGGGATTACCATTTCATATAGGAAGGAAAAGCAATTTGATACTATGTTGCAAGGGTGCATGCATAGTTGGTACAAGAAGTATGACCCACATTAGACTTTGTTGGATTATAATACTTTGCACACTATGTTTTTGGCTGAGTTTCATATCCTGAAGTTTGAACAGAAGAGCATCAGTGCACTCAAGGATGTCAAACATTTCTTATTTGAAAGCGTAAGGGAATATGACGCATGATTTAAGACTTTATTTTCCAAGTTGTCTTATAAGATTCATCAAAGTCAGCATGCACAGTGGTTTTCTGGGGGATTTATGAATCCATTTCGAAGGGCATTATCTCATAAGATGTATACTGATCCACGTGAGGCATTAGAAGAAGCTCTACATGTTGAGGTAGTTAGAAGTGTGGACATATGAGTTATTCCTTTTCTAAAATCACAGATAACAGCTATGGTAAAGTAGTTAGAGAATACTTCTTTAAACTCTACGCATGAGACTAAGAGTGGTATATGGTGCACAAATTGTGAGGTTGAAGGACACACTAAGGATAGCTTCCCACATAGGTCATTACGTGCATTGTTATAATCTTGTGAAATTTTCCATTTAAACCATGATGTCAAAAAATTTACTCTCTTGAAGCACAAAACTATGAAGAGTGAATATATGTACTATAAGATTTGTAACATGCACATGCACGATACATAGGATTATCTATTGATATATCATATTCATGAGGCGTGTAAGACTAGATTACGATAGACCATGGTGGCAAGTGGTTCCCAAGTATAGAATGTGTAGCCCTCTAAAGAGTGTAATAATGGTGGAGGTGGATTCCATGGAGGATATAGGAGTAGAGGTCACAGAGGTGACCAAAGTAGATTATCACGTGGGACCTGTTATACTTGTGGGTCCCTAGATCATTACCAGTGTGACTGTCCATAGAACCTAGTTTGCTCATGGTGTGGGAAGTAACATATGTTAGAAGATTTTTCAATCCTATATGAGCACATGAGAAAGAACAAGAAAAAGGACAAGGGCATGGGGATTATCAAGGTGCATCGCGTGAAGGGTGATGAATGGATACCTAAGAAAACACATGATCCTAAGTTGTAGCCCTTGTTACTCACTACTTGCATTGAAGAAAAACACACATGTGAACCTCTCAAATCTAGACCACTCATCACATGAGAATAAGTTATGCATGTTCGGTATCAAAATGTCACACATCAAAAGGAAGTCTATCAAAGACCATGGAAGTCATTAGAGAGTTACAAGTTGAGATACAATGAATAAAAGAGAAGACACAAGAGATAATACACGAAGAACCTTGAGCTCCCATAGAAATATGTGGATGATCTAAAGGAGTTGTGTAAGATGTTGTGTCAAAAAAATATCATTTATTTGTTAAGAGAATGGCTACGTGAAAAGGTACTGTATGTTAGAGTTGAGCACAAGTGACAGATATTACATACAAACTTACCACCTCAGACCATGAGTATGATAAGGAAATCACTTTGGATGCAGTCATTGATGGATGGTTGGTAAGCAACATCTTGATAGATACAAGCACTAAGGTAAATGTACTCACCTTGGGTACATTGAATCATATGGGGAGACTAACATTACAACCATCCTCAAATGTGTTGTATATGGTGAACAAGACAAGGACTATGCTTATTTCGGTGTTAAAGGATGCTTCTACTACAATTTAAGGAGTACAGACAAAAAATCACACACTTTGGGTAATTATCTAGTCCTGATTACATACTACTATTCATATGATTCCTACATAAGAACATTACTAATCAACTCATGTCTTTGGCCACCTTTCTTCGCTTTTTGTTGTTATTTTAAGTCTTGCACCCTTATTTTATTGTTTTTCTTTTTTAGTCTTTATAATTTGTCATCCCAGACACCAGCACCCAGACCAAGATGTCAGCGCCAAACGCACTCATATAATTTGGGTGCCCCTATCCTCTTTGTACTTTACTCACACTTTTTGGGTCCTTTCTATGCATTTGAGCATCTTATCTTTTTGGTAGTCAACCTTTTTAGGGTTAATTACAAAATTCAAGTGAGGGAATCATATAAATATAAAGTTAAGTGATCATAATAAGGGACCAAACACTAAGTATCTATTACCTCTACGTAAGGTTGTATCCATCAAGGCATCTAAGAGCTCCATTGCATCCATCTAACTCCATCACAAGGGACAAAAGGGTTGGTTTATCTACATACACTTCATAGGAGGGAAGTTCATTTTATTCCATGCATATATTTACTACTTTCTTTACATCTAGTTACTTTCTAGCTATTCAAGTGTGACTAGCACAAGAGAAACCTAGGGCACAATTATGCACATACACACATAGAACTACATTAGGTATGATATGTAGTGTAGTGCTCAGTTGTAATTCCACCATTGTGGCCACTGAGGATAGTCTGACCCCTCATTTTGCATATTTATTTTTTAGGATTTGATGTCTATTTGAGGGTTTTGCAGGTTCATTCTTCATTACAGGTTTATTGTGACCTCAGTGATCTTTGTGCAAATTCGTAGCAACAAAAGGTGAAGATCAACGAACATATTATGACCCTAAGAATTTGGTTTTCTCAGCATTTCTTCATACCCGAGTGCCTAGAATCAATACCTCAGCACCCACGAGCACCCTTGTTCCTTCCCAACCACCCTAGTTTATCCTATACCTCCATATCTGTAATTTCTTGTGCTCCAGTGTAACGGTCGGTGCTTCAGATTTTTTTAGTTTCCAGTCCTCAACATCTTTGGCAATAGTGCAAATAGGCTAAGGCATCTTACCCTTCTTTGCACATGAGGGTTTCATTATTTATTTCTTAATTTACTTTGGTATATTTCTTTATTTCATTGCATCATTTATTTACTTCTATTATAATATCAAATTAGGCTTGTGTATTTACATTTTAGCTTAATCATTTTGATGAACCCAACTTGATCTACACACTATTAGGATCTTTATTGATTTATCATCATGAGTATCTCAATCAATGACTTCTTGCTTGTTAATCCTGATTTAAGAGATAGAATCCAGCATCTCCTTGCTACTACTTGAATTCCTACTTATATGCATCTAGATTCAGTCTATCACTCCTTTGTTGACACATTTTCCAAGCATATAGCTTTCCCATCTAATCCTCATGTTGATCTTTCTATTTTTGACAATTATCCACCTTTGCATATCATGATTCACATTTACAATATGGGTATCAAGCGTACTTTAATCGATAATGGATCTGAACTTAATATATGTCCTATTTCATTCCTCTAAAGGATAGGGATTTTTTCTACTATTGTTAGTCCATCATCTATTTCCCTTCGTGCATATGATGGTTCTATTCATCCATGCGTAGGTCACATTGTTCTACCTATCACTGTAGGGCCAAAAAATCTCAACACAGTATTCTTTATCATTGAATTTCTAGTTTCATATAACTACTTACTTGGTAGGCCATGGCTCCATGCCATGCAAGTTGTTGCCTCTACACTACATCATTGTGTCAAATTTCTACATGAGGGTATCAAGTATATTGTTCTTCGTGACTGTCATCCATACAAATATTATGACCATGATCCAAATACTACACTTCCTATTCCAGGAACTAACACTACTAATGACCTGCAACCCATAGATGAGATACCACATTTACCACCACTTGAAGGTGTCATTTGCATGATAGAATCGGTCCCAACTACACCTCCACCCCCTTCTACTACTATTGCTATGGTTCTTTATCAAGGGAATGTTCATACATCAAAAAAATATCACATTTTGTACATTCTCATATACAATTGACATCTACACCACCTCCCTTTACATATACACTTTTCGTGAACAATTCTTATTGGGAGCACATTCCATTTAATCCTACCTGCAATGTCACTATATGTTCACATGATAGTTTGACTTGGCTAGGATTTTCTTTTGAGGATCTTTATCCTCTAATGCATGATCTTCATATCTATTATGGATTCATCACTATCATTGTTGTTATTGGTCTATGTGTCTTCCATCTCACCATATACCTTGTGTGAGCCCCTCACTCTTCTCCACTTACATTAGGAAAATCTTGGCTTACTTACATAAGGGTCACGTTAGACCCTGATCGCAGTGGTATATCATTTCCTATGTCATTTGGTAATGTTTTCATTTGTAATTATTTATTCCTTGGTTATTCACCTAATATGACTCAGTGGTATGCACAAGGGTGTCTATTACCTCCTTTTACTGATGAGGAATATGTTAAGGGCATGTACAAATTAAGCTTAAACAATTATTTACATGACCAACTTGACACTAAAGCTTATCAGGTCTCAGATGCCTCACCATACGATTTTGACCATGACAATGATGACCTTTTAGATGACTTCGCTTAATCATCTTTACTATTACATGCTTGGGGGGCATCACACTTATTATTTCCCCCCCACACCTTTTTCACCTTATCAACTACCAAACATCTTACACACATTGCATATAGTCTTTTACATTCATCTTGCATATCTGCATACATTTGCATCAAAATTTCCCTATGATGCACACTCTTGTGCTATGGTTCACACTTGACTATTGAGGGCATACTATACACATGAACCTCACACACTACACACTGTACACACCACACATCCTCACACACTTGACCATATCACACATTTTGCACTAGACACATTCACCACATGTATCTCTAACATTACTTATTCCCACTACAACACGCATTATATACACATGGCATCTCCTTCTCACAGCGTCTATCACACACTAGGTACATTACTCACTATACACATTCACACTACATCTCTCTTACATATACTTCCACATGTTGTGGTCATTACCTGATGATGTACTTTAGTCCCTTTGTCCATACTTGACTACTGAGGGTTTACAAATCAAATGGACCTCGTCACACTTACGCATTTGATCAACCAATCTTTTTATCATACTATGTGAAATTTTTAGCCACCACCCTCTTCACACATTTCGTGATATACATTTTTTGCTACATCATCATGTTTTCTACCCTCTTACTCTCACATTTTGTGATATGTGCTTTAGGCTAAATAATCATGCATTATACCCCCTCATTTTTTATTTTTTCCATTAAATCCTACATATCACATGATAATTTCCAATCAATATCATTTTTACGCATACATTTCAGGTTGTTTCCCGATGATGCACTCTCGTTTACTGTTCATTCTTGACTGCTGAGGGGGCATAAATAAATGAACCTCATTGTATACATACACATCTAGTCGGGGGGCACACTACTCATATCATTTACACATATCTCTAACATTTCTTAGTCACACTACAACACACATTATATACACTTGACATCTCCTTCTCGCAGCTTCTATCACACACTAGGTACATTACTCACTATACACATTCACTACATCTCTCTTACATATACTTCCACATGTTGTGGTCATTACCTGATGATGTACTCTATTCCCTCCATCCATACTCGACTGCTGAGGGTCTACAAATCAAATGGACCTCATCACACTCATGCATTTTATCAACCAATCTTTTTATCATACTATGTAACATTTTTAGTCACCTCCCTCTTCACACATTTCATGATATACATTTTTTGCCACATCATCACGTTTCATAACCTCTTACTCACACATTTTGTGATATGCACTTTAGGCTAAATAATCACACATTCTACCTCCTTGTTTTTATTATTTCCATTCAATCCTACACATCACATGAAAATTTCCAATCAATATCATTTTTACGCATACATTTTAGGTTGTTTCCCGATGATGCACTCTCGTTTACAATTCATTCTCGACTGCTAAGGGGGTATGAATAAATGAACCTCATTGCATACATACACATCCACTTGGGTGGCACACTGCTCCTATCATTCACACATATCTCTAACATTGCTTAGTCACACTACAACACGCATTATATACACTTGACATCTCCTTCTCGCATCTTCTATCACACATAAGGTACATTACTCACTATACACATTCACACTACATCTCTCTTACATATACTTCCATATGATGTGTTCATTACCCAGTGACAAACTTTATTCCCTCAGTCCATACTCGACTGCTAAGGGTCTACAAATCAAATAGACCTCATCACACTCACACATTTGATCAACCAATATTTTTATCATACTATACAACATTTTTAGCCACCGCCCTCTTCACACATTTTGTGATATATGCTTTTTGCTACATCATCACATTTTCTACCCTCTTACTCACACATTTTGTGAGATACGCTTTAGGATAAATCATCATGAATTCTACAATCTCCTCATTTTTATTTTGTCACATTCAATCCTACACATCACAAGACAATTTCCAATCAATATAATTTTTACACATACATTTTAGGTCATTTCCCGATGACACACTCTCATTTACGGTTCATTTTTGAGTGATGAGGGGGCATAAATAAATGAGCCTCATTGCATACATACAAATCCACTTGAGGGAAATTTGATCTTATCATTCACATTGGATTCCATTACACCTCATCTACAGCATACTGCATATCTCGGTTGCATTTTAATCTTTCTTACATTTACTTGTTACATGTTCATCTTATTACACATGCTAGATAGATATCTTATGTGTCATTATCGTTCTATACACACATGCGCATTCACTTGATTTCTAGTTATGATCACAAATTATATGATTCCATTACATGCAACATGGATGTTTGGCACAGAACCTATTACCAGTCCCACATAGGCTCCTAGGGGCATCTACTTTTGTACACTACATGTGTTATTGTTTCATTTTATACTTATCAGGTTGCATCATCGGATTATATGCATTTTGACATACTTTTTATCTTTCTAACATGCTAATGGGTGTTTCACATGCATCATTTTTCATGTAGGGCTATTTTCTTCCATGGTTATCGGTTACATTACTTGTCATTGGTTTTCATTGTATGCTCTTGTTTGTGGGCTTTTCCATTTCTTCTTGTGTGCACACTTGTCTGTTTGTGGCCATTATAGCCATGACTTTATTTTAACATCGTGAGTGATGTCCCATGTTTACAACCCTCTTTTCATGGTATATATTGTCTTTTTGTGTGTTTACACATTATCTACGTAACTTACATTTTGTCTTATACATGAGTGTTTGTCTTTGATTGTAATAACACTTGTTTTTCCTAGTCACTTGTTTACGTGTGCCTTGGTTTCTACCAAGCACATTCCCTTCCCCCTACAGGGCACAATTTCAACACAGTAGTTGGTCCTCTTTTGGGCCACATACTCCTTAACCAATGTCACATACACCCCAAATGAGGGGGCATAATATGGGTGAATCAATCACCCCATACAATAGTATACACAACACAACACAGTATCGGTACAACATAATTTTGGTTTCAGTTTCGGACAAGGCTCAGAATCAAACTTGGGTCCTTAGTACATAGTGGCCTTCCCTGTGAACTAGTAACAAGGGGAAATTACATAGTTCTTTGACATGTCATAGAGGCTTTTGATAGGGCAGAGAGTCATTTAGCACTAAGCATTTACATAAAAAAAATTAGAGGGCAGAGAGTCCCTAGCACATACACACCATCTGCAGTGGTGTTTTGCACAATTGGAAGCATGTAAAGGTTGGTAGATGACACCAAATAGTTCTCCCTACACTTATTCCATTACATTGGTGTGAGATCACCCAAAAAAATTAAGCATCGACATCATCTTCAGGATCCTTTCTACACCCTTTTTCTCATCATGGATCAGGTGCACATGTTCCTTTTTCACACTTTTTTATTTCACATACTTTCCTTACACAATTTTTACATACTTTGATCATTTACACATGTATTTGACTACTTTTCGGCTTCTCTTTTGCAGGTCCGTCCATATGGGAATCGGTAGTCAAAATCACCACAATGCCAAAAATAAAAACATCACACACATCGACATCAACAAAAGGTACATCATAAAATTGACACATGCATTCTCCACCCTAGGTTCATTTTCATCACTTTTTGCACTTGCTCCTCCTTAGCATCCACACTTCACATTTTTATCACTCCACGCTTTGTCTAGTCCCTCAACACATTTTCTACATCGATCTACATGGATATCAGGTACACATCTCTATCTACTTTATGTTACTGAGCTTTCACTCACCAACATAAAGTGGGGGAAAATGTAGACACAAAATCACACACTTTGGGTAATTATCTAGTCCTGATTACATACTATTATTCATATGATTCCTAAGTAAGAACAATACTAATCAAATCATGTCTTTGGCCACCTTTCTTTTCTTTATGTTGTTACTTTCAGTCTTACACCCCTACTTGTTCAGTATGCCTTTTCAGCCTTCAACATTTTTCATCCTGGACACCATCACCTAGACCAAGACACTAGTGCCAGGCACCATCATCCAATTTAGGCACCCCTGTCCTCTTTGTACTTTACTCACACTTTTTGGGTCCTTTCTATCTATTTGAACATATTATCTTTTTGGTAGTCAAAATTTTTGGGGTTAATTATGAAATTCAAGTGAAGGGATCATATAAATATAAATTTATGTGATTATAATAAGGGACCAACCACTAAGCATCTACTATCTCTAACTAAGGTTACATCCATCAAGGCATCTATGAGCTCCACTACATCCATCTAGCTCAATCACAAGGGACAAAAGGGTTGGTTCATTTACATACACTTCATGGGAGGGAAGTTCATTTTATTCCATGCACATATTTACTACATTTCTTTACATATAGTTGCTTGTTATCCAAGTGTGACTGGCACAAGAGTAACCTAGGGCATGATTCCACATACACATACAGAACTACATTAGGTTTAAGATGTAGTGCAACACTCAGTTGTAAGTCCACCATTATGGCGGCTGAGGACAGACTGAACCTTCATTTTGCATCTTTTTTTTAGGATTTGATGTCTATTTGAGGGTTTTGCAGGTTCATTCTTCATTTCAGGCTTATTGTGACCTCGATGATCTTTATGTGAATCTGTAATGACAAAAGGTGAACATCAGCAAACATCTTACGACCCTAAGAATTCAAGTTTCTAAGCATTTCCGTAGACCCAGACACCAAGAATCTATCTTTTCATGTGCTCTAGTGTGGTAGTCAGTGCTTCAGATTTTTCCAATTTCCAGTCTTGTACACCTTTGGCAATAGTGTGAATCATCTAAGGCATCTTATAATTATTTTCACATTATGGTTTCATTATTTATGTTTTAGTTTGCTTTGGTATATTTTTGTATTTCACTGCCTCATTTATTGACTACTACTATAACATCATATTAGGCTTTTATATTTACATTTTAGCTTAATCAGGGGCCCAAGTTTACTGGAGACTTTGAGGTATTAGAGATTTTTGAGGCAGACAACTTTCTAGGATTACTTGGGAAACCTCGGTGTTATGGGAATAATATAGACTTGCACTTCAATAAGGGGTACATAAGTTTTGAGAATAGGAATGAGCATGTCATTATACCTCTACATGAAGCAAAAAATACACCATATGTTGAGCCTTTGAGTGAAGAAGAATTGAATAGGATCTATGTACACACAATACATGACCCTGAGACTATGGAACCATCCAAGGAAGGTGTATTGTAGTGGGAAGATACGCAGTCAATTAACAACACCACAAGTTTTTCTTGTGATAATTAGCACTGTGTAACGTATGAAATGATCAGGGGCAAGATGAAGGGAAGAGTAACTAGAATGATTAGGCCATGCATGGTTATGCACATGGGAAAATTTTATTTACCATGATTCACTGGTGAAGAAAAGCCTGAGACTTTCTTGCACACCATGGAGGAACATTAGAAGAATGAAGGTGATCAAAGAAACATGTTCATTTATTCTATGCGTGGTACAAAAGCACATTGGTGGGTGACACACAGAGATAATGTGTTGGGTTGAAAAGAAGTGAGAATCACATTTTTAACTAGGTTTACATGGAGCAATGTGGCTACACATATATGTAAATATCATGGGAAGACTATTGTTATGGCATACATCCATAATTGTGAGAGACTATGGATGCAAGGCCAGGAGGCCATGCCACCATCTCTGTAGGTACATAAGTTTTATTCCACTCTGTAAGGATGTGCACGTGCATGGTACATACATGTTGAGCTCAAACAAGAGATTGCAAGATGGTGAGATATGACTAAAGGTATGGTCTAAACATTTGATTTTTTTCTAATAAACCTCCAGTACATGAATCATTGCAGATTATGAAGCACATCATGTTGGGGGATGGCACAAAGGTGGAAGAGCTCATGCTTGAGTTTCTTAGAGAACCTGACTCTGAGGCGCACATGGATTCTGAGGATACAGAGGAGTTACAATTAGGTCATGCCTGGAAAGAGAAAGAAAAGGGTGAAATGGTTTACTTTATTGATGATGAAGAAGTGGAGAATTCGTAGGTTAGCCATATAGAAGGTTCCCACAAATTGATGGATACATTAGATGTGAAGGCTCGCGCATATTTTGCACCCAAGAAGAAAAAGAAGGTAAACATTAGCACTAAAGATGCACCTAAGGAGACCATCATTGGGGAACACTAGTCAGAACAATATAGGTAACAAATACCATTTAGCTCTTACGTGACTTCTAAGATTTATTTCCTCGAGGTTATCATGAGGTGAAGGGAGTGCACCCCTCATTGGGAGAAATGGAGATTAATCTGAAATAAGGCATGTGCCTAGTTTGAAAGAGGACTTATTAGATGAATCTGAACCTGTGTATAAAATTAAATGAGGAAATTGATAAAATTCTCAAGTCTAGAATCCTTAAACCAATTGACGATCTTGATTAGGTTATCCCTATGGTCATAAGCATCAAGAAGGATGGGAAGATTAGGATCTTTGCAGACTATAGAGAAATTAACGTTGCATACATCATAGATCCTTTTCTTACCCCATTCATTGAAGATATCCTTGAAGGAGTCACAGGGCACAAAATTTATTCTTTTACAGATGGATTTTTAGTTTATCATCAGGTGTGCATTACGCCAGAAGACCAGGAAAAAACCACATTCACTATGGAGTGTGAAATTTTTACGTATGTTATTATGCCTTTTGGTTTGAATAATGCACCAAGGGTATTTTTTCACATTGTTGTGCATACATTTCAAGATTTTATTCAAGTTTACCTTGATGATTGGACTATCTATGGGCTTATATAAGATCACTATGACAATTTAAGGCTCATGTTTGAAAGGTGCGGGCAATTAAGTATCTCTCTCAATATTAAGAAGTGTATTTTTGCTACACCTTTTGGAACCTTCCTTGGATATATAATTTGTAAGCAAGGATTATTAGTAGATCCCGTAAAGGTTGCAGTCATTTTAGGATTGGAAGAAAAATTAAAGAAGATCCTGTAAGCATTGATTTTTGGGACATACTGACTATTAAAGAAAAATTATTGAAGGATATGCAAATATTTTCGTGCCCTTGGAAGAGTTGCTCAAGGCAAAAGGTAAATTTTATTAGGGTGACACACAACAACAAGAATTTGAGACATTGAAGGAGAGGCTTACCACTACACCTATTTTGCACTTTTCTTCTTGGGATAAGCCTTTTCATGTACATGCTGATGCTTTTTTTATGTCTATTAGCGCAACCTGGAGATGGAAATGTGGATCACCCCATATGCTTTGTAAGTAGGAAGTTGACACCAGTAGATCAGTCCGGCCGCCACAGCTAGTACAAATAAAAATAAAATTTCCAAGCAAGAATATTACATTTCCTGCTGACTTCGCAGGAAGAGTTCACCCTACAACCTCTGAATTTCTAGGTTTTTCACTAGGTGGTATCCATAGTGCAACTGGTACCCAGATTTTTAACTAGATCGATCTTGATGATGAGTTTTTGGGGTTTGATAGTGTTGACCCCAAGGTGGGTAGTTATTTTGATGCCCATGATATGATACAAAGTAATCCTCCACCTACTCAACTACAAATGCAACAAAATATCCATGAAATGGGATATTCCCCTCCTCAACCAAGTCAAATTCCACTCACGATTATCAAAAGATAAATTTTACCATCAAAAATCTAATATTAGATAGTATGGGGGCCATAATTCAAGAATTGGTTATGTCAGATGTGGAATTGGTGTGCACTTGGGAGTACAAGGCCAAATTTTTTATTAAAGAAATAAATACTTGTTACCATAATCATGCTCAAAGGCACTCATTGTTCATTATCATAAAGAGTCAATAAACAAGTCTTGGTATTTTGCTAAATAAAGCTCGATTTGGTACAATTTTTTATAATAATGAATATGATGATGGAGTTTTAGATATAATGTTAAACATGTTGGAAAATATTAATGTTGAAGCCCAATCACAATACAAAAAATGGGTTGATCAAAAATTGAAGAACAATTTCACTCCTTCGATAGAGAAATTTCAGGTGACTATGGAGAAAAAGAATGTGAAAGATGTGACCAAGGAGGGAGTCAACTACAGGTTCCAAGAGGATCCACAGGGGAAGAATGATGCTACAAAGGGTACCATCTGAGTATTAGGGGGCTCACGGGATAGTGAGGGAGTGTTGGACAAAGCCGGCTGGGAGAAGGTGGAGGTGGATCTGTGCCCTAACCCTAAGGTTCCAAAAATGAATGTGTTTCTAGATGGTGTTGGGGGACAAGGAAGGAATGGTGAGAGGAACCAGGGGTGGAGATTTAGGAAACTATGGCTTGGGTATCATCAAAAGGATACTTCCTTTAAGGAGGCACTAGAAAATAGGGATGGTCATTCCTCAAGAAATAATACAGCAAAAACCCATGCCTACTTGGTTGATTTAGCTGAGGACATTCCTTCGCTCACTATAGAAAATCCAGAAGTTGAAGAATATTTCAGAAATTTAACATGGGATGTGGTGGTTGGTAGGTTTAATGGGTTTTGGCCTTCCTCCATAGCTTTGTATCAATAGGTTTTCAAAAATTGGACCAATAAATGTGAAATCTCTCTCTGTTCCAAAGGTTTTTTGTTGTCCATTTTAGGAAACCAGAAGATTACCAGTGTTGTTTGAAAAATGGACCTTGGTTCTGGGGACATACAGGTCTATTCATCACTCCATGGTTCCCAAGTTTCAATCTAAATACTTATTCGGTGACTAAAACACTAGTTTGGCTCAGGATTCCTAACCTCCCCTTACATCTATGGTATGCCCTAGAAGATATAGGAAACGTTTTGGGAAAATTTATAAAATAGGATTTTGATAGAACATATTCGGGCCTGTGTTTTTTTGCCCAAATTGGCATTGATATTGATTCAAGAAAAGGATTACCTAATCGAAGAAACCTTAAATTTGGTAATTTTCAACATACCCAAGTCTTATACTATGAGAATACCGCATTTCGATGTAGACTATGTAGAAATGTGGGACATTTGCAAGCCTCCTGTCCCTTCAATAAGAATTAGAAATATGAAGAAAAAAAATGGATCGACATCTTCAAGCGAATGGGGTTCTGTAAACCTAGATTTGGTTTCTACATCAAAATTTAAAGATAATTTGTATAATCTTACCTCTTATGGAAAAATGGTTATAGAGAAAAATGATATAGAGATGGGATTTCAAGAAGAACACTTAGTTGGAGGTGGCATAAAAAGGGGACATACTTCAGAAAATTTGGAATCAGATCAGGATTATGTGCTAGGTAATTTGATGGCTTTGGCAAATCCCAATGACCTTGCACTAGTTATCTCATCTGATCTTAGAAAATGGCAAGAAGTAAAGAGGTGGAGAAATAAAAAAGGACGTATGGGTAGAATTGACGATTATTTTCCATCCCAGGTGGGAAGTAATTTTAGGATAGTTCTATCTTTTATAAAGCCGGTATGTAGCTATTTTCTAGATTTTGTAGCCCTTTTGTTTTCTTGAGGATTTAGCCTCATCTTTTTAATAGGGAATGGGTCCCTTTAACCCACCTTATCAATCAAAAAAATACAAAATATGGGTTATTGACAAAAATAATGTTTTAATTGTAAATGCAGAAACAAGAAAAAGTTGTGGTATGTCATTTTTTACATGTGAAAAAATGTGAATTTATGAGCATTGTAATAAATTATTTATAACTTATCTAATACACTTTTTTTTGCAAGAAAAATCTGAAAATTTAAAGAAAGAAGCAGTTGTATTTGATGCGCATTTGATCTTGAATGCTCACAAAAGTTTGAATGCATTTATACAGTTGAAATAAAGACTTCTATTATTAAATAAACAAAATAATACATTGAGAAAGATAATCAAGAAGTATGGGATGGATCCATAAATCTTACTAAAAGAAAAGACAAATGTTGATTCATCACTATTGTCATTTGGAGAAGTTGCAAGGGAGGAGTAAAATATTCTTGCCAATATCAATACTGCAGTGTAGGATTTATAGATATTAGGAGTTTTAGAACAAAACATTATACAAACTAAGAAAACTCTACCTCCATTACAAGAAGAAGCTCAAGTTTCCCCTGCAACACAAAATTGAAAAAAAAATAGTTTCACTAGGTGACTAGTGTGTTGTCATAATTCTGACACTGGCGTAAGATTTAAAAGACAACGGCTAGCCAATTTCTCATTTTTTATTCTATGTGTAGCCGTAAGGACAAGTATGACTTAGAATGATAGGCAAAAAAGAGGATTCCCTCATAATGTGTTCTTATATGACAGAAATTTCCTGGAAACTTTGAAAATAAAATGATAACAACCAATAATTTTTTAATTCTATTGGCCGATAATGCTTTATGAAAACATGTATATCTTCATAAAGTAATCCACCACTTGTTAGTATGTATACAAGTTTAATTGTGAATCGGAAACTCTATTTGTAGTTGTGACAAATTTTTTGAAAGTTTTGAACAATTTAATATGCACTCTTGTATTTGGATTTCTGCTTTCTTGTGAATGTTTTTTATTTTAATATTTGGAGATGTTTTGCATAGTTTTAGATGTTTGGTTTGTGTTTATTTGAGTACAGAAAAGAATTATGTTTCATGCAAAGATAAAATATTAATCACACAAAGATGGATCTAAATAAATCACTATCTTTCTTAAAATAATAAAACAAAATATTAAAAATGAATTTGTTACAAGTAAAACAACATATATAGTCTAGTAAGACTAGTTGATAGTTATTTGATATGAAATATATATCTAATAAAATCATGTTGTCAATAATGTCTAGAATGTCGACAAAAAAATTGGACTCTAGTAATTGAAATAACGCTAAAGCAACCCATTCTTCATAAGTGTCCTCGAATTCTACTGAATTGGAAGCATGTTCGGTGGATATGTTTGGATCCCCCACATCAGTCACAATATTACCTACTCCTCTTCTTTCTACGAGTGAAATTCCATAATCCAAGTGCTCTTTCATAAGGAAATTTTTCCAAGGAATAACTCAAAACATACAATCTCAGACAACTTTCTAAATTTATATCCAATATATTACGAACTTTTGATTTTACGAAGGATAATGACACTGAATACTCTTTCATCTTCAATATATCACTAGGATTATAGTTTTTCACAGTTCATATAGTAAAAAATACTCACTAAAATTACCTCATAAAATAATGCTTGAATAAATATTTTTCCAAATCAATTTTAATGGAACCATTTTTTGTTGGCTCATCTAGAAAATGAAATTGCTCTAGCATAGTAAGAGCAAAATTTTGTGACTGAGAACTTAAAAACTTCTTTTGCAAAATACTTAGTAAATGTTGTGACTAAGAACTTAGTAAATTCAACTACAACATCGTTTATCTCTTTACGCTTACAAGAAATGTCTCCATTAGGTACTATTCATGTATTTTTATAAATAAATCATTGATGGACTTTTTAGTAACGTCACCTGTTGTATTCTAAAACTGTGGATTCACAACTCCCATTTCTTCAAGTAATTTATCTATTTTAAATCATTCATGGATCTCTCGTAGATAAAGTTTGAGAAATATTTTTAAATTTATTTCTTGTGTCACATAATACTGATTTCATATAAAATGTGTGTCACTCGTACTTATTCAAACTTTAATCCAACCAAATCTGCTCTTCTCTGAAAAGTGTGAAGTGGTATCTCTTTCCCATGAACTGTTGTACATAGATGATCATTTATATTAAATTTGAAGTAGCATCTTGTATTCTTAAGGTTGTTTAATGTATTCCAACTTTCAAAAAGAGGTCCTTTAAAACTTTCCATGTGAACAAATATAAATTATCTAGATTCATGCATACATGTTTTCTCAGTCGTATGAAGTCAGTAATGTAGATGGAATTCTCTTGGGAATGCTTCGTCAAAACATTGATTGCACATTCAACATTGGAAAAATAGTCACATAATATAAGTAAAGTTTCAATATCTATCAGATGGTACAACAAATCATTAAATTTTATCTACTTCCCTATGCGGTATTTATACATAAAACATATCATGAGGGATATTTTTCAAATATTCTACAAGCAAGCTCATACATGGAAATCCATCTGGTATTTACATATTTAAGAAGACTTTTTCCCATCTGTCAATCCAATTACAAAAATTTTAAATTCTAAAAATATTCTTAGAATACTTGAATAATATGCATGCAAGTCATGGATGAGCTCCTCCATAATCTAGCAACACTTTCGAATGTGCTAAAAAATTAATATGTCCAGATTCATTCTATGTGATCCATGCACAATGAATTGCAATCATAAATGGTGTAACTATTATTTGTAGTCTGACGCAGAGACCATCTCTGACCCCCTGCATTATTGTTGCACCTTCATTTCCAACACAAATTAACTTTTTGGCAATGGAAAAATCATCCATACTTGTTAAATACTTTAAACTTGACACCACCAATTTGTAAAGGTTTTCATGAATTATAATTTTCCACAAATTTTATGAATAGCTAGGAGATGGGGTTTTATTACTTCATTTATAAAAGTAATAGACATGAATAAAAACCCATGAAGTGTTGTCCATCGTTGTGACATCATCAATTGAAAGTGAAATAAACTTTTCATTCTTAATAGCTTCTTTCAAATCCTCCTTTTTCACCATAGCAGGACATTTTTCCATTTCCCAGCCACTCCTATCTGACCAATGTGATTGTGGAACGTTTTGTAATCCAATAACCTGATACACAATTTATCATCTAAGAAATATGAAATAGGTCTTCCCTTTTTCTATATATGGAATACCATACAAAATTGAATACTTTTGGAAAGCATTTCAGTCTCCATAGCTTTGCCTAATTTTGTTGCAATTGTGTTTCCTTTTTCATTTATATTTTTCAAACATTTTTGTTCTTTTTCATACTCTTCTATGTGCTTTACATGCAAGCACTCTTTTAAATTTTTTCCATTTACGAGTCCTTACTATGTGCCCATCCTTCTTGCTTTTGTGAATTATATATTTTCCCATAGTTTTTTTAAATAATGTCTAGTTTGAGTTGCATTGTATGATCTTTCCCTTATTTCCAACTACATATTTTACATCGGCATTGAGTTGACTGTTGGAATATCATTACCATTTTTTGGCTCCACGGGTTCAATAAAAGGATATTTGACTGCCTAGTCAAACTTGAAATTCCTTCCTATTGTTCCAATTAGTCCTCTTTCTTCTCACAGAATTTTTATCACTTTCTTCAACTTATGCCTCCTAGGTCTTCTATAAGTTTGTTCTCATCAGGAATATCCTAATCGTCATGTCTTCTTTTTTCTGAAAATAAATATTGGAGTAGAAGCTTCGTCTGAGGTTGATGTTGGATGATAATTTGATGGGCCTTCTCTTAGTTCAATGTTGATCAAGGGAACAAATATTTTCATCAATAGGATCATCTCAAAATACATTAGTTTATGAATGTGTTTGAGAAATTTCTGCATAAATAAGTGTTAAAAAAATATAATATTAATTATCTATATGATTAATACAACTAAATGAACACGAGTACATAGAGTAAGCAATTAATTTAATAAACAAGAGTACAATTTATTAAACATGAATACAAAGAAAAAATAGTATGGAAAATATATGATTAAATTTTGTAAATTAGTAGTTAGTACATACCTATATTTTTTGTAGATATCTGAAACTAATTTCATTTTTTGTGACTGGCCAAAATAGCCAAATAATGTCATGTTACTATTTTTTAAACTGACAATTTCCTTCTTACCATGTTTTCTAGAATCCATGTTGATATGTCATAGATATTGAGTAGTTGACAGATGGCTACAGGGATAGATGCTACCAGCCTTCATAATAAAGGCTTGGGTGATAAAGGGGTGCACGAGTAGGGGGTAGGATGAGAGAGGGGATAGAACAGAAAGGGGTTGGATGGTAAAGGCATATGACTAGGAAGAAGAGGTGTAGGACGGATGAGGGGTTAGATGAAAGAGGTAATTGGATGGTCAGTAGGGAAGAAAGATCGACAGATTATGCATATCAGATGAAAGTGGATAGCAGTAGAAGTGTAGGATGACAGGTCTTGGATGGTCATCTATGTGCCACGAAAAGGAAACACGTGTCTTTTTTCATAGCTTGGACAATTGATGCATATCGATGTTATCAACTCATCAATATGTGTTATACCTCGGTGACTATGAGCATAAGTTTAATTCAAAACATTGACGAAATACATACATGAGTTCATTTTTAGTGTAAATAGTAGGCGAACTGGCCCATACAAATGACTTGTCGGTAAAACATTTAAGGAAAACTAGGTTGAAGATGATTGTTAAAAATTCATTTGTTTCCAATTTCCAAAACCCCTAATATTCACAAGTTTACGAAAAATCACCACTAAAATTTTCCCCGATTAGAAATTTGAATTAGTTTTTTTGCTAAGGTGGTGCAAATGTAGTATAATATTTATGCAACATATCTTCATTGTAAATTGAGAATTAAAAATAAAAAATGAATCAAAATCGACACAATACATGATGTTATTTACATATATGTAGTAGTGCCCCTCGTTAAAAAAACTAAAAAGCGGGTGTTAATCTGATGAGGGTGAGCTTCTTTAACCCCCTTGTTGAGTTGAAAACTACTTGCCTAGCAATATTCCAAAGAGGCATTATACCAATGTAGTTCTCCTCCTTATAGGTGTGCTAGAACATGTGATATCAATACAAAAGATATATGAAATTCCCTTAATCCAACGACATGGGATGCAAAAATGATACTTCATATTTCACAAATAAAAGTAATCAAACTTGTACTTTAATGTATGTATCGTCTTAAGATATTAACTATTTAAAATGATCTCATAATGAGTCCTCGTAAATGGTTTTAAGAGATTTGTTTATATAGTGACCAATCCTTGAATTTGGAATATTTTGGTGTGCAACTGACTTAATTTTGAATTCAAAAGAAGAAAAATATTTACCTAAAGATATTTACTCTTCATGAGTTTGAGTGAAAATGAAAGGAGGGTAGAAACATTGACATAAGGTAGAACCATTGGTTGATTCTACCCTAGAAGGAAAAATTTTCCCATAACATTATAAAATGATAAATGATGAAATATAGAAGATGAGGATTCCTAGAAAATGCATCAAAATAGAAGAATGAAGTTTAACAAAGCATTTATGAAAGGTTAAAGAATAGATAAGGACTAAGAGAAGGGTAAACCCACCAATTTATTTGTTTATTCAAGCGAATGAAACCATATGCACAAAATCACTTTAAACGCCATTAAAAAAGGATTGTGTCATTTTTGGTATCTACAAGATGACCTTTGTTAGTTTCTCACCCACATGACCCTAAAATATCATCTATGTCGACTAAACCATGTTACCCATTTGAATTTGTGATTATATGAGAGCAAGAGGATGGGTTCGTGGAGGTGTTGACATGATGTCATATTAGGTTTTTCCATTGATGTAAAACCAAATTAATGAGAAAGTGGATATTGTAGGATGATGTCATGATGTTGTTTGAGGTGCTAACATATTGTTTCAGGTGTTCATTGGGAGCAGGTAGAGTTGTTTGGAGGTGTGACAGAGTGTATTAGAGCCATTTGAGATCATGGATGCATGTTATAAGGTGTATCATATCATATGAGGTATGTTTGGGTCATTTTTAGAGGTTACCTGATGATTTATTTCATTATTTCAGTTGGCCCTAGTTGCAACTATGAGGATCTAACATGCATGCATATGTAAATCTTAGTGACTAGAGATATTGGGCCATGAAATTGATATTATGATGATTTTATATATTAAAGGGATGAGTGATGATGCTCTTAGAAAAAATTTAAGTGTCCATGATGTGAATTTTGTAAGTTATGACAATTTATGTGAGACAGGGTCAAGACCAGGTGAAAATCAAGCTCGAATTTGAACGTCTGATGCTCGTTGTGAATAGTGTGATTTGCATGGGACCTTGTGGATTTCAGGGAAACTTCTAAGCTGGGTATATAAGGTTTCACAAAATTAATTAGGTGATTTCATCATCGCATTTTTATGAACGAATGTTAAGAAGGTAAAGAGGTCAAAAACCCTAGTTAAACCCTAGCTAGGAGCAATTTGTAAAAGATGAAGTATATTGACCCAGTTTTAATTAAAAGTGAAAATGTGATGATTGGATGTTGTAGAAGAATATTCCATATTTCCAAAAATTTATAATTGAGCTTGTGACCATATGTGGGCCCCACCTGAAAATGCCAATTTTTGAAGAGTTTAAGTTTAAGGTAAAGTTCTCCAAATAAGGTAATCGATAAATTGGCATTTTGTGATGAATGTGAGTTTTTATTAATGTACATGGATTTTTCAGGACATGATCATGTAGTTTCATGAGTTTTTGAGGTCCAAACATGTTGATTGGTTGAAAGGTAGTTTTGGGATGTCAAATAACAGGGTTTAGTATTTTGGCTATAACTTGAGCTAAAGGTGGATTCCTAAAAGTTTTGTTGGAAAGAGGATTCTGAGATATTTCTAGTGATATATGGATTTCCTCATGATGAGGTCATATGACAAGGTTTTCAGGGCATTCTTTCAGCAAGAAGGTTTTTGGCAGTTTAGGACAACATTTGTTTTTGTGCAAGTTTAAGGTTGTTTGGAGCATGTGATGGATTGGTTGATGCTTCCTATCACCAGGAAAGTTAAGCAGGATGAATTAGGAATCAAATTAATTCATTTTGAGGTCTTTAATGTTTCTATAAATGGTTTTATGAGCTAACCTTTGGAAAAATATTTTTTCACAAGTTGATTTGGTGAAGGCCAATATTGTTGTGGTTTGACTTAAAGGATGTTTCATGACTTCTAAATCACTTAGGAGTGTTATAAATGTTCTTAAATTTCTTTTGAGTTGTCACATGACTTGTTTTGGATTAGTAGAATCCATTTCGTGGCATTATGAAGTTTCGAGTGTGCAGGAAACATCTGTTTTAAAGATTATAAAGGAAATTGGGCCCATTAAATGAAATAATTTTATTGGTTGATATTAATTGTGACCATTTATGAATGTTTTATGATATTTTAATCATGTATAAGGGTTCATGGGTGATGAAAAATTATGGTACTCATGTTAGGGTAATTTTAAGATTGTGCCTATGGGGTTTTGATCCATTTTTGGCACATGTAATGAGGTTTTTGGCTAGGCCGACCTATATGGGTTATATATGACTATTGTAATTCAAATTTGTGAATTTTATAGAGTTTTTTAGGTCACATTTATCATGAAATATCAACCTATTTTGGTTTGGAAGGAAGAAAATCATATTTAAGTGTTTGTTTAGTTAATTTTTAAATGAGTGCTCTTGGAGGGAAGGTGTGTGACCTAGAGAGAAATATTTAACAAGTATGTAAGCATGTTTTAAATGCTAGGAAATAGCATGACAGGTTGAAGAAAAATAGATAGCATGAGAGCAAGAGGATAGAGCAAAGAAAGAAGGAAAAAGAGCAAGTTTGATGCCCTAGGGTATGAGCTAGCGTTTATGAGCTGAATTATTGATCTCTATCAGTTGTGGCAGTAGAATTTGTATAGATCAAACATCTTCATGTGGCTGAGTTTGTGCTTGGTCATATTAGGGTGATGTAGCCTCATTGTGAAGTGGGTGCTTCACTAAATTAGGGGTTCATGCTTTTTGTAGGGTTGGCGTTATACTAAACTAGGGGTTGGTGCTCCTTGTGTAGTTGATAGTACACTAAATTACTTTTCTATGTGTAATATAAGTGGATTTTAAGTGGGTTTTCTTCCCCATGAGGGTTTTCCACTTATATATGGTGTTCTTATGTTGAGTACTTTACTTTCTTTCTCTTGTGGTTGATTTTGTATATCTTAATAAGCACACATGATCATGGATGTTGTATAAACAATATGATGGATGCATTTATGGTTTGGTAAATGAAAAGAAATTTATCATAGGACTAATTCACCCCCCCCCCTCTTAGTATTTTGTGCTTCTAACAATTGGTATCAAAGTTGGTCCTTTTACAGAAGTTTGAAAGCTTAAAGGAGATCCTCTGAAGCACAAATGAATATGTCTACTGACCTTTGGAGGGAACAATATCAAGTTGATGAGTCCATGATGTTTTAAATACAAGATAATATGTATAAAATGCATAAATATCATGGTCTAACTATCAAGGAATTGAAATCTCAAATGAAAAGTTTGTCTAATGCCTTAAAGGAGAAAGAGGATGTTTGTTCCAAGTAAGATGACAAATTGAAATATCTTGAATAAGTGTTTCATTAAATAGTGCATGTATGTAAGAGAAAAATAGATAAGGTAAGGGTGAGGAGGAATACCTGTGAGTGAAGGTGGAAGATAGAGTGTGTGCATTTTGATTTCTCAATCCAATGTTGATTGCGAGAACTTATTTTTTGCTAGGAGGAACTACCTGTGAATATCAAACAATACCACAAGAGGAATATTAAACAATATATATCGGTGGACAACCTAGCATATGCTAGATCCAGGAAGTGTGATACTTCCTAGATGTTGTCAATCCAGTGTTTAAAACAACTTAATGTAAGAAATGATGTAAACTAATACTGTCCTACTATAGTTGATATGATTTAGGTGTCTTATTCAAGTGTAATAAGAAAAATATAATCTAACATGCTAGGTTATAATCAGATCTAGGAGTCAAACAGGTGAATAGGTTAGTTAGGACAAGTCAGGGTCAAGTTTGGAGTGGTTTGGGTTATTTGAGTAAATGTTATGATGTTGTTGTTACAGGCATATTTACTAGGTACAGAGACTGTTGTCGATCTGGTATGACTGATGCTAGTTGAAGAGAAACTAATGATGTTTTAGGTTAACCAACGTTGGTAGGGTTGGGATAATAGAAACTCAATGAAGTTTGGTTTTGGTGATTCTCTGTGATTGCACAGAGAATAAATAGAGAATGATGAGGTTGATGATAGTGTTGGGAATACTCAAAGATGTCTAGAGTTAGGTATGGAGGGTTAAGAGGCTGTAAGTGGTTAGGTGGAGGGATTGAAAGGAAGGTGAGAGGTGATGAGATGTAAAGGAGACTAGGACTCCAAAAAAGAGATAAATAAATTGATCTAACTAATCATAGAAAAACATGCATTTGCATATAATTACTTGTACTTGCAGACCCCGTGGTTGGATGGAGGTGATGGTTGATCTATGGAAGTGATGGTCAATGCCACATCCATGCTTCTTGGAACGTTACCATGAATGATTTCCTTTCAAATCAAGGCTTGGTGTTGGTTCAGGATGTCTGGATGTGTAGGAGTGCTCTGGTGCATACTTGCATGCAGATCTCTCTTCTCCAAAACTCGAATAATTCTTCCAATCTCTCAAACAAGGTTACAAAAGTGAATATATGGTAATTGATGATGGTTTAGGGTGATAGGCATTGGTTTCACATTAACTAGTGTCAGTTTTGGGTTGACTGACGTCGGTTAAGGAGGGATATCCTAGGTTGCCAAAATAGTAGATCTTGGCTATCTTTTGTCCAGTTCTACCCATTGTTGTGGATCTAAAATGGATTTTCCCATGTAAGTATGCATCCGAATAGAGGAAGAAAAATCATTCAGTGTTAGGGTTAGACTGAGTCTTAGTTAGTTATGGTAAGTGGATATTGAGTCCTAGTTAAAAGGAAACATGCTAAGAATAGGTCTATGATGAGGTGTCTATGTGATGTGGTGGGGTTAGGCGTCTAGGTGAGGTGGAAATTAATTTAATTAAGGTATTTATTAATGAATATTGTGATCTTGGGAATTAATTTAATTTTAGGTAATTAAATTAATATAAATGTGGGGTGAAGGGGGAGTGTGACCCAAATCTGGTGTCTACATTTTGACCCTTTTGTTGTGTATATTTTATTGGTAAGTGACGATGACAAAAAAAAGAAGCGGTTGCCCCATGTGTGGTTGAAGGTGATCCCCCTCAAACCAAAATCTGATGAGGTGTTATACGGAATCAGTGAGTGGTTTGGAAAATGTGTAGTGGGTGGAAATGAAGGTAAGTGGGGAAGGGTATGTATATTATGGGAAAGGGTGATGCTAAACTCAGGGAATAGGAAATAGGCTAGGGTCAAATTGGGTATGGGTAATGGTAATCAAAAGCATGCACATGTATGGATTAAAACATGGTACCATGTTGAAAATCTTGCAAACTCTACATCGTCTAAAGTCGATAGGTTTATCCAAACAAGGTTGAAGTGATTTAGGTATCCAAGGTATAGTATATGGTCTGGAAACACAATGTAGTTTAGGTGCAGGAACGTGTAGGTATGTTCTGGTACACCAAAGGTTTGGTCAGGATAAATGGCACATAAATAGGAAATGTGTGGTTGTTAAGCTAAAAAAACATAGGTAACAGCATCGCAAGGTACAGTGAGTGCATAAGGTCAATGGTCACACCAAGTAGGATCAGGTTTAGGCAAATAGGTCATGGCACAAGTAAGGCCAAGGTATAAGTAAAATCAGAAATCCCAAGACGCAAATAAAGAAATGTAGGGGTGGTTTAAGGCTTGTAGGTAAGGTTCAATAGGTATCTATAATGGTAAAAGGTGTTTGAGCAAAGTAATTGGTTCGCAGGCAAAAGAAGCCTAGTATGACCAAACAACTATAAGGGTTGACCAATGTCAGTTATATGGTGACCGACATTGGTTGGCTAGGGAACAAATATGAATGATGTCGGTCATGTTGAATTGGGGCTAAAAAAATAAAATTCCACTTTTTACATAATCATTTATCATTTTCCAATTGTATAAAATGACAGAGGAGAGGTGAAAAGTTGGAAAGCGATAGAATAAGATGGAGAGATAAGTTGGCGAGCCTCGTAGCGGGTGATTGGCATTCGGTTGGTGGGTCCAAGAGATCGGTTTGAGTGATTTCATTGGTTACAAGGTGGGGAGTTGATTTGGTGATGGCAGAGGCAAGAGAGGGATTGGGTGGGCCACTGGTGTAGTTGTCAGATGTACCACCATGTCATGAGGAACTAGGATGAGGTAGGATTCTATCCAATCTACGCATTTGGTTGAAAATATTGTTGTTGAAATTGTTTTGTTAAAAAGTTTGGGTGTAACTTTGAATTTTGACATTTATGGGTAAAAATGAAGGAAATGAGGGGTAGGAAGGTCAAATGTAGATTAAATAGGATTGGGAATGAAGTCTAGGATATGTTTTGGTGGGTTAGAGTGGGTATTTAGGTAGTTATGAATTTTGGAAAAATAGGGTAGGGGTTTGGCGGATTTTGACGCCATAACAGTGACCGACGAAGGTCAAGGGTTGGCTAATATTGGTTGGCCTTGGCCAGAATCAGTCAAGTATTAGGTGACCAATGCCAGTTATGATGGACCGATGTCGTCAAGAGTGACCAATGTCGGTCAGCTTTAGGGGAAAATATCTGCAATAAATGAGATAGGGTTTGAGGGAAAGATAGGTAATGAGAGATAAAGGCAGGAGTAGTGGGAATGGGTAGGGAATATGTTCAAATGTGTACAAGTTGAGGGATGAGAAATTGGGATGGGGGAAAGGGGGTATGCTTTAGGTTTGGGATGTGGTCTATGAGGTAGTAATTAGTAATGGTCTTGGGAATAGGTTGGTTGTATAAGAGGTATGTTGGGTATGGTTAAGGTGTAATAAGGTTGTGGTTTGTTAGATGCAGGCTAGGGACCAACTGCGGATGCGCGATAGAGTTCTACCTCTATTATCAGTGGTACAGTTGAGTGTGACCACAGAGGAGTGGAGGCATGTGACAAATGTTGGACTGATAAGAGTGTGATGCTATAGGAATATAGTTTGAGAGTCGATCCTGATGGTCACACTCATCGATAAATGGGATTACTAGCGACCAACACATTCCATTTACCGACATGTGATATCACAGTCACCCTGGAAGATGTATACAGGATCCTAATCGGCTACCTATAGTGGGAGAGCATGTTTACTCGATTTCCTAAGAGGCATCAGAAGAGATGATGTTGGTCAGTGTTTGGAGAGGGGATGACAGAGATGATGTTCCATAGTGCGAGCCTGATCTATGAGAGACATGTAGGTGGTCCATCCTTAGGAGATGAGGTTGGTTGTCTTGATTATGGAGGTAGTGTGTTGTTTTGCACTGCCAGATGCAAATGGTGGGATATTTCCATGAGTGTTGATGGGGGTTCTTCAAGAAATGATGGAGGATAGGACTCATTTTTCTTGGGAACCAGCATTCTTGGTGCAGTTATAAAGGAAGCTATGGGCCTATAGGAGGCTATAGAGGTTAATTTTATGATGTACCTTTATTCTTCACTGTTGGGATTATGAGCACATCATATGTGTGTTTCTAGTTGGTATTGTAGACACTAAAATTAGGTCACACTCCCCTTTGGTCTCTTATAAAATAAACACCATTGAACACATTCACCTAACAATGGCCCCCTTCACCCTACTATAATATTTATTTAATTATTTAAATTAAATTAATTCATTATCCTCACCATATTTATTATTTAAATATCCTAATTGGGATAATGCCCACATATCCACCTCATCTAGCCACCTCACCCTAAGACCTATTCTTAGTAAGTTGCCATAACTAACTAAGACCTACCCAAACCCTAAAAATCAATGCCTACATTCCCTCTAACCACATTCCCCAGCATGTTAGAAGGAAGCTTCCAGTCTAATCCGTAAGAAAAATGAAATGAGATCCCAGAAAATCAAGGGGATCTGCCAAGTTTAGTAAACTTAGGAAATCCCACCCTAACTGACGTAAGTTACCCTTAACCACCACCGGTTAAGCCAAACCGCCGTCGGTTACCTTTTAATTCCCAAAACAACCTTATTTTTGGAAGGTTGGTGGGAAGATTCCTGAGAGATATCACATCTTTTGAGAACAAGTTTCAGGGAGAACACACATGCAAAGAAGGAGATCAAGTATTTTCTCTTGCACAGACATCCAGGATTCACCCAACAACCATCCAGCACTCACCCCCAACACAGATTTGATCCAATCAGGCAAGAAGGAGAGCACATGCAGCCCATGCAAGAGCTCCCCAAAATTTGGTGATCCTCTTCATTGTTCAACCTCTTATCAACACCTTCATTCCTCACTCATAGACATCCAGAACTAGATTCCAAGTAAGTAGAACATTTTACTCCTCTGGTTCACTCATTTCATCATTGTATTTTCATCCTTTGTTCTCCTAGCCACCCACTGACCTCCATTAATACTCACCCCTCCATATCCCTATTAAAACTTCACCAAATCCCATCCAAACAACTTAATACCTCTTTTCCAACCAGCCTAGTCCTTTGTGCAATCATATGGGAGATCTAAAGCTCATGTTTTTGACATTTCCAGTACCCCATAGTAACCGGCACCGGTTATCCCCAACTAGCGTCGATCACCCTTAACTAGCATCAGTCTCTGTATCTACTAATACAGCCCAGAACAGTAACCTACCTACCTATTCCCACATCACCCTTACTCACCTGTGACCTACCTAAGACCTCTATCAGACCTGTAGAGACCTAGAACCAGTTACTTGACCTTCGGATCTTATTTTAACCTAGCCTGTTAGATTAGATCTTTCTTATTGTGTTTTAAATGAGATACCTAAATCATTTTAACTACAATAGGATTTACTTTATTACCAACATTAATTTTTTTTAAACAATGGATTGACAGCCATATAGGAAGTATCACACTTCTTGTATCTAGCATACGCTAGGCACTCCACTGCATATATTGTTTAACTCTTTTTGGTGGTCTTGCTTTTTATTTTAGGTAGTTCCTCCTAGCCAAAAGGAAGCTCTCACGATCAGTTGTGGATCAAGGAGTCAACACGCACGTAATAACCTATCAACCAACATTTCAATAGGTATTCCTCCTATGCCCGTTACCCTATCTATTTTGTCATTTTCGAAGAAATGTCTAAGAATCAGGTGAAACATTTTGGCACACCTAGTGGGACCCATTTGGGGTTCCTTGCATTCATTCATTCCTAGGTGAAAAGTTACATGTTTGTTTCCTTTCAAAAAGGTTCTCACATTAAAATTTCTCCCTTGGAATCTTCTCTTCTTTCTATTGTCTCAAAGCAATTGTGTTTTGGTGCTTAAAAAGAACTCTTCTTCTATTTCATTTGCATTGCATTAGTGAAAGATCATACTCTCTCATATTCCTCTTATTGTTTCATCGAATTCCATATTTCAATTTGGGTTTAAAATTAACTTCATTTCATTCTACTTTTTTGCATTAGCTCACATTAAATGAGGGCAACCTATACGCTGGAAGTCATGACCAGCTGATGGTTGACAAACGAATCGTAGAAAGCACTTTCTTTCTCTTTCTCTTTCTCTGAGTCTTACCAAACCTCACAAAAATTGAAAATACACACATTCTTAAACAACATATTACCTGGAAGAAGTTGTAGGTGATCACACGATCATGACATAGTGGGCACCCAACTCATTGTTCTGTCGAGTCATATTTCAGAACGAGGCCCGCCCCCACCATAACATATCTAAAACCTCTCCTTATAGATCTTATTTTTTCGTAGGAAGCCATCCCCACCAAAAAACTCTATTCTACAGTTCATGAGTCAGTCCTTAAATAGCATAAGCTAAACAAACATAATAGAAAAAGCACTCTTAGGATCGTATTTTTCTTAGTGTTTCTGTTTGGATTGGGTTTTGAGGTGAGAGGTTACACTCTTCATTTTTCCTTTTTCTCCTTATGTTCTCCTCATCACAGTTGGTGTATTCCAGCTTCATCTAAGTGTGCTTGGAATATATTCTCAAAATTCTGGGTCCAATTCCACATCAAATTTTAATTCACAACCACATTTTCTTCATCATCTGTTCAATTTCACAGTAACCGGTGTTGATCTAGTGACCGTCGTTGGTTACCCTCTGACCATCATCGGTTATACCCAACCGGCGTCAGTTCACTGTCATTTTGGTTAACCTACCCAAAAGGACACCTATTCACCTTCTTCGACTATTCAGAGTCCCTATCACTCTTATCATATACATTGACCTTGTAAATCTCATCAGTATTTGGCATACCTGTCAGGTTTGGCCTTATACCTTGTTTTTGACCAACTGTTCATGTTCCACAGTGACTGACCGTGGTTACCTGTGACCGGCATTAGTTTACCCTAACTAGCATCGGTTAGCCTATGTCATTTTCCAGCTACCATTTTAGCCCCAATTCACCTACCACCATCTATTTATCCTACCTATGTTGTATTTCTATGTCACTTACAGAAAGTAGCCTTACCCCGCTAGTACCTGTTCACATGGTACTGATGCGTCGACAAGTAAACGCCCTCGTATTCCACACTAGTTTTCAACCACTCCCACCTAGCCCTTCACCACCTTCCATTTTATCACTCGCCATGGAACCTATCCAACCTATCACTATCGCTACTAGAGATGAGGAGTTCACACGACTCCTTGACCAAAACCCTGTCACCTTACAGTTTTATCTTTCCCACTCATCCACTCGAGATGCCTCGGGTCAGTTGATATATGGCATTCTTGTATCTATCCCTCCAACACTCACTCCTACTCCTACGTCAGCCTCATCTGGCTCCGCATTTCCTGCATCTACCTTACCCCCAGTTGTTTCACAGTTAGGCCCTATACCCACTATAACTGTCACTTTTGTTACATCCGTTGTACCTACCACATCCATTATACTTTTGCCACCATTCAAAACACCACCTCATTCACCCCTATGGTCTCGCATATACTCATAGCCACACTACCACCTCCGGTGTTGATGACCCCTACCCCTTTTCAAAACATGGTCCTTTCTATTCCATAATCTTTAGCCCCCATTGCTACTAGGGTCACCACGACCCTTCCACCTCCATATACGTACTATCAATAGCCTCCCATTTCATCTATCATTCATTTTGGGTATGTACCCCCTATCTCACTCCCTCCTTCTCAATCCACCTATGCAGCTGCACCATATACTGGAATGTCACCCCCATCATATGCCCAACACCAACCCTCTTACACTACAAGAGGCACCCAGCCATCGCAACCTACCAACGACCTAATCAAATTAATGATGGACAAGATGCAAACATTGGAGGCATCGGTTTCTAGCTCCCACAACACTCTCACCTACGACGAGATTTGTAATGAACCTATACACCCATCCATCCCTATTCATCCATACCCCATGCATTGGGAAATGCCTAAATTCAACCATTTCAATAGCAAGGAAGACCCACAACAACATTTGCGGTCTTTCAAACATGGGTGCTACCTAATCACCCATGATGATGCTTTGCTCTTGAGGACCTTTCCCATGTCTCTGACTGGACCTGCATTAGATTGGTATAGTGGGTTACCTAGACACTCTATATTTTCATTTAACCAAGTAGCCCATGCCTTCTTGGATCACTTCTCCATCAATATCATTAAGAAGGTTACCATGACTGACCTATACTCCACATGTCAGTATGATGATGAATCTATCGTAGATTTCGTTGCTCGTTGGCGTAGCCTGATTAATCAACTCACATTCCAACTACCATAAACCGAACTCATCGAGCTCTTCACGTGGGCTTGTGCTAGACATATCTCACTGACCCTGTAAGTCCAAACTTTCCAAACCTTTGATGAAGCATTCACCATGGCACGAAAGCTAGAGATTCGGGCCATCGAAGAGAAGAAAATCCAATTACGCAATAAGAACTTGGCATTCAAGTCGAATGATACCTCTTCTTCTTCCAAACCACAGAATAATTATTCAAAGGCCAAGGGGAATGCTAATGTAGTGGTACTTAAATCCAGCCCAGCTCATCCATCAAATCAGGATAGCCCCTCATTTAATCTCTCACCCATTCATACTTTTCAATTCAGACAAGAACAACAAAAATACACCCCAATTGGGGAGCCTTATTCTTCTATCTTAGAAAAGCTCATTAAAGCTTGGGCCATCACCCTTCTGCCTATAAAACCACACACTGGTTTTGACCCTTCTCACCCCATACCCGCATGGTATAAAGAACACAATTTCTGTAACTATCATCGAGTAAAAGGTCACAGTGACGGTAATTGCATCACTTTCAAAAACATTGTCCAAGAAATGCTCGAGAAAGGCAAGTTAACTGTGGATAATCCTAACACACCGGCCAATCAAAACATACACATATTCAAGAAACCCTTTCCTAATCATGCCCCTTTTCCTGATCAAACCAGTGAGACCTCAACTCATGATAGCCATACCCATGAGGTCCACGCTATTTTTAGTGACGCACCCGTTGCTTCCCAATTACCTCATATTCCTTCCATAGAGGAAATTCTAGCCCAAAGTCCTCCACCTACACTTGAACCCACTTCACCTATTCCTCCACCCATAGAGGAACACCTTTCACCTCCTTCATCACCCGTGGAGGATCCTTTCGCTAATATCAAGGCTATTTCACCTTTGGCTTCTCCACTTAGAGAGTCGCCACCCACAATACTTCTTCAGTCCATAGAGGATACTTGTTTATCTCCTCCACCCACAGAGGAGCACCCATCATCTCCTCCACCTACAAAGGAGCACCCATTTTCTCCTCCACCTATCAAGGATCCAGTAGAGATACCTTTACCTCTAGGCAAGCATTCTCCATCAGCTACCCAAGATCCTATAGACCTACTTTCAGCTGTCTTACCCATGAAAGTTGAAGCTAGTGAATTCCCTATCTCTAAGACACACTTTACAGGAATTTCCATTAGGTCCTCATCAACCTCACCTACAGACGTGTCATTCTCACATTTAGCCGATCACTTAGATTATGTGGATAGAGCCTTACTGTGGGGGCGTCTTCTACTTCCTATCTCAACACAGATGTAGATGTCACTTGTTGACACTTCCACTATCTACCCAAAGATATTTCAACCAATCAAACCAAACACAACCACCTCTATCACAACTTCTTCCATGACACCCATCACAGCTCAACATACACCCTTACCCATAACCCAACATACATCTAATTCCAAACCCACACCTACATCATCCTCCTCACCTAAACCTATTACTACCTTAGGGGTCACCCCAACCACCAACCTTACTCATCCACCTATCAAACTAGATTTAGCTACATCCTCCATAGTCAACACCCAACCTACTCCAGCACCCAAACAGAAGAGCCAAGCCCATAGAACTCACACCCCAGCTATGTCAATCACACCTACATCACCTTCACCCTTTATGTCCGTCTTAGGACCTCAACCTCCCAGTGTGGTTAAGAAACCTCCACCCATCAATAAACCAAAAACACAATAGCCCATTCCTTCCTTGCAAACCTCTAACATACCCAAACACCCGACATGACTTACACCCACACCTACAACATCTTTACCACCCATACCTCCAATACCCTTAGTAACTTCTTCACTACCCACTACACTTTAATATTTGTCCCTCACACCCCCTGCACGACCCACGTCATCTCCCTTCACAACACCTCTGTTATCCCCATGGGTAACTTTCCCTCTTCCCCTATCCACTTTTCCCTCTAGATCTCGTACATCCATATCACCTTTACCCAAGAAGGTGCAACCCAAAGATAAAAATCCGCTACCCTCCAATAAGGTAGTCAAAACAACCATACACCCTCCTACCCATTCATCTACCATACCCCTACCCAAGAAAACATGACCAACACCAAGACCACACCAGCACCCAAAACCATAGCTCAACCTACTCCCCCTCCTACAAGGACCGTTCCTCAACAATCAGCCGCACCTACGCCCAAACCCACTTTCACTTCCCATTGTGACCCACTAGCAGGGTCCTATGCCAAAATCTTAACCAACCTCCTTGAGACTTCTTGTCATCACATTACCACCACTCAAACCTTATGACCCCCTCAAACCCAAGCTAAAAGAGTTTGATGACACTAAAATTTTTGCCTACCATCGTGTTCCAGGGCACAATGTGGAGAAATGTAAAGCTTTAAAAACCATCCTTATCCAGTTATGTCCTCTTGAGGTAAACTTTGATGATGATGACCTTCTTGATGAGGACCCCCATTTCACCAACACCCATTTCCAGAGTCCTTCTCTCACTTCCTACTAAAGAAACACGACCTCCACTGCCACAACTCTTAGAGCCACCCCCAAGATTCGAAATTAACATGGTTCACATCAAAGAACTTGCCACACCATTACCTAAATGTCATTGCGCCCAGCTCACTTCACAAGGATTTTAACCCCTGGTAGGTTTTTTCCCATCATGTCATTATACCACTCATCCTACACCTTCTCCATTTTCCAACTCCCCTCATATCAACATGATACACGTCACTACTCATGCTCAGAGAGAAAAAGGCAAGGAAAAGGCAACTGACTCGCCAACCAATCCTATACCCAACATACCATCTACACCCACACCTAAAATTACTATTTGTGGCCCCACATACCCTATTTCTAATGGGGTCACACATCGTACCATGCTCAAACAATTACACCAATCTCCCCTCAAAATGTCCCTATATGACCTCATCCAAACCTCAGAATCCCATTGTCAAGCTCTCATGGAGGTTCTTCAATCTATTGAGGTTTTGCCCAATGACCCTACACCCGTCACTTCCATTATCACACCCTATCATGTAGCCTCTCTCACAAAATTGCCACCTTTATCCACACCTCACCCTACTCACCAAATAGCCTCCCTTAGCTTCTCAAAGGAAGAGATCGCATTGCACCAAACAGATGACCCAGACCCAGCTCTCTTCATCTCTATCCACATCGATGATATATGTGTATGATGTGTAATGATCAATGGGGGCACAAGCATTAATATCATTTCATCCCATGCATTCGCTCAAATGCGCATACCTGAAAATTACATGCATAAAAATCATGTCATGTTGCATTCATTCAATGACATGCTATCACCTCTACACTAGGCACCATCATCCTCCACATTCGTGTGGGCCCCCCGCACTATTCCTAGAGCTATTTTACATCTTGGAGGGGGAATTTCAATATAACTTGGTGCTTGGCAGACCCTGGATTCATGTCATGGGTTGTGTTCCTTCCACTTTGCATCATTGTGTAAAGTTTGAGCATGAAGGACACACCTATACTATTCCAGCTGACCCATCACCTTTTAAAACATGCAACATGCTTTACCAACCCAATGACGTGCTTATACCCATTAAGGCATCTACCTCCATGACCACTATCACTTCACCTACACCTCTACTTACCAGTACAGTCGCTACCTCAACCGCACCTTCCTCCTCCATTCCTACCGCCGCCACAACCTCCATGGCCAGCCCATCAGCCTCCCAATCCATTAACTCCACCTCCGCATCAACCTCCAACACATCATCTATTCCAGCTACCCACATACCAACCACCAATCCCTTGGAAGGCATTTTTCAATGCCTCACTCTGGGGGAGTATCGCCTATATAGTGTTAACACATTCCTTACTCCACAAGAGTATGGAATTCTTCACCAACATCCTCGCTATGATCACCGCATAGGAGAATGCCTCCTTTATGGTCCTCCTCATCTTCGTACCAGTCTCACCTATGGGGGACTTGATACTACCACTTACACACCCAAACCACCATCACAAACCCACCCATTTTCCGCTGACTTCCAGTCTCTCACTAATCACCATTTCACCCACACCTTCCTGCACCAATGTGCATGGAAGGGTTTTGGTTTTAGATTTTATGAGAAAGGTTGCCATACTATTATTCCATGTACTACCCGTAAACATAATGACCATAGTGGTATCAAGTTTTTGCTGAACCACCTACCAAGTAGGCCCGCATTGAACTCATCGAGGACATTAGCCCTTCTCCACCCTCTTCACCCGCTCCACCTTCATCACCACCTTTACCGATGGAGTTGATGGATCCTAAATCTATCCCTCCTAAAAAATTTTTTCATAAACACCATTTCCTTGGGGCCTTTGACTTATCAACGTGCGAGGGTGAGGCTCCCTTCCTCTCTTCCCTTCCTGTATCCTGAAATGATCGATGATGATACACCTTCAATTAACGTCATTCAATGTTAGGATGATGAATCTATACTCACCTACCTTGGTGCAGAAGACTCATATATTCATCGGTCGTTACCTTCTGAGATGCAAACCATGTTGAATGAATTGACTATCGAGATCAACATTCATACTCAGGATGACCCACACATCCTAAAGATTGGTCAATCTTTAGATGCTACTGAAAAGGAAGCCATCACTTCTTTTCTCAAAAATCATAACCATGCATTTTCTTGGTCTTATGCAAACATGCCCGGTATTGACCCCACCATATTGGTCCACAATATCATAACCATTCTCGATGCCAAACCCGTCAAACAAAACTGAGGAAAATGCACCCTTACATTGCCCTTCTCTTCAAAGAAGAACTTCAGCACCTTCTTTCTGTTTCCTTCATCTTACCCATTGATTATCCTCATTGGATTTCTAACATTATCCCTGTCACTAAGGTGATAGGGGGAATTTGCATTTGCACAGATTTCTGTGACCTCAACCTAGCCTGCCCAAAGAGATGACTTCCATCTACCCAGTATTGGGGCATCAACTTCTAGTTGACCTTACCACCTATAAATTGTCATGAGATGCTATCACTCTATGGATGGATTCTCGTGTTATAACTCAAATCTTCTCTTGCCCCAGAGGATCAGTGGAGTAAAACCACATTCATTTGACCCCTTGGGGGACATTCTGCTATTGATTCATGCCTTTTAGCCTTAAAAATGCTATGCATGCCACATATCAACAGGCTATGACTTATATCTTCCATGACATTCATGTGATCTGGTATATTGGAAGATTATGTGGATGATGGTCTTGGCCAAATGGCAAACAGGTGCTCTGAGCACCTCGGTGCATCATCCTTTGTAAAACCATTTTTGACCATCTCATTAAATATTATGTTTGCCTTCAGCCTAAGAAGTGCGTCTTCATGGTCCTCTCAGGAAAGCTCTTGGGATTTATCATTTCCCTATGTGGTATAGAAGTTGACCTTGCTAAAGTCAAGGCCATTCTATGAAATGCCTCCACCCACTAACCTTAAACAACTCCGTAGCCTGCAAGGTAAGTTACAGTCTATTCACCATTTCATTTCACAATTATCTGATCGATGTCAACCATTTCATCATCTTCTCAAGAAGGATGTCTCCTTTAAATGGGATGATGACTACCACAAAGCTTTTGAGGCCTTAAAACAATACCTTCTCTAACCACCCATACTTATCCCACCTAAAGACGATCAACCCTTCTACTTATACATCTCTGCTACCGATCACTCCTTGGGGGCCATGCTCACTCATCACGATGAACAACACAGGGAGCAGGCAGTTTACTACATAAGTCATACTCTTTTGGACTATGAAACCCAATACACTCATCCCAAAAAACTTTGCTTAGCCTTAGTTTTTGTTGGCACAAAACTCTGCCATTACCTACTCAACCACAAAACCTATGTTGTGACCAACACTAACCCCCTACACTTCATGTATGCCAAACCTTATCAAAATCAGTGTGTCGCATGTTGGCTTATGCTTTTAGCTGACCTCAGACCTCGAATTCATTCATAAAAATTCCATCAAAGGCTAAGCTATCACTGACCAATTGGTTGACGCACCTATTTCTTGGGGATCAACCCTCTAATTTTGATTTTCCAGATGAGTCAATTGCTACCCTTTCCCTGGATGAACCCACTTACCAAATGACACTCTTCTTCGATGGTTCCAAGTGTTAACGTGGGGGTGGGGCTGGTGTTATCCTCATTCTGCTTGATGGTGAACCCATGCCTTTGTCTTTCAAACTAGATTTTTATTGTACAAACAATATTTTTAAATACGAAGTGCTTGTATTAGGTCTCCAAGCCGCCTACACCCTAGATGTCAAATCAATCAACATCTTTGGTGATTCTCAATTGGTTATAAAATAATTCAATGGTATATACCAATGTCATAATGAGATACTTCAAAAGTATAAACATCATGTAGACATACTTTTGACCACCTTTGACCGTTACGCCCTTCAAACCATCCCCCGTTCTACCAAAAAATTTGTACACATACCATGGCCTGCTTGGCCTCTCAAATACCTTCTTTGCCTGCCGACTCTAGAATCTTTGTCATTGTACAAAGACTCCAATCACCCTCCTATTTACCTCATGAAGTTTACTCTATCAAAACTGCTACCCTCGACCCGAGTGACCTTTGGTATAAACAATACTTTGACTATCTTTCTCTCTCCATCTTACCTCCTGATCTCAACCGTAATGGATTACGCGCCTTCCTTAAAAAGGTCTCTCATTATGTCATCATGGGAGGCCTCCTCTATAAGTGTAATTTGATGGTATTCATGCTTACGATGCCTCACGAGTTCCTAAAATTCCTTATACCATTAAGGAAGTTCATGATAAACATATGTGGAGGTCACTTCCTAAGTGGCCTTGCTACTGCTAATTGTATTCTCCACCTAGGCTATTACTGGCTGAACCTCAACCATGATTATTATGACTACGTTAAACATTGTGTAAAATTCCAACAACATGCCAACCTTCATCATACACCCAGTCATGCCTTACAGGTCACCCATGACCTTTGGCCCTTCTCTCAATGGGGTTTGGATCTTTTCAGAGAGATCAACCCCCATTCTTCCCAACACCATCAATGGATCATCACCACTACCAAATACTACAAAAAATGGGTTGAATCCATACCACTCATCTCCATGAAAGCTCGAGAAAATATGTGAGTTCATCAATCATCACATCATTTTCCAATCTTTGGTGTTCCTCATCGCCTCATCACTGATAATGGAAAACAATTTAAAAAAAAAACATTGTGAAAACTTTGCAATGCCTTTAGCATTCAACTAATTTTATCATCACCTTATTACCCACAAACCAATGGCCAAGTTGAATCCACTAACAAGACCTTAAACAAAATTCTCATGAAAGGCCTGGTTGCATGATACTCGGAAGGACTGGAATATGCACATTCCTTTTTCCCTATGGGCATACTGCACTAGTATTCATACTTCCACTATTGCCACACCCTTTTCTCTAGTCTATGGTATAGAGGTTTTTCTACCTCTCAAAGTCCAGATTCCCTCACTCTGCATTTCTCTCCATGACATGCTTAATGATGATGACTTTTTTCAGGACTGTTTAGCACAACTGGAGTTATTAGATGAACATCATCTTAATGCTCTTGATCACCTTCAAGTTTACCAAAAATGTATAAAATGTGCCTACAAAAAATGTGTCCATGAATGAACCTTCCAAGTCAGTGACCTTGTCCTAAAATACAATCAACATGTAACAAAAATAGAAAAAAGTAAACTTGTAGGGCAAATTTTCTCCTAATTGGCGTTGGACCATACATTGTGACCCATACTTATGGATCAGGTGCTTATCGTTTATCTTCACTCGATGGTAAACCCAAACCTGAGCCCCTTGAATGCCTTGCATCTTTGACCATTCTACTATTGACTTTTAGTCCTACCTCACCTTTTTGACTCTTTTCATGCTCATCCCTTGAGTGCGCTATTATCCACTTCTTACACCTCACCAATGATTAAACAAGAATCATGCTGCCCACCATCTGTCATGTATGTTATCTTAACCTCTTCATCAATATGTGTACTCACCTACCCTGTTGCACATCGGCATGATTCTCATGGATACTTTTCATCTACCATGTACTACAGGAAAGTTGGATGGTATGTCTTCACCCTGGCTAGTCCAAACAACCATCCTATTCTCTGTCCATTGGGATCATCTCGTGCTCCCTGGCAATGGCACCCCTCACTATGGGATCTCACCAAATGTAGGCCATCTGAGCTCAAACTCATGCATCCACCTGAATGAGGGATAACCCACATACGAACTCCATATGATGTCCATTGTCGGATAACCCCTTCTAATAAACACCTATAATAAACCACATCATGTGTGGGCAACTGTCTGATCGCCACTCTGCAAAAAAAACTCAGGCTACCCATCACCTATACCCCACCTACACCAAGACCTCAAAGGAAATGAATCTACTCAGGGACATCCCCCACTAGCTGCAGTCTATCACATAATGTGATCAGTTAGGCCCATACAATGTCAGTAATTCATGGTACTTTCACATTGCTAAACCTATGCAGAAAACCCATATGCCCACAGAGCATGCTAGCTGTACAACTATACCAGGAATGCTGGCACCCAGGAAAAGTGGGTACCCTGATCTATCATCATGTCATGAAGTATCCGCCATCAATGGACCTCTTGGGAAACCATGACCTCCCTGGTGCATTCGACAGTGTGAAACAACACACTGCACTCCATTAATAGAAAAATGAAGCCTGCAATCTCCTCTAGACGGCCTTACGTTCATCACATACCTCCATAGCTCAGACTGGCACTACTGGAAAGTCATGATCCTAACCAGTCCCTCTCCAAATACTGTCTTGCATCAACTCCTCTAAGGCATCGGAGGAGATTGAGTTACACCTTGCATTACCCAATATCGATAGTTGACTTGGATTTTCGACGCATGTCCTCCAGGGGTGATCTATCATCTTCTACCTCCATCAGTAGCACCTGGATACCATGTTGGTCCCACTGAACTCACCCACACCTATCGATGAAAGTAACCATCAGATTCATGGCTTATCAGACCGCATGCCAACTCATCGCCGGACCCCACTCATAGGCTTCACCTAGCTCCACATGCGAGCCACTCCTCAGTGGTCATGAGCGTCCTCATACTCATTAAGAGCTAGGGGTAGGCACCCTGTCTCTCATCTGCAGATGCATCTCTCCCTTGCAGGTCTAATATAAACACCAAATTAATCCACCTTCATCATACCTATACTCACCAATTCATCTTTCATTTCCCTAAACCACATTTTCCCCCGCCTACTCTCGATTTTTCACTATCAGAAAATAGAAATTATTCTAAACAAACAACAAGTTCCCTATCATTTGTCTCACTCGACTTAAGACCATACATTTATTATGACTACCTTGTTCTCCAAAACCACAACCGGTGCATCGGTTATAAAACATCTTAAACATGACACATCCCAGTCATTCATTGCACTAAACTGGCATCGGTAATCACTATTTTGTGACCGATATTAGTTTCAACCCTACCGAGACCACAAACCTACACATTAACCGACGCCTAGTACACTATCATGGTGAAAATCCGCGACCCCCAAAACGACCTCATTTCTCCAAACCTTCCCTAACCAACCTACCCCTTCTACCCATGCCTATGACCTCACCTACACCTCCATGCCTTAACCAACCTCCCACCCCCTGATTCATACCTATTTCACCTCTTTCCTCACTCCTATTCCTAACCTAATTTGACCCCACCCAATTTCCAATTTATTTATTTTCCCCCCACCCAAAACAAAAAACCCAATTTCTTCCAAACCATCAACTTATCACCTAATCTATCTATCCAAAACACAACAAGAGTTTGGCACTTACCTCATCAAGTTGTTGTCATCATGGTGGCACGTCTGGCCACTACACCGGTGGCCCGCCTGATCCCTCTCCGACCTCTACCATCCCCAAATCACTACCTGTGCCTCCAACCAATCAAATCACACAATTTGATCCCATGGACCCACCTCTCAACTACCAATCCCCCACCGTTCGGCTCACCAACTCGACTCTCCATTCCATCCGGACACTTTTTCACCTTTTTCTCTCTCTCTCTCTCGTGTCATTTTCCCAACTCACAAGAAGAAAAATGAATTAAAAAAATGTGGATTTTTTTATTTTTATAATAAACCCTGACCTAGCCGACATCAGTTTTACTTCACCAGGATCAGTCACGTGCCCTACCTTACCGTGGTCAGTTACCCTATGCCGACATCGGTTACCCTTTACTGGCATCGATTACCCTTGACTGGCATCAGTCACCCTCTCTTACACATTGCCCTAAATTTTACCCTATTACCATACATGTCACTCTCTTTTTCCACACCTAACCTTTACCCTGACCATTCCCCTCACCCTCTTACCCTCCTCATTTATTACCTACCAGTGTCCTCAATTGGTGACTCGTTATTTTACCCATACTACAGCCCTACCTGTGCCATGACCTAGATTCTTAGACCTGGACCATCGCTAGTGACCTTTGACCTCATGTGTTCACTATACCTTACGACATTGTTACCTGTGTTGATTGACCTAATGACCTTACCTTGCCTCTTGCCATGACTGTTTATCCTAACCCTACCTTTGGTGTACCAGAACACACCTAAATGTTCCTGCACCTGACCTATGGTCGTGTTTCCTGACCATATCCTATACCTTAGATACCGGAATCACCTCAACCTTGTTTGGATAAACCTATCAACCTTAGACAATGTAGAGTTTGCCTTCTCTTTAACCTGGTACTGTGCTATAGTTTATACATGTGCATGTGCATTTGACTGTTGCTACCTTTGACCCTGACCCATTACCTAGATTACCCCAGTAGACCTTGCTCCTTTTTCCCCTGTTACCCACCTTCCTTTTCATCACATTTACCTTTTATCAAACCACTCACTGATTTTGCTTTATGCCTCGTCAGTTCTTGGTTTGAGGGGGATCACCTCCACCCACACATGGGGTAACCACATTTTATTTTTGTCATTTTCACTTACCAATACAAGCTACGCAACAAAAAGGGACAAAATGTAGACACTAAAATTAGGTCACACTCCCCTTGGTCCCCCGTCAAATAAATACCTTGAACACATTCACCTAACCATGGCCCCCTTCACCCTACTATAATATTAATTTAATTATTTAAATTAAATTAATTCATTATCCTCACCATATTTATTATTTAAATATCCTAATTGGGATAATGCCCACATATCCACCTCATCTAGCCACCTCACCCTAAGACCTATTCTTAGTAAGTTTCCATAACTAACTAAGACCTACCTAAACCCTAAAAATCAATGCCTACATTCCCTCTAACCACATTCCTACATTTTAGAAGGAAGATTCTAGTCTAATCTGCAGGTAAATGAAACGAGATCCCAGAAAATCAAGAGGATTTGGCCAGTCTAGTAAACCTAGGAAATCCCACCCTAACCGACACTGGTTACCCTTAACCACCGCTGGTTAATCCAAAACCACCGTCAGTTACCATTTAATTCCCAAAATAACCTTATTTTCAAGGTTGGCAGATTCCTAAGAGATATCACATCTTTTGAGAACAAGTTTCAGGGAAAACACACATGCAAAGAAGGAGATCAAGTATTTTCTCATGCACAGACATCTAAGATTCACCCAGCAACCATCCGACACTCACCCCCAATAAATATTTGATCCAATCAGGTAAGAAGGAGAGCACATACAGCCCATGCAAGATCTCCCCAACATTTGGTGATCCTCTTCATTGTTTAACCTCTTATCAACACCTTCATTCCTCACTCACAGATGTCCAAAACTAGATTCTAAGTAAGTAGAACATTTTACTCCTCTGGTTCACTCATTTCATCATTGTATTTTCATCCTTTGTTCTCCTAGCCACCCACTGACCTCCATTAATACCCACCCCTCCATATCCCTATTAAAACTTTGTCAAATCCCATCCAAACAACTTAATACCTCATTCCGACCAGCCTAGTCCTTTGTGCAATCATAAGGGAGATCTAAAGCTCGTTCTATGACATTCCCAATACTCCACAGTAACCGGCACCAGTTCTCCCAAACTAGTGTCAGTTACCCTTAACTGGCATCAGTCTCAGTATCTACCAATACAACCCATAACAGTAACCTACCAACCTATTCCCACATCACCCTTACTCACATGTGACCTACCTAAGACCTCTGTTAGACCTGCAGAGACCCAGAACTACTTACTTAACCTTTGGATCTTATTTTAACCTAGCCTGTTAGATTAGATCTTTCTTATTGTGTTTTAAATGAGTACCTAAATAATTTTAACTACAATAGGATTTACTTTATTACCAACATTAAATTGTTTTAAACAGTGGATTGAAAGCCATCTAGGAAGTATCACACTTCCTGGATCTAACATACGCTAGGTAGTCCACTGCATATATTGTTTAACTATTTCTGGTGGTCTAGCTCTTTATTTTAGGTAGTTCCTCCTAGCCAAAGGAAGCTCTCACAATCAGATGTGGATCAAGGAGTCAACACGTGCATAACAACCTATCAACTAGCATTTCAACAGGTATTCCTCCTATGCCCGTTACCCTATTTGTTTCATCATTTTCAAAGAAACGTCTAAGAATCAAGTGAAACAAACAATGACAGCATGTTTAAGTTCTCAGAGACTATATTGAGTATTGCATGAAGTAGGCCATAGATACAAAGAATTTTTTGTTGATCCAAAAATTATTCTTGACATTGAAACAAGTGTAAGAGACCTCATATAGACTTTTCATAATGGACTATGGAATTATGAGAAGTATCCATATCTCTGGTACACTGTGTTGAAGTAAAAGCATGCACCTACAGGTTTAGACATTTTTTATCTTCATTCTTGGTATGAAAGTTATTATGAATCATTCTTGGTGGGCCATCATCTTAGTAGCATGATTGTACATGGGTAAAAATATAATTATTCCTTTAGAGATTAGTGGAGGATGATCACAGAAATGGTAAACTTAAAGAGATTCTTATGTTGCTCATGTACTAATGAGCTCCTATAGAGGCAGAATACACATTTTTAAGTTCACTCTAAGATGAACTCACAAGGTGATTGTTTAATAAATTATAGCCAAATGAGTGATCATAACAAGTATGTTTTCCACCTGAGAGTGCCAACATCAAAATTTTGAGATGATTCTAAATGGTGTATGAGCTAGTAGACTCTTACCCTGCATCTTATAATATGAAGAAGTCTTAGTGAGAATTAGATGAACTTTCTGAGCTTGTGATGGATGAATAACAGTGTGATTCCTAGAAACAAGTGAAAATTGATAACATAAGGTGATGAAGGAAAATGATTTGTACCTATGGACTCTTGGTGCATCCAAATTACATGCTACAGGTCAAAACAATGCTCTTATGGGTTTGAAAGTATTGGACAAGGTGTGTATAAGAACGTTTATGACAGGGGGTGTTCTATCTATTTCAATGAAGTGTGAAAATAGACTAATCAAGTCTATGTTGGTTTTATTGAGTGCTACAAGATCATGAAGACTAAGTCAGAGTATTAGGGATAATTATGCCTTCAATCAAGGGAGTATTCCATGTAAATCTCTGGAAAATGTGCCTCATAAGGTCATGTATGAGCATGGTCACAAAGATGTCAAATATAGTAAAGTAAATATGATGGAATCAAAGTTAACCTTGAACATTTACATGTATGTACTAAGATCTCAAGGATTCATATACTATGTGTAGTCATATTTTTATACCCTTAGACCAATAGTCTAATCCCATGCGCACCGGCCTATCTTCCAACGGGTGTTGGGTGCTCACCCGAGACATGCGCAGGTAATGAGTCTCTCCTTTATGTGATTCTTGTGAGAATACGTCATCTTTTGATAGATAATAAAATGTAGAAGAATAGAAAAGAACTATACAACATTTTGGGAACCTAGGACAAGTTTTCATCCCATTACATCTAGAAAAGAGAAATAGCAAACAACATATAGAAATGGTTCATACATAAAGGAAATGCACAAGGATGATACTTATGAACACATATATGATTCATAACAAAGCCTTTTATTCATATTAATATGTTTAATAACCAGTTTACATCTCTCAAAGTCATAACATACCTTACAAAGATGAATACAGACCCATCCCTCTAAGTACGCCATCACTCTTATATTTTCTCTAATCCCAGCCCATATAATTCTTCATTATATCGCTGCAGAGCTTCACCTCTCATTCAACAGTCTACCACACTAATCAATCTCTATATTGTTGTAGCACACATACCCATTACCCTTTCTACCATCCACGCATCTCAATATATATCTTTCCTACATCCACAGTCATGCCTTCTAAGGTAACAGATCAGCTTCCAAATGTCCAAGTGGTCCTCTAATGGAGCATGCCTTCTTTGATCTAAGCTCTCCACTCTGTGCAATGATGTTCTTCTAGAATTGTGTTATAGGATATGGTCTAGAAACACAACATAGGTCCAGTGTAGGAAAATTTAGGTATGTTACGGTACACCAAAGGTTTGGGTGGGATAAATGACATGGTAATAGGCAAGGTATGGTTGTTAGGCTAAAACAACATGGGTAATAGGGTCGCAAGGTATAGCGAGCACACATGGTTAAAGGTCACAAAAAGTGGTTCAGGTCATGATATATAGGACACGGAATGGGTAAGGTCAAGGTGTGGGTAAAATAAAAAAGTCCCTAAACACAATTAATGAAAAGTATAGGTAATGTGGGCTGGTGGGTAGGGTACACTAAGTGTGGGAAATTCAAAAGGTGTCGGGCAATGGTGAGTGGGAGAAAAAATGGGTTAAATGGGGTAGGAATGATAATGGAAGGTAACTGATGTCAGTTTGGTACGGCACGATATGACCAGTGTCGGTCAAGTTGATGTGGGTTTATAAAGTAAAAATTTCATATTTTACGGAATCATTGTTGTGTTGTGACTTTGAGAAAATGAAAAATTCATTTGACCCTTTTACACATTTCCTGGAGAGAAGGAAAAGGTATTGTACCAGGATGAGGTGGATATTACGAGTTGGTGAGAGGAGCTAGTAGACAGGTCCACGAGAGCAGTGTGGTCAATTTAATTGGTTGGAGGTGAGGAGTGAATTTGGTGATGACAGAGGTGGGAGAGGGGTCGGGTGGACCACTGGTGTAGCGGTCAGACGTGTCACAATACAAACAGCACCAAGATGAGGTAGGATCTCATCCTACCTATCCATTTATTTTGAAAAATAGGGTATGGGAATCAGGTTGGGTAAAACCTTTTCGGGTGGGGGTTGATTTTGAATTTGGGATTAATATTGATGTAATGAGGGAAGGGGGAGGTCCCATGTAGGTTAAAGAGGGGTGGGGATGATTTTAGGTTAGGTTTAGGCAGGGAAGGGTAGGTAGTGAGGGTATTTTGTCATTTTTTTGGGAAATGGTGGTGGGTTTCAGGTTTTGGAAATACGACAAAGATCGACGTCAGTCAAGGGTGGTCGGCGTCATTCAGAGATACTCAGCATTGATCAAATAATAGGTGACCGATGTTGGTCATGATGGAGTGATGCTGGTTAGAAGTGACCGATGTCGGTTAGCTTTTGAGAAAAAAAAGATCAAGAAAGGGTTATGGTGGGAGGGAAAGATAGGCGGTGAGGTATAAAGGCAAGTGTGTTGAGAATAGGTAGGGTAAAAGGTATATATGATATGAGTTGAGGGGTGTGAAATTGGGATGGGAGAAAAGGGGTAGGTCATTAGGGTTGTAGTGAAATAAATAATAAGAGTTTTGGGAATGAGTTAGTCAGGTAAGTGATATGTTAGGTATGATCAATATTTAATAATGGTGTGGTTTGTTGGATACAAGCTAGAGAGTAGTTTCAGATGAGGGATAGAGTACCACCCTTATTGACATTTGATATGGGGGAGTATGATGGCAAAGGAATGGTGTCACGTTATAGATGTGGGCTTGATTAGGATCCAACGCTATAGGCATGTAGCTCGAGATCCTAGCTTGATGATCACACTCATTGATAGATGGGATGCTATGACCAACACATTCCATTTCCTGATGGGTGAGATCAAAGTCACCCTGGAGGATGTGTACAGGATCTTGTGGTTACCAATAGTGGGGATGTAGGTTTATTCTATCAACTCATAGGCATTAGAGGAGCTGATGTTGGCAGTGTTCGGAGAGGGGATGGTAGAGATGAGATTCCAGAGTGTGAACCTGAGCTATAGAGACATGTACACGGCCCATCCTTGAGAGATGAGGTTAGTTATCCTGATTATGGGGGCAATGTGTTGTTTTGCGCTACCAGTTGCGAAGGGTTGGAGATCCCCACAAGCGCTGATGGCGGTTCTCCATGACATGATGGAGGATAGGACCCATTTTTCTTGGGCACCAAAATTCTTTGTACAGTTGTACAGGGAATTATGGGCCTATGGGAGGCTGCAGAGGTTCAGTTTGTGTTGTACCTTCCTCTTACATTGTTAGGCATACGAGCACATTGTATGTGTTCATCCAATTGGCTTGCTCTAACCTGATCCGTTCAAGGTGGGTTTGATCTGAGTTGGGTAAAGGTGTTGGGTACCTATTAGTGGAGAGCACAGGACATCTAGGGCCACACATGATGTGGCATATTATTTTTGGGTGTTGGATGGGTTGTCTAGAGTGGACATTATTTGGAGGTCCTATGTTGGCTTCCCTTCCTATAGGCAGATGACAGTAGATCTAGATGAGTTACAGTTACTGAGGTGAATAGAGGGGTGTCGTGTCAGAGAGCATGAAATGATACCCATTGATAGAATCAGGCGGCAGTTTGGGCTACCCTAGGACGTGCCACCATCCTTCCCACAGTACAAGAGAGACGAAATGGAAAGGCCTATGCCTCTACCATAGCTGACAGTACTGATAGGGTAGGAGGAGCAGGTGGTGGACAAGCAGATTGATGACGTTAGTGTTACAGACAGATACAAGTAGTGGTTGGTAGCCCAGCTACAAGCAACACCACCTAGGAGAGGGAAGCCAGACTTGGCTACCCTTACAGTTCAGAGGGATACTTTACATGGGTAGGTTACCACTTTACAAGCCCATATCACAGTATTACAGGGGCAACTGATAGGTTATGTGGCACAGGTTACCATATTATAGGCATAGGTGGTTACTTTACAAGCCCAGATTGCATAGGGATAGGTACCTACACATGGCGGGGATGGAGACGAGGGACAGGTATCCACCCTACAGGCGTAGGTAACAGCCTTTCAGGGCCAATTGGCCACTGCATAAGCTTAGATTGTGACCTTACAAGCCCAATTCATAGCACAGGTGGCACCTTTGGCTCAGGGAAAAGGTCCCATGGTATAGGTAGTAGTGGGACAGGGTCCCATGGTACAGAGAGGAGGGCAGGGTTCATAGGTATAGGGGCCGAGGCCATCATTGGCATGATAGAGCTCACAAGTTGTTGTGAGGCTTATGGAACCCCCACAGACAGTGCTTATGGCCAGGTTTAGGGATGCCTTGAATGAGGCATGGTACTATCAAGATCACATGATGACCATAGAGATAGATATCTCCTCTTATGCTGAGAACAGAGCACAGCAAGCGGTGAGTGACAGGACTAGATCTCGTAATAACATCTCAGAGAGTACAGGGGACCGGTGAGCCCAGAGACAGGTTTAAGGTGAGGTGACAAGCTCACAAAGGCCAGGCCTAGTTGTAGATCAGGCAGAGACTGGATTGAGACCTGGGCGCAATAGAGAGATGTCGGCCAGGCACCACATTGGAGTAGAGGAGGAGAAGACTGATGAGACTGACATGGACATCAAGTGGGGGGACGATTAGTCACCATATATGTTCAGGGTATAGATTTTAATATATTTTTGATATATACCAGCCTGTATGCTAAAGATAACGAGGATGTACATGAGAATTTTTTAGTCTTGTGATTATTATACCGACTTGCGTGCCGAAGATGTTGAGACTGTATATGAGAGACACTTGTATTGATTTTGCATCTATGCACATATGTATGGACACACAGATTTTGATGATTTATATAGAGATGGTGATATTTATTATATGATGTCGTACTTATGTTGGTAATGATAATTTCCATTGTTATTTGTGCATGTGATAGAAACTAGGTAAATCAGGCATGGTTGAGTCGAGGTCATGTAGGCATGATGGAGTCTAGGTTATAGGCATGATGGAGTCAGGTATAGGCATGGTGGAGTCAGGTATAGGCATGGTGGAGTCTAGGTTATAGGCATGATGGAGTTTCCAAGTTTATTAGTAATATGAGAAATAAAGGGGGATATATATTCATGTAATGGTCTAAATTTTTAAATATATTCTATTGTGGAAATATAAAATGATAAATGGGTGATCTGATGATGTGTTAAAAATGCTAGGTAGTTATGTTTGTTAATTGGTGTTTGTTTGGTTTAATTTCCAATTGTTGATATAAAATAGAAACTAAGGTAGAATATGAATAGGAAGGTAAAGGGGAAATTGGTTAGGGTAAAGAGTGGTCAAGCTAACCTCCAAAGGCCACATGCCCTCGGAGTGTTACCTGCATAGTCCCAGCGAAAAGGGACCTCAGGCCGATGTAGTTCTCCCATAAGCTAGGGAAGAACATGATGAATTAGAGGAATGGATTGGTAGGTTTTAGGCATGATTGATTCTAGGTCAGAGGCATGTTGAAGTCTAAGGTCATAGGCATGGTTGAGTCTAGGTCATAATGGAAAGCTTTTAAAATATAGGTGTTGATGGTCTGGTCCTATATAGGGTAATCAATAGGTGATGAAGAAGGCGAATGGTAAGAGGTGGTGAAAATTTTGTTTAATTGACAAGAACCCTAATGAGTCTACCATACCCGAGATGGGCTTATGAACGTAAGACCCTAAAGGCATTGCATAATGGACTATTTTAAGGGTGAAGAAAGTCACATGATCACGAACTGTCACAATTGCAGCAAGTCCCTTGAGCAGATAGAAAATTAGGGTAAAAAGGAAATGAGGTGAAAATGGGTGGTTTAGAGTAAGTTAGTGTACATCAACATGTTTACCTGGTAAGAAACCCATGATCAAAAATAGGAAAGTCCATGACAAAAAGTTATCATTTTCTTCTTTTGTTTTTATTTTTGATAGAATGACCAATGCGGGAAGTCTATACGGGATGACTATATTATCTCCTTGAGGTCTTTGTGAAGTTGATCAATGTGGGAAGCTTATGAATATTTTATTTCATCTTTGTAATGACTTTATATAGTTGTCCTTCGAAGGTGTAACACCCTCGACAATTGTTATATTCCTCCTTTGCATTTCAAGTGTTGACATGTGATTTTCTTCTAAAGATGTGTTATTTTGATTTTTGGAGATCATGCTTGATATGGATAAATATTTTTTGTTCTTAAGATCATTAGACTAGAATGGAATGGCTTCCTTGAATCCATTTTTCACTTCTTATAGGTGAGTTGCAATCTGCTTTAAGAGTTGCAAACTTATCTCTTTATCTGACTCATCATTGGATCAATTTCAGTGATCCAAGGAATGTTTTAAATCTTCTCAATTGAATGAATGGTAAATTGACATTCCATAATTGAGGGACATGGTGGACTGAAATTTATTATTACAAGTTCTTTAAACTTGTGTGAACATGTTTCTATTCAGTTATATGTTGTGCTTAGGTCCTTGAAGATCAATCTTGGCAGTACATTGCTGACGTAAATGAAATACAGCCTGTTCATGACATAGGAGGGATTTGGAATCCTAAAACTAAAGGATTATCCTACAGAATCCTAAGCTGGGTAAGAATATTCACTACCTAGCTTTGCTACTTAATTGAATTTTTATTCTAATCTAAGCCTTGTGCTAAGGGAATATGGAAAGGTTGCTAGGCTATCTAAATTAACCTAAAACCTAATGCTATATGGTTATGAGATGATCTAACCTAATGTTGGAATTACCTAAGGTAATGTGTTAAGGCCAGACCTTGAACAGGTTGCAAGATAAGGAAGCATTTAATAAGCTGGTCAGGAGTATGACTCAGGCTGATCTTGAGAAATGAAACGGTTCCCGATATCAAAGTATATCTGGAAGGTCTCGATTGTAGACCAGGTAATAATTCATGGACATACAATTCTGCAATGAGAACAGGAGCTAACTCTGTTCTAGAAGTATGGTACAAGTCTTTCCGAGTTTCAGGACAAGGACCAAACTGAATTATTAAGGGTTAGTAACCTAAAACTAAAACCTAACCTAGGGGTTAGATTATTGTTAGTCTAACCTAGACCTAGGCTATTTGTTAATATCCTAAGTTAGTATCTTTGTGTAAATTTGTTAGTATGGGTATTACCCTAAACTCTAACCTAAGATACTAACCTAACTTGGAGGAGATTATGAAGGGGACTATGAAGGGTGGCGAACCATGGGCGGTGTTTTCCATGGCAATAAATGTAAGGGATAAGGATGAGGGACAGGTCATGGCAGAGGCTAAAGCGGCGGCTAATCTGTGCAGACTTGGCAATTGCTAAGTTTGGAAATGGACTTGAGTTTTTAGTTGGACTGTCGCCAATTCTGGCGGTCGGTGGGGAGTAGAGTTTAAGCGGGAAAATTGGTTTAATGGCATTCATACTCTCGGAAGTCGAGCTCGGAACTCGCGAGAAGCATGCAAGCGGAAATTTGGTGGTTTGTTTGGCTTGTCGCGATTTTCGGTCTTCTCTCTCTCTCTGCTTGGTTTACTGGATCTTCGCACCAGTTCTCTTCGAGTTGCATGGCAAGTATGAACTGCCATAGCTCTTTCTCTGTCGTGGAAGATATATTTGCGATGAAGACAGTGAAATTTTGTTGGTCGCTTCATCGTGGAAAAAGAAAAGGAAGTTTTGAGCTCTTCCTGTGGTCTGCTTCGGAAGTTTGATCAAAATACAGGCATGCTAGGCCCTAACCTTTAAATATCTTGCTGTTTTTCAAGTGCTTTCATTAAAACAACTCTGTTCAAATGTTCTGTGAAGATTGGATTGATTTTCTATGAGATCTAGTTTGATTTTAGCACTGTATCTCGTCTGGTTCGATTTTTTTCAATTTCTTCTTGATGGGGTTTGTTTAAATCGAACTTCGACTCTATTTATTTGAGTATTCATTATGGCTTATACATGTGTGGTATTTATTGTAAAGTTTGAATGTTTCGGCCTGTTTGGCGTGAGCCCTTAGAATATACCTGTGTGTAGTATAAGACCACTGTATGTCTTGATTCGTGTCGCTGTTTCTTGTTATAGAAACTGTATGAATGATTTGAAAGAATACTGTAAGAATGTTTAGTATTATCGCTTCTTTGGGTACTCGGTCGTGGGATTTGTTGACAACGACTAATGATACTTTCGGGTTCATTTTGTTTTCAATTTTGGCTTGGAACAGGTAACTGTAGGGTTACCATAGTCTTTTCGACCTAGCGGAAGTTGTTTCCTTGTTATTAGGTTAGCGGGGGATTACTTGTGCACTGTGTACAATATAAATACGCCTGTACTTTGTTGTATCGACTCAGTGGAGTCGATGATTGAATCGTATTGCTTTCTATTGCTGGGAATGTAGATTCATCCACAAGGTTTGTGCTTGGATTTTTGTAAAAGCCTGATAAGATGAAACAGGGCTTTTGGCTACTGTTATTTGAAGTAATTAAAGGATAAAGACTTCCTGTATATGCATTTTCCCTTTCTATGTGAAAGCTGTTCGAAAGTTCGAAGCGGCTCAATTGCTTTCCTTGCTAGAAATGGATATTCGATTTGCTTCGCTTGTTTCATTCTGAATGTTAGCCATGAATAGCATATATGGATTTATCAATCAATGTCATTGTACGTTGCTGTAGGGTTCAGTGGTTATGCGTGCAAACCTTTAACAGTCACTGTGTGAATATATAGATTATGCTATTACGACTTGGACGACTCTGAGGAGTCGATTGAATGATTCATTTTATTCATGAGCCGATTAAAGTTAAGTTGTTGGTATTTTAAGTGCCGGCGACTCAATGGAATAACATGTACTTCGATCTTGTTATTGAGATTGGAATTCCTTCGTGTTTTGGGATTCTGAGGTTCAGATTCTTAGGTAGGCATGTACGTCTTCGACCTGTGCAAATTAGTGTAAAATGATTGACAGAGAGTAATTTGTTGTCTGATTCTTGTTATGCTTCGTTGACTAATGTCAGTATGAATTCCATATGCATTTGCTTGAATTGTTACCCTCCGTTTGAATCCTTGGAATTCTGGAAAGGTAACTAATACTTCTGTCTCTTTCTGAGCTTGACCTTGGACACTGTCTTGTCACTTTTTGAGGTCCTTGTGTATGGATGACCGTTTCGTGTTCTGACCTTGTTTGGGTAAGTCGCGAACATCACTCCAAGACTTGCATGCGGCAAGGTAAGGATCGTTTGGTTGAATTCCTTTCTTTTACTTCAGTCCGATTTTGACCGAGCAAGAATATGTATGCTATGTTCTTTTCCAATCAACCTGTCCGATTTGACTGTGCGTGATTTGGAAATATCGTGTGAGCAACATAGCATAGTCCATTGGAAACCTTCGATTTCTTGATGCAATAAGGTTGTTGTTTTTAGCGATACGCTTGTAGTTTCTTGTTTTCAACTTGTGTCAAGCCTTACTGTATAAAAGGAATTAGCATTGGGCTTAGGATTGATTCATGATTTGTGGATGTGTTGGTTGCTGTACAAGAGTTTGCTGTATTTCTGTTTCTTGAATTAAATAGTGATCTTGCTTGCGGCTTGTCTAACTTGTTCATTTATATACTGGTTGAATGTTTTCATATGTGAAGGCAGTACAGTGATGAACTTATGTGAAAGGAAGCATGAATGGTTTGGTTCTTTCTCTTCCCTTATTTAATATTATTGATAATTGACTATCAGTGAGAAATTGTTGTAACATATTGGTGGAATCCCGAATTGTTATGTTATTTCCTTTTTGGAGAATGAAAAAATCTGACCAATGTTGTGATTTTGGATTTAATGATTGTTGTGTGCGTTCGTTCCTTGTTTCTTAATATTTGATGGAATATTAGAAAATGATTAAGACTATTTGTAACAATGATAGAGTTACATATTTGTAATCATTCTGTATTACAAAGGGCATAGTCTGATTATGTTTACTTATGTGAATATCTGATCTCATTTAAACAGGGTGTTTAATGAAAACAATTGATGGATTGCAATTGTTTTAAAAGTTAGTGCTTATCATGCTCAGTTCATTGAACTGACTCATGTCGACTATTTTTGCAGATGGTTGCCGTATGAGGTAAAAGCAATGCAGAACTGATAGGCTGATCAGATTGTTATTTGATTTATAAGGAATTACAGCTTGATTTTATAGATGTACTATATGAGAAAAGATGTTTCTTTTCCGTTAGCATTATATCAAGTATGCTGTTGCATAAAATGTAATTGTATAAGTTTGAAAGGAATGAAAATAAGTGTTTGATACTTATGTGTTGTATTCTATTCTGAAAGATGACCTTCTTCGGTATATGTAACGAAGGGGCATTGTTATCTTTGTATAATATGGATGCTTTCGAGATTGATAATGAAAGCTTGTAAGTAATAAGACTAAATTCTTATGAGTATTTAGTAGTTCTAATTTGATCTAGCAAAAGCAATATTAGAATTAAATGATTGTCTCTCTAAAAGATAGGTTAAAATTGAGCCTAAAAGAGAGAACGCTAAACTAAATGGATTGAATTACTAATCCCTAGTCCTAAGCATAACAGGACAATAGTAAATTGGATTCTTAATCATTTATATCTTTAAACAAAAAAAAGTATGATATAAATTCAGTTAAGAGAACTGATAGGCAATCAAATGGAGTTCAGAAGGCAATCTCAAGCATAGGTTATGAGATATTGTTCCATTCTGTCGTTTTAGAATCAGGTGTATTCTGATGACTTCTTGATAAAAGCTTGACCGTAATACCTCTACCAAGTAATGAGTCTTTTAGAGGAGGGTCGTCTTAAGACGAAGAATCCAGGGATCGGAAAGGCTAACCTCAGGGTAAACGTCTTTAAAGTAATTTGTACTCAAGTGCTTAACGCATATTGACGAGTAGATCTTTTCGAGGCGGATTTAAAGGATGACGGCACAAGACAACTGCAGGGTTGTACCTCCGAGAAGATTAGGATCTTCTCGAAGTTACAACAATGCAGGTGACTTCTGACGACACCCTTTGCATTGATCGCTAAGATTTACATTTGTGACTGGACTAGTTACTCAGGGATTAATTAGGAACGTGGTCAGGTTGTAAGGCTGCCTAGGAGGTTCGGGGTATCTTGACACATTGGTCTAACTGTAAGGTTAAACCAGTATGTCACCGTATCCCTAACCCTCTGGATATCCCTATAACGTTATCACCTTGTTAATCTATCTCCGAGTGATTAAGTCGTGAAAGGAAGGACTGACAGTAGTCAGTTTAAGACATTCTATATAACATATGAATGGGGTGAAGGACGTATTCCAGATTGACGAGTATGCCGTTAAGGAATACGAGACATGAACAGTATGTTTCAAATCTTTGGCCAAAGTATCGCAAGCTGCTGATTGCGTTGTCCTAATTCACCTAGTCTAAGGGATGAGATGCCGATGAATAATGGTAACAATTATTCAGTTAGGTTCCTTGGACAGAGCATTCTGAATCCCAGATTAGGGAAGAGAACCGCAAGAGTATTGTGTTAAATAAAAACACTAACTCTTTTTACTCATGAATAGATCGGTAGATTACCGAGTCATGGAATGAATAGATCGGAGGTAGTCCGAGTCATTGCAGCCGCATATGGTTGTCTGTTATATAAATGGTTATTTGAATTGTGAGTTCTAAATTATGTATTTAGAACCAGTATGCAATTATTAAAAAAAAAAAATTTGACTTGTTCTATTGTCTAAAATGAGGATGTTACAAAATTAACCTAAAACCTAATGCTATATGGTTATGAGATGATCTAACCTAATGTTGGAATTACCTAAGGTAATGTGTTAAGACCTAAGGTAAATATTCCTAAACTAACCTAAGTTTAAGGATCTATCCTAAGCTATTTTAATAGGAACCTAAAAGGGGTTGCATACCTCTAAGGTTATGGTTCCAATGGCATTTAATTGTTGATAAGGTTCTTAAAGGAATAAGGTATTGCCAGTTTTGGCAGGGGCTAGTTGATTTGGCAGAGGCTTAGGTGGAAGCTCCACTAAAGATGGAGTTGCATGTTAAATGGGAATTGGCATTCACCAAATTTGGGAGGTGGTGGCAAGGAGAGTTGAGTGGGAAAATTGGAATTAATGAAATTAATTGGCCTTGGGTTTTGTTCACAAACCATCTAGGAAACTTGGAAGGTGAATTTGTGGGAGGTTGTTGGTTTTTACATGCCTTTCGGATTTTTCTCTGCATGAAGCAAACTGGTTCTTCAAACTAGAAGTTTGACTTGTACTTCATTGCTATTTTTAACTCACCTGGTTTATTTTCGATCATGGCAAGGTAGGTATATGAGGCATGCTAAGGAAATATGTTGGTTGGTTGATATTTCATAGAAGAGAAAAGGAGTTGGAAGCTCGTCTAGAAGTCTCCTTCGATTTGGCAAAAGTGTTATTAGGCATGATAGGATCTAACCATTAAGATCTCTTTGCTTTCTTCTAAATGTTTCATTAAAACAAGTCTACTCTTATGAGATTCTTGGCTTTCATGTTTTATCTGGTTATTTACTTGATGGATTTTGTAATCTTTGGAAATTTAGGTATAATCCATGACAAATTAGTGATAAGTGTTTTAAGCTTTACTGATATGTGCTATTAGCGAGACATGCATGAGAAACTTGTTACTGTAACTTTGCTTGTCATTTCTTGAACCAGTATACGAAGAAGTTGTATTTTCAACTGACCTTCATCACTGTTTATTTAATGCTAGGTTTTGGGAACTTGAATCCCGTCTGATCTTTCTGTCGAGCTCGTCTTGTTTGAGCTAAAGCTTGTTGTTGAGCTCGTCTTTGTGTGAGCTAAAGCTTGTAGTTGAGCTCTTCTCTGTGTGAGCTAAAGCTTGTAGTTGAGCTCGTCTTTTGTTTGAGCTAGATTATGTATTCGGGTTCGTGTTGTTGAGCTAAATCTTGTAGTTGAGCTCGTGTTTTTTTTGAGTTTGAGCTTGTGTTGAGATGGTGTTTCATTTGATCATGTATTCAAGTTCGTGTGTATTTAAGCTTGATTCAGGGCTAGTGTTTTGTTAAGGATTTGGGTTAGAGATTCTTGTCACTCTAAAATAGTGTTTGGATTCTCGAGTAACCTTGGACTGGTGTTTTAATTCCATATGTACCTCTGTACTTGTGTTTATTCTAGTGTTATTCTAGGTTGTTAATGGAAGTTCGTGATTTTCACAGTAATCATATTTTATGAATAGTTCTGACCTCTGGTAAGGAGCTCGTGTTTCGAGTTGGTTTGAGTTTTCTTTGTTTGAAATGTAAACTGGAATGGGAATAGTGGATGCCCTGAACTAGTGAATATCTACTCAAATGGTTCTGAACTCTTCTTAGAGAAACATGTGTTTCATTTTGAGTTGGAAATAGGGTTTCTTGTTTACGCTATAAATTGGTTAAGGTTGTTCGTGTTATATTCTAACTTATATCATAATATTTGCATATATTTATGTGTTCACATTTGAGACTTTGTGATTCGGCACTATACATGTAATTTGATACATAGTGTTTGGAATTTTTAGTTGAACGATGTGTTAGCTCTATTCTGGTATTTGTGAGTTGGTTTTAAATTGTATATTTAGTTGAGAGTTTATAACTCCTTAATGCAAACTGATTACTCCTAGTAATTCTAGGTAAGTATTATGACTGAGCTGTTTGAACATCTCTTAGAGATTAAATTGGAAATGCTTTCATTTGATAGAAGAATTTGGAATTCTTTTAAACAAGTTTGTATCAGTGCTTAGAAATAGTAGTGGAGGAAGAATACTTAAATCTGTTCAAGTTTGATTTTGTTTTATAGTTATAATAGAATTATGAATCAACCATGATTAATACAATGTTGTGGAGGCATGTAAAGGAGCTTCAGTTTCGAGTTTGAGGATACTCCTGAACTGGTTTAGTTTAAGGTTTTGGGTTTTCTAATCTTGTTGGGATCAATAAGTTAATGCGTAAGTCTTTTAAAAGAAGAAGGAAATTGGGAACCCTTAGGGATAGGGTGTTGTTTTAAAACTTTATTGTATGTTGTTCTAAACTGAATTTGGAACTCATGCTTGTAATGACAAGGATTGTAAGGGGAACTTGCTATACATTTCTTTGCAATAAGTTGGTTTTGTTTTCTCTTCTGGGAACTAGTGTATGAGATTATTGTTTGGATTAGAGATGGTAATTTGTTGTTAAGTTTGGAGAATAAATTAATGATTGAGTCAAATTCTGATAATATTCCCTTTCTAACTTGTAGGGATTAGTTCATTTGATTGAACGCTCCTGTTATTAGTTCCCTTGCAAAATGGAGACTTATTACACCTGTTTAGCCTTCCTTGTTCATATCATTTGTTAAAGTGATGAAGGAAGATATTTGATGTTTAGTTTTTTTGAATAGAAAATACAATCTTGTTGTTAGACTGTTTAAATTCTATATTCCTTCTTAAGATTGATATGGGGTCCTTTTCTGTTTAAAATCTTAAATGTTGCATTTAAAGGTAGTTTTCCTTTAAAAAAAATAGTTTTGTTCATGTGATGAACTTGTATCGGTTTTCTAATATTTTTGTGTTAAGAATAGTTTGGAATGGATATCCTTCCTCCTTTCTTAGCAACTAGATGAATCATCCCAATGAGAATTATGTTGTAAACCCTTTCTCTATCTTATAGGAAAGATAAATGTTGTAATCTATTTTGATGGAATTGGGAACATTAAGTTGTTATGATCTGTTGTTGTTTAAAGGTAATTGATAGGATCAATTAAAATTTAATTTTGTAAGGCAGATGATGTGGATTACATTTTGTTCTTCTCTTAGATGTGAATTCAGATTCGTTAATGTACTTCTTTTTTGGTTGCTATTACTTATACTAATATTTATGATGTATTAATTGTCTCGTTAAAGCAGAGTTGTTTTAATGGAACAATTAGTGGAATGCACTTCATTTTAAGGCTTAGTGCTTATCATGCTTAGTTCATTAAACTGACCCGTGCTAGCAATTTTTGCAAATGGACTTCGTAAGGAATAAAAGAAGGCAAAACTTATATGATGCATTGGTTGATTTAAATTTGATTATGTGTGAAGAATTCTGATTCGTTCTTGAGATTGTATTGAAAAAGAAAATTAGTATTCTTTTAAAATGAAGGTGGTTGTTATGTCGTATGCCTAAAGTCCATAAGGCTTGTAAATGTATAAGTTATAAAGATGAATTGAAAGCTGAGAATTTACTTATATTGGTTGTGTAAATTATCTTGTTCTTGTATGAAAAATATGGATGTCTATCTTGTTGATATTCTTCATATTATTTTTATGCTTAATTTTTTATCCTTTGATAAGTTGGATAAAGGGATTTAGTTCAATTTCCCTAATTAAGATGTAGCTTGTTAAGTTACAGAATATGATATTCTTTATCTAAACTATATAACATAGTAATGTAACGTGTGATGAACATAAATTAAGAAATATGGATATTGGGTAGCATATACCCTAACACTTAACATGGAGATAAAGACTCTTTCTCCTTCTTAATTACTTAAACTAAAAAGATTTGGAAATATGATTACAATTCATTAGACTTCATTTGTATGATGTCTACTTTGAATTGGATATATTCTGGAGTTGAAATTTTCTATAAAGTTATTGTACTTTTTAAATAAAACATATGATAATGTTGTTCAGTTATGGTTAATTGGCAGTTTAACTATGTGATCAAACATTAAAAGAAACCATGAATATAACGAAGTTCTTAATGGACTAAATGATGTAAATTTAGGAAAGAACTTATTGAGCTTTGGACTAGGGTTTGGCAAGGTTGTTGTAATCAAGTAATAATTTAGACTAATAATGTAATAACAATCTCCTCGGGGGTATGTACATCTCAATGAGGCAGTTTCTGAAGGATGTTGGCACACGCCAACTGCAGGGTTGTACTTTCAAGAAGGCTTGGGTCTTCTCAATAATACAATGTTATAGTTAACATGTGGCATCACCCTTCTGCATTGATCATCTAGATCTACACACAATAGGAACTCGGACTTGAACTTAGATTCTCTCTAGGTCTAGATAGAAGCATATTTAGGATATGAATTAGCTTCCAATGGCTCAAGGTACGTTGGCACATCTAGTTGACTTAGGTCATCTGAGTATGCCCATTTACCCTAAGCCATTGTGAGAGTCTTCTTATAATAATTTATGTTCCTATCTAGGGCTAGGGTTAAACCTGGAACAAGTGAACTGACGATGGTCAGTAAAGACCAATCGTGATAATTGAGGAGTGAGGTGAAGGACGTATTCTAATATGACGAGTATGGAATTTAGGAATAGTGACATACACAATGTGACCAAGTATTGCAAGCTGCTGGTTGCATTGTCCTATGTCACCAAGTTTAAAACAATGTGATATCAGATGAATATTGGTAGTAGATATTTAGATATGTTCTTTAAAGAGATCACTTAGTACCTGTTGTAGGGTAGGAAGACAAAGTATACAAGGTATACAATATGTATTCAATACATAAGATAACATAAATAGATCAGTAGCTTACTGAGTTATGGAATGAATAGATCGATGAATCACCGAGTCATTACAGCTGCATATGTTTATCCATTGAATTTGATTGGCATGGAATGTTTGTTCTAAATAATGCTTTTTTAGAACAATGAACACTATTTTATTTTTTAAAATTCCCTTGTTTCTAAAGTCTTAAAATGGGATTATTACAAAGGGAGTAGTCTATTTATAGTAGTGAGATAGAGAGAAGAGATGCCCCTTTTGCGGGAATCATCCTTTTGCTTGAAGTTTGACTCAAGGAGCTAAATCCCATTTTTCTTTCGGACATTTAAGTCATGGACAAGACTATAGAGGAAGATTAGGTTCTTACTTAGAAAACAAAACCATAGCACACAGAGGTTAACTATGAAAGAGATGGTTTCAAGTGATGAACGACCATGAGATTCCATCTTTGAAAAAGGCAAAAAGTATCCATGAGAATCATGCCATGAGTAGAGCCATAGTACTCGTATTGAAGATAAGGCTGAAAGGTGACAGGTAATCCCATGATTCTTGTTTAGTTGTTGATCCTCAAAATAGGTAACATGGAAGGTGAATGGTGCTCAAGAGACCAATGGTCAATAGATAGAAGGTGATATAGGACTGGATTTCACTAATAAAATGGTCAAAGATGCAATTCATTAAGGGGCTCACATTCAGGTTTACCTTCAAGTGAAGACAAATGATAAGCACCTAATCCATAGGCATGAGTAACGATATAGGGTCCAAGCCAATTAGGAGAAAATTTTCCCCACTTACTTTTCTCTTCTTTGGTTACATGTTGATTTTCCTTCAAGACGAGGTTGCTAACCTGGAAGGTTCGTTTATGGACACATTTTCCATAGGCAAGTTTGATACGTTTTTGGTAGATTTGGAGATGATCCAAAGCGTTGAAATTAATTTCATCTAATAACTCAAGTTATGCCAAACAATCCTAACAAAAGTCATCATTGTTGAGCATGTCTTGGAGTGAGATGTGGAGAGATGGAATCTAGTCTTCGAGAGGCAAGACAGCCTTGGTATCATAGACCAGGGAGAAAGTTGTGGCAATAGTCGAAGTGTGAATACTAGTGCAGTAAGCCCACAAGGCAAAAGGAATATGCATATTCCAATCCTTCCCAGTATTGTCAACTACTTTCATAAGAATTTTTTTCAAGGTTTTATTGGTTGATTCTGCTTGGTCATTTGTTTGTGGGTAATAAAGTGACTAGAAACTAAATTGAATGCCAAAAGTGTCACAAATATTTCATAGGGTTTTGTTTTTGATTTACTTTCCGTTATCAGTGATGAGGCAAAGAGGGACACCAAAGTGACAAATAAAGTGATGGTTGATGAATTCACAAATTTTCTCGGCTTTTGTAGAAATGAGGGGAATGGCTTCTACCCATTTAAGCGTAGTATGCAGTAGTGGTTATAATCCATTAGATGGCATTGTGAATATTGAGGATTGATCTCTTCAACAAGATCCAAACCCCATTGAGAGAAATCCCAAAGGTCTCGTGTGACCTGCAAGGAATGACTAGGGTGTGTGATGAAGATTAGCATGTTGCTGGCATTTCACCCAACGTTTGACATAGTCACAACAATCATGGTTTAGGGTTGGCCAATAACATGCCAAGGCAAAGAATGTGTTTAGCGATAGTTAAACCACTAAAGTGACCTCCAAAAATTCTGTCGTGAACCTCCTTGATGGTGTAAGGAATTTCAAAACTTGTAAGGCATCGTAAGAGAATGCCATCAAAGCCATTCTTATAAAGGAGACCACCCATGATGACATACTGAGAGACACCTTTAAGAAATGTGCATTGTCCATTACGAGTGATATTAGGAGGTAGAATGGAAAGGAAAAGGTAGTATGTAAAAATGCTTTATACCCAAAGGTCGCGTGGGGTCAAGTGCATAATAGTTCCTATGATAGTTGACACCTCGAGATAAATAAGAGGGTGCATTGCAACCTTTGTATTGTGACAAAGGATTTTGGAGTCAGGCAGGAGAAATCAGGTATCTGAGAAGTCAGGAAGGCCATGGTATCCACAAATTTAGTTGAGTAGAACATGGGGTGGTTTGAAGTTTGTAACGGTTAAAGGTAGTCAAAAGTATGTCGACATGACATTTTTACTTTTTGAGTATTTCGTTGTGACATTGGTATATACCATTGAATTGGTTTACAACCAGTTGGGAATCATCAAAGATATTAATTGATTTAACATCTAGGGAGATGGTGGTTTGAAGGCCTAATATGAGTGCTTCATATTCATCGATGTTGTTAGTAAAATAAAAATATAGTTTGAAAGATAAATGCATAGGTTCACCATCAAGAGGAATGAGGATAACACCTACACCACCTCCACACTAACATTTGGAACCATTAAAGAATAAGGTCATCTGGTAAGTGGTATCATCCAAAGAGAGGGTAGCAATGGATTCGTCTAGGAAATCAAAGTTAGAGGGTTGATCCCCAGAAAGAGGTGCATCTGCTAGTTGGTCAGCAATGGCTTGGCCTTTGACAGAATTTTGATGGATGAATTCAAGGTCAAGGTCTACAAGAAGCATGAGCCAATGTGCAGCATGTTGATGCTGGTAGGGTTTAGCATACATGTAATGTAGGGGGTCAATGTTTAGTGATGAAAAAGGTTTTGTGGTTGAGTAGGTAATGACAAAGTTTAGTGGCAACAAAAACTAAGGCTAAGAAAAGTTTTTCAGCATGGGTGTACCTAGTTTCCTAGTCCAAAAGGGTATGACTTATGTAATAAACCACTTGCTCCCTATGTTTCTCATCGCAATGAGAGAGCATGGCACCTAAGGAATGGTCAGTAGCAGAAATGTATAGGTAAAAGGGTTGGTCATCTTTAGGGGGAATGAGCACCAGTGGTTGAAGAAGGTATTGTTTTAAGGTGTCAAAGGCTTTGTGGCATTCATCATCCCATTTGAATGAGACATATTTTTTGAGGAGATGATGAAATGGTTGACAGCGGTCGGAAAGTTGTGAAATAAACCGATGAAGATATTGCAACTTACCTTACAAACTTCAAAGTTGATGAAGATTAGTAGGTGGAGGAATTTTTAGAATAGCCTTTACTTTAGCATGATCAACTTCTATGCCATGCAAAGAAATGATGAAACCAAGGAGTTTTCCTGAAAGTACCGCAAAGACACACTTCTTAGGTTAAAGGTGAACACAATACTTGATGAGGTGGTCAAATATGACCTTAAGGACTGTCAGGTGTTTGGCCCAATGTTTGGATTTGGTAAGAAGGTCATCTACGTAATCTTCCAATATGTGATGCATGATGTCATGGAAGATATAAGTCATGGATCATTGATATGTAGCACCAACATTTTTAAGGCCAAAAAGACATGACTTGATAGCAAAAGGTCCCGCAAGGAGTGATGAAGGTAATTTTGTGTTGATCTTCTGGAGTGAGTAATATTTTATTATAACCTAAGAAACCATCCATGAGGGATAGAATTTCATGGCCAGCGGTGAGATCAACTAGTTGGTCAATGCCTGGTAGAGGAATGTCATCTTTGGGGCAAGCTAAGTTGAGGTCATAGAAATCCATGCAAATGCAGAGTCCCCCTATCACTTTTGTGACAAGAACGATGTTAGAAATACATTGGGGATAATCAATGGGTAGGATGAAGGAAACTGAGAGAAGGTGTTGAAGTTCTTCTTTGACCAGAAGAGCAATGTGAGGATGCATTTTCTACAACTTTTTTTTATGGGTTTGGCATCAGGAATGGTTATGATATTATGGACCACAATGTTTGGGTCAATACCAGGCATATCAGCATAGGACCAAGCAAAAGTGTTGCTATGGTCCCAGAGGAAAGAAGTAAAAGCTTCATGTTCAACAGTATCTAAAGATTGGCCTATCTTTAGAATGTGCGGGTCATCCTGAGTGTTAATGTTGATTTTGATAGTCGATTCATTCAACATGGTTTGCATCTCAAAAGGTAATGACCAGTGAATATAAGAATCTTCCGCACCAAGGTAGGTGAGTATAGACTCATCATCCTGACATTGAATGATGTTAATAGAAGGTGTATCATCATCGATCATGTTAGGATATAGGAAGGGAAGAGAAAAGGGAGCCTCACCATCACGTTGATAAGTCAAAGGTCCCAAGGAAATTGTGTTCACGGAAAATAAAAGTTAGGAGGAATAGATTCGAGATCTATGTCTCTATGGGTGAAGGTGGTGACATTGGTGAATGGGGTGGAGAAGGTTTATTGTCCTCAATGAGGTCGATGTAGGCCTTCTTGGAAGATGGTGCAAAAAATCCAATGTCACTATGAATCTTGTGTTTACGGGTGGTACATGAAATGATGGTATGACGAACTTGTTCATAAAAACTGAAGCCAAAGCCTTTCCATGCATAGTGATGAAGGAAAGTGTGGGTGAAGTGAGCGGTTAGTAAGAGATTAGAGGTCAGATGAAAATGGTCATGTTTGGGATGGAGGTTCAGGTGAATAAGTGGTAGTATCAAGTCCCCCATATGTTAGGTTAGTGCAAAGGTGGGGAGGACCATAAGGGAAAACCTCTCCTATGTGGTAGTCATAACGAGGGTGTTGGCACAGGTTTCCATACTCTTGTAGAGTGAGGAATGTGTTAATATTGTATAGGTGATACTCCCCCAGAGTGAGGCATTGAAAAACACCTTCTAAGGGATCAGTAGTAGATATGTGGGTAGTGGGGATAGACGAATTCACTAGATGATTGGGTAGGAGGGGTATCAGTTGGTTGGGAAGTAGATGGTTCAGCTGTAGAGGTTGTGATAGTAGTAAGAATAGAAGAGTTAGGTGTGGGAGAGGTGGCAGCCGCATTGGTGGATGGGGTCATGGGTGAAGGAGAAGTGGGGGTAATGGAAGATGCCTTAACTAGTACAAGTACATCGTTAGGTTGGTACAACATGTTACAAGTTTTGAATGGTGATAGGTCAGAAGGGATGGTATAGTTATGCCCTTCATGTTCAAATTTTACATAGTGGTGTAAATTTGAAGGGACACAACCCATGACACTGAATCCAAGGTCTTCCAAGTAATAGGTTATATTGGAACTCTCCCTCTAAGACGTAGAATAATTTTAGGATAGTGAGAGGACCCACACAAAACATGGATAATAACGGTGCCAAGGGTGGAGGTGATGGCATCATTGAATGATCACAGCATAATTGGGTTATTATGCATACAATTGGAAGGGATGTGCATTTGATTGTACGCGTGGGAGGAGATGATGTTAATGCTAGCAACACCATCGATCATGATACGTCGTATGTGTATGTTATCGATATAGAATGAAATGAAAAGGGTGGGATCGAGATCATCTGACTGGAGAGGTACAATCTCCTCATCAGAGAAACTAAGGGCGTTGACTTGATTAGTAGGCATGGGGTAGAAGAAGGAGATGATTTGGTAAGTGAGGCAACGTGGTGAGGAGTGATGATGGAGGCCACTGATGTGGGGTCATTAGGTAAAACTTCAATGGATTACAGAACTTCCAAAAGAGCTTGTCTATGATATTCAGAAGTTTGGATGAGATCGTACAAAGACATCTTTAGAGGGGACTGATGTAATTGTTTTATCATTTTGTGATGGGTAACCCCATCAGAGATAGGGTATATAGGTCCTTAAATGGTGATTTTGGGTGCGAGAATGGATGGTATATTGAGAATGGGGTTGGTTGATGGGCTAGTTTCTTTTTCTTTTCCTTTGTCTTTATGGGCGTGGGTGGCAACTTGAACCATGTTAATCTGAGGGGAGGTGGTAAATGGAGAAGGTGTAGGATGAGTAGTGTAACAACATGATGGGAAAAAACCTAATGGGGGGAAAATCCTTGTGAAGTGCAGTATGGCACACTGGCATTTGGGTGGTGATTTGGCCAACTCTCTGATACAGACCATGTTGATCTCAAATTTTAGAGGTGGAAAAAAGGGTTGTGGGGGTGGAGATGTAGGTCATTGAAGAAGCAAGGGATGATGATGTGTGGTGACAGGTGATGGTGGAACATGGTCCTCATCGAGAAGGTCATCATCATCAAAATTTTGTTTAGGAGGACAAAGTTGGAGAAGAATGGTTTTTAGAGCCTTACAATTTTTTACATCAGGTCCTGGCACATGATGATAGGTGTAAATCTTGTTTTCATTAAACCCTTTTGGTTTGGGTTTGAGAGGATCGTAAGGTTGAAGGGCAGTAACGTGATGATGGAAGTCTCTAAGAGATTGGTTTAAATGTTGGCGTAGGACCCTATTAACAGATCACAATGGGAAATGAGTGTGGGTTTTGGTAAAGGTGTGGATGATCATGAGGGAAGAGGCTTGATAGGAGGGGGAATGGGTTGGCCCATTGATTTGGTATGTGGTATTGTCTTAGGTTTTGATGACATCTGCTTGGGTAAAGGCATGGTAGAAGAGATAGCGATGGAAGGTTTTGTTGGTTTAACTACCTTATTTGAGGGTAGTGGGTTCTTATCTTTGGGTTGCACCTTCTTAGGTAAAGGTGACATGGGAGTATGGGATGTAGAAGGGAAAGAAGATGGTGGAAGAGGACTGGTTACCCATGGCAACAACTGAGTTGCAGAAGTGGTTAGTAGAGGTTAGGTGGATGGTATGGGTTGAAGTTGTATAGGAAAAGTTGGGGTTATAGTAACTGGTGGAGGTATAGGTGGTAAGAAGTGCATGGGTGAGGGAGAGGGTGTTTGGTTTTTGGGTGAATGAGGTGTAACGAAGGCTCATGATGAAGCAATAGGTTACTTAGCTTTTAACTGGCCTTGGGTAGGAGACTGTTTGGTCAGGGTTGATGGATGGGGCCCTAGGATGGATGGAAGGGGTGAAGGTGACAAAGGTGTGGTAGGTGAGACCGGTGTATGCAGCCTAGAAGGTTGGGTCTTCCTTTTAGGCGGAGGAATAATGTTGGTGTGGGTTTGGGAAGATGTGGCTAAGTCCAATTTGATAGGTGGGTGAGTAAGGCTTGATGTTGGCATGACACCCAAGGTAGTGACGGGCCTAGATATGGGCAAAGATATAGGTGTGGGTAGGTTTTTAGGTTTTGGAATGGTTTTAGTCATGGGTAAAGGTTTGGATGTAGGTAGAGATGATGAAGAAGAAGATGTTTCAATAGGCATGGTCAATGTCGATCTAGTTGTTGGAAATACCTTTGGGTAGATCGTGGAAGTATCTTCAGGCAACATTTGCATTTGAGTTGAAAAGGGGAGCCGAAGACATCCCCAGAGCATGGAATTATCAACGTAATCCAAGATCGGATAGTCATGAAAACGGGACTGCTGTAGAAAGAGGTGCAGTTGGTTTGGTGGCAATCCCTATAAAATATGCTTGTGAGACAGGGAATTAGCTAGCCTCAAACTCTGTGGGTAAAAGAGCCGAGATCATATCAATGGGGTCCTGGGATGCTAAGGGAGAATTTCCCCCAACAGGTAGTGGTATGTCTGAAGAATCTCCCATGGGTAGGAGAGATGGTAGGTGGGGTGAGGTAGACTTCTCCCTTGGTGGAGGAGAAGGTGATGATGATTCTCCTGTGGATGGGAGAATTAAAAGTGTTGACTATTTGGTAGGTTGTGAGGTAGACGGTGAAATGGCATTGGTAGAAAACATGGGTTCCTCTGTGGGTGAAGGAAGAGATGAAGGGGACTCCTCTGTGGGTGAAGGAGTGGAAGAGGTATGCTCCTTTGTGGGTAGAGGAGCTCGTGCCAAAATTTCCTCAATAGACGAAATAGGTGGGATTTGAGGAACAACCGGTACGATATCAAAAACTATGTGGACTTCACAGACATTATTATCACTGGATGAAGGTTCACTATTTTGATTAGATGATGGTTTATGGTTAGGGAATGAATTTTTAAAGATGTGCAAATTTTGATTTGTCAGCGCATTTGGGTTGTCCACGATGAGGTCTCCATTATCTATCATCTCTTGAACAATGTTCTTAAAAGTGATGCAGTTACCATCACTATGGCCTTTGACACGATGGTAATTATAGTAGTCATGCTCCTTATACCATGTAGGCATAGGATGAGTGGGATTGAAACCAGTATGAGGTTTTATGGGAGGAAGTGTAATGGCTCCAGCTTTAAGAAGGTTTTCCAAGACTGAAGAATAGGGCTCTCTAATTGAAGTGTACTTCTACTGCTCCTGCTAGAACTGAAAGGCCTGGATAGGGGAAAGATTGGAAGAAGGTTGGGCTTGATTAGAAGGATGGGATGGACCCACTTTGAGAACTACCGTGTTGGCAAATCCTTTGGCCTTTGAATAATTATTTTGGGGTTTTAAAGATGAAGAAGAATCGTTTGGTTTGAACGGGGCATTCTTGTTTCACAATTGGATTTTATTTTCTTTAATGGTGTGAATTTCCAGCTTCCATTCCATGGTGAATGCTTCGTCAAAGGTTCGGAAGGTTTTTACCTGAAGAGTTGGTGAGATGTGTCTAGCACAAGCTCTAGTGAACAAATCAATAAGTTCAGTTTGAGGTAACTGGAATGTTAATTGGTTGATAAGACTCCACCAGTGAGAAATGAAATCTGTGATAGATTCATCTTCATATTGTCATGTCAAATACAGGTCAGTCATGGTGACCTTCTTGACTACATTGATCAAGAAGTGGTCCAGGAATGCCTGAGCCACTTGGTTGAAGGAGTAGATGGAATGTCTAGGTAAACTATTGTACCAATCTAAGGCGGGTCCTGTTAGGGACATGGGAAATGTTCGTAAGAGCAAAGCATCGTCATGGGAAATTAGGTAGCACCCATGCTTGAATGACCACAAGTGTTGTTGTGAGTCCTCTTTACTATTGAAACAATTGAACTTGGGCATTTCCCAATGCATGGGATATGGGTGAATAGGAATGGATGGATGAATAGGCTCATTACAGATTTCTTCATAGGTCAAGGAGTTACGAGAGCCAGAAACTGATGCTTCTAATGTTTGCATCTTTTCCATCATCATCCTAATGAGGTCATTAGTGGGTTGTGAGGAATGGGTGCCTCCTGTAGTAAAGGGAGGTTGATGATGGGTGTATGATGTGGATGGCATCCCAGTACATGAGGGTGTCGAATATGAAAACTGTGAAGGGGGATAGATACTAGGTGGAATGTACCCCAAATAAGTGATAGACAAGATTGGGGGCTACTGGTGATGCGTGTAAATAGGTGGGGTGGTCACAAAAACTCTCGTGGTAATGGGTGGTAGAGACTGAGGGATAGAAAGAACCAGATTTTGGAAAGGGGTGTGGGTTGCCAACACTGGAGGTGGTTGTGATGCAACTGGTACATATAAGGAAAAGGGGGTTGATGGGGCTATGCTCAAGGCAGTAGGTGAAGAAATGGTTAACACCATGGGTGCAACAGATTTCGATGGGGCAGTAGTTATGGAAGAGGTGGAGCCTAACTGAGAAACCACAGGGGGTAATGTGGATGAGGGCAGCGTCGAGCTAGTGGTAGCTGATGCGGAAGTGGGTGTGAGGGCTAGGAGGGATAGATACATGCATGTCATATATTAACTATCTTGAGGAGTCCCTGGTAGATGAGTGGGCGAGATAGTATTGTAGGGTTGCGGGATTCTGATCAAGGAGTCTTACTAACTCCTCGTCACCGGTAGTAATGGGGATAAGTTGATTTGGATCCATAGGTGATAGGATGGATGGCGGCGATGGACTAGGTGGGAGTGGCTGACAGATGGCATGAAATACAAGGGCGTTAGTTTGGTTGTGCAAGTCAACACCATGTGAATTAGTGTTGACCTGGTAAGACTGTATTCTATAAATGACACAGAAAACAACAGAAGTAGAGAAGGATAAATGTCTGGGGGATAAATCTGGTCAGTGTTTTGATTAAAAATCAAACACAGAAACTGACGACGGTCAGTATGACCAATGATGGTTAAAGGGGAACTGATGACGGTTATGATAACCGATACCAGTCACTATGGAAAGTACCAATTTCAGCAAATGAAATAGAATTGATGAATATGAACTAGGGAAACTAGACTTGACAGAGATATCATAATGTTGGGGGATATGATGGTGTCCTAAGGACCCAAAATAGAAAAGAATAGGTGATGAAGGATGTTTCAGGTAAAATAACCAAAAGATCCAGAAGTTGACACCAGTTAGGTAAACCGACGATGGTCAAATGTAAACCGACAACGATCGTTGGACCGATGTCAGTTACTATGAAATTAGAAGAAATGAAGAAAAAATGGATTTTGGTGAATTAAACTAGATAAGGGATCAACCTATAAATCTAATAATGATAAGATGAGGTCCTGACAAACTCAAAAACAAATAGAATACTCCAACTATGATGGGGAGTGTGAAAGGAAGAATAAAAATGAAGAATCGTAACTCACACCTCAAAACACAAGTCAAGAACAAAGCTAAGAAAAACACGTAATCCTAAAAGTGAATTTATGTTTGTTTTAGCTTATGCTATTAAGACTTGTGAATTTAGAATAATTTTTTTGGTTGGGAAGGTGTCCTACAAAGAAGGAAATCTAAAGGTGAGGTTTCAGGTTATGTTATGGCTAGGGCGGTCCTTTCTCTGAGTTATGATTAGACAGAGAAACTAGCTGGGTGCCCACTGTTAATCCTCTGATCGTGTGATTGTTGACATCTTCTTCCAAGTGGGATGTTGTTTAAGAAGATGTGTAAATTCAAATTTGTGTAGTTTGGAAAAGAGAGAGAGAAGAAAGTGCTTTCTATGATTCAATTGTGTCAACCATCAGCTGGGCATGACTTCCAGCATATAGGTTGCCCTCATTTTTAAATGTGAGCTAATAATGCAGCATATAAGGATGAAATGCAACAAATTTTATAACCCAAATCAACAATTATATTCGATGAAGAAAATGATGAATAGGTCAAGAACGTGCTCTTTCACTACTATGCAAATGCAAGAAGGAAGAATTGGTTCATTTTAAGCACCAAATGACAAATGTCATTTAGACAATTAGAAGAAAAGAATATTACCAGGGAGAAGATTAAATGTGTATTTTTCAAAAGGAAAGAAACACACAAAATGTTTCCCTATATGAAGAAAATGCAATGAACCCAAGAGAGGGTCCCACCGGGTGTGCCAAAATGTTTCACCAAATAGTGTGCGTATGTAAGAGAAAAACAGATAAGGTAAGGGTGAGGAGGAATACCTGTGAATGAAGGTGGAAGGTAGAGTGCACATGTTCTGATTTCCCAATCCAATGTTGATTGTGAGAACTTCCTTTTTGCTAGGAGGAACTACCTGCAAATACAAAAAAAGACCACAAGAGGAATATTAAACAATATATGTCAGTGGACTGCCTAGCGTATGCTAGATTCGGGAAGTGTGATACTTCCTAGATGGCTATCAATCCACTGTTTAAAACAACTTAATGCAAGAAATAATGTAAACCAATAATGTCCTACTATAGTTGATATGATTTAGGTGTCTCATTCAAGTACAATAAGAAAATCTAATCTAACAGGCTAGGTTATGATCAGATCTAGAGGTCAGACAAGTAAATAAGGTGGTTGGGATAGGTCAAGATCAAGCTTTAGGTGATTTAGGTTGTTTGGGTGGAAGGTATGAGGTTCTTGTTATAGGCAGGTTTACTAGACACAAAGACTGACGTCGGTCTGGTATGACTGATGTCGATTGAGGATAGACTGACGACATTTTAGGTTAACCAAAATTGGTAGGGTCGAGTTGATAGAAACTTAATGAAGCTTGGTTTTGGTGATCTCTGTGATTACACAGAGAATGGACAGAGAATGGTGAGGTTGATGAAGTGTTGGGAATACTCAGAGATGTCTGGAGGCGGGTATGGAGGGTTGAGAGGTTATAGGTGATTAGGTGGAGGGATTGGTAGGAGGGTGAGAGATGATGGGATGTAAGGGAGACTAGAACTCCCAACACAGAGATGAAGAAACTAATCTAAATAAATATGGGAAGGTGTAGATCCAAATCTACTTATGTACTTACTTGTACTTACAGACCTACTTGATGACCTGATGGTTGATCCATGGAACTAGTGATCAGTGCATGGCTGTGCTTCCTGGAACATTACCATGAATGTTTTCCTTTCAAATCAGTGCTTGGTTGTTGGTTCAAGATGTTTGGATGTGTAGGAGTGCTCTAGTGCGTGCTTGCATGTAGATCTCTCTTCTCCAAAAAATCCAATAATTCTTCCAACCTCTCAAACAAGGTTACCAAAGTGAATATATGGTAACCAACGATGGTTTAGGGTGACCGGTGTCAGTTTCAGGTTGACCAGTGTCAGTTAAGGTGGGAAATCCTAGGTTTGCTAAAAATGACAGATCTTGGCAATATTTTTGGCCAGCTCTATCCATTGTTGCGGATCAAAATGGAATGTTGCGCTTAGATAAGCGGGAATGTGGTTAGAGGAAGAATAGGCATGTGATTTTAGGGTTGAACTAAGTCTTAGTTAATTAAGGTAGGTAAGATTAAGTCTTAGTAAAAAGGAAACATGCTAAGAATAGGTTTATGATGAGGTGTCTAGGTGATGTGGTGGGGTGAGGTGGAAATTAGTTTAATTAAGGTAATTAAATAATGAATATTGTGAGAATGGACATTAATTTAATTGTAGGTAATTAAATTAATATACATGTGGGGTAAAGGGGGAGTGTGACCTAAACTTGGAAATTGCAAAAGGAGGTCTCCAAGAAAAAGGTGGGTGTTTTTCATGTTGTGAATATGGCCATAGAGCAAAAGATTGTGGATGGAACTTAATTATTTTTTATCCTAGAAGGAAAAGGAATGGTGTTTGCTTCAATTGTCAACAATCAAGTCATATTGCAAGATTTTTTCTAAGAAAGAGAAGATTCTGAGGACTGATCTAAAAATTGAAGCCATGGTAGTCAAGGGATCTAATCATGAGGATCAAGCAAAGAGGAATGCTCTAAAATAAAAATTAATCAATAATGGTCAAGCTAGTAAAGCCAAGAACACTGAATCTCAGCCTATGAAGTATTTCAAGGAGAATTTTTGTGCCAATAAGGTTGAAAACAAAGTCATCAAGCCCAATCTAGCTCAAGGGAGTACATTTTATTGAGTTCAAGAAGATCATTGGTGTCTTCATGCTTCAGTTCATGACAAGCTGAGAAATCTAGGAGTTTGGGATACCTCCAAAGCTGTAAGGTATGGAAAGTGACTCTTTCCCTATTCTCATGAGTTCTAGTTGTTGTAGATGTCTGAGTTTTGAGTCATAAGGTCTTTTCATTATGTTTAATGGTCTTGAAGCCTGTTGTCATCAGATTGAAGGATAGATGCTTGTGTCTAAGGGAATCATGTAGCTTCTATTATTTCAAAGAAGGTGTTCTCCTCTTGAGCATATATTCTAAATCCTTGTGTTGGGTCTGTTATGACTCCCATAGTTGATAGGCTCTGTCAAAGTATCCCTTGTCATATGTTTGTTCCTACAATCATAAAAATAAAGCAAAGTTACTTGAATTGGTCACAATCAAATATGTTTTGATTGTCATTAGTGTGATTATACGTCTAAGATGTAAAAAGGTTTGTCAAAGTAATTCAATACAAATTGTGAAAGCATCTATGTGGTTCAAATTCATTTATCATGAATCTATGTCTGTCAAATGCTTTAAGTGGGCATATAATCTATGTTGTAAAGGTCATCAATGTTGCAAAGTTGCATTGGTGTAGCTTAGAGTCATATGTTCTCCTCAAGAGTGTAGTGTCTTGTCATCATTCTATACCATGGTGTGTGTATGGTAGCTTAAGATTCTATAGTTGTTTTTTAAGATGTTAGTACTCTGAGTCAAGGTATCTCTACCAAATGTAAGCATTGTTATGAGTTGTAAATTCTTAGAGTGTGTTGTTCCATGATGTAATCCATCTCAGAAGGTTGTATTGGTGTCAGGAGTTGTATTCAAAGTTAATTATCATGCTTCAAAAGTGGTACTTTCTCTACCATGAGTCTGTGGTCTCTAAATAAGCATGATGTCATTTCAAATTCCATAATTGGTGGTCTGTTCTATTGTCACTCAAGAGGTATGTGACATCAAATGTCAATGGTTGTCAAATCATTGGTGTATATGTTGTTGTCAAAGTGGAGTATCAATATTATCATGATGTGTGTGATGTTTGAGTCTTATGAAGTGTTGTGAAGGCCTAAAAGAGATATTATAGAGATCATAAAGTATATACAAGTAGAAGACCCAGTATTGCTCCTCGAAGGATGAAAACCATGGTTAGAAATATATTGAAGAGATGTACTGACAAGTGGAGTTGTGGAATGTAGAGATAAAAAAAGCAATTTTTAGAGGGTTGTGTAATGAATAGATAAGTTATTATGGTAAGCCAAGAGGGTTTTGTTATGTTGAGCTATAGTATAAGGTCTGAGATACATCATCAAGTAATACCAAGGTTTGAGATACAGTGAATGTAATATTATTTAAGCCTGAAACCCTATCAATTGTTCAAGTAAATATCAAAGTTGATCATCAAGTCACCTAAGATTGCAAGGACATTTGAATATCAAGATCTCTTGCTACAATACCTCAAATAGTGTATGAAATTCTAAGGTAGATGTCAAGAATCCTACTAGATTGTGATAGAGAAAGGTATGACTGTAAGGTTTAAGAGGGTTTGATCTTTGTAACCCTTGTGTCTGAGAATGTAAGCTACAGACTATGAAGAAATTGTGAAGATAACTCAACGTTGTTATAGGATGATTAAAAGCTAAATGGGTGTCCATATCCATTGATAAGTCTTCATGATTGAATATATTTCAATTATGTGAGTGCACCTTGTAGTTCCCTGGGTTGGATGACAATGACAATATGTTTAAGTGCTCAAGACTGTGTTGAGTATTGCTTAAAGTAGGCCATAGATACAAAGAATTTTTTGTTGATCCAAAAATTATTCTTGACATTGAAACAAGTGTAAGAGAACTCATATATACTTTTCATGATGGACTATGGCATTATGAGAAGTATCCATATCTTTGGTAAACTGTGTTGAAGTAAAAACATGCACCTACAGGTTTAGACATTTTTATCTTCATTCTTAGTATGAAAGTTATTATGAATCATTCTTGGTGGGCCATTATCTTTGTAGCATGATTGTGCATGGGTAAAAATACAATTATTCCTTGAGAGATTAGTGGAGGATGATCACATAAATGGTGAACTTGAAGAGAGTCTTATGTTGCTCATGTACTAATGAGTTCCTACAGAGGAAGAATCCACATTTTTAAGTTCACTCTAAGATGAACTCACAAGGTGATTGTTTAATAAATTATAGCCAAATGAGTGATCATAACAGGTATGTTTTCCGCCTGAGAGTGACAACATCAAAAGTTTGAGATGATTCTAAATGGTGTATGAGCTAGTAGACTCTTACCCTGCATTTAATAATATGAAGAAGTCTTAGTGAGAAGTAGATGAACTTTCTGAGCCTGTGATGGATGAATAATAGTGTGATTCCTATAAAAAAGTGAAAATTGATAGCATAAGGTGATGAAGGGAAATAATTTGCACCTATGGACTCTTGGTGCATAAAAATTACATGCTACAGGTTAGAACAATGCTCTTACGGGTTTGAAAGTATTGGACAAGGTGTGTACAAGAACATTTATGACAGGGGGTGTTCTATTTGTTTCAATGAAGTGTGAACATGGACTAATCAAGTATGTGTTGGTTTTATTTAGTGTGACAAGATCATGAAGACTGAGTCAGAGTATTTGGGATAATTATGCCTTCAGTCAAGGGAGTATTTCATGTAAATATCTTGAAAATGTGCCTCATAAGGTCAGTTATGAGCATGGTCAAAAATATGTCAAAGAAAGGAAAGTAAATATGATGGAATCAAATCTATCCTTGAACATTTACATGTATGTACTAAGATCTCAAGGCTTTATATACTGTGTGTAGTCATACTTTTATACCCTTAGACCAATAGTCTAATCCCATGCGCGTCGACCTATCACCCAGCAGGCGTTGGGTGCTCACCCAAGGCAAGCGCAGGCGCTAAGTTTCTCCTTTATGTGAGTATTATGAGAATGCATCATTTTATGATAGATAATCAAATGTAGAAGAATAGAAAAGAACCATACAACATTTTGGGAACCTAGGACAAGTTGTCGTCCCATTACATCCAAAAAAGAGAAATAGCCAACAACATATAGAAATGGTTCATACATAAAGTAAATGCACAAGGATGATACTTATGAACACATATATGATTCAGAACAAAGCCTTATATTCATATTAATATGTTCAATAACTACATTGCATCCCTCAAATTCATAACAAACCTTCATATAACAATGTAGAACTAAGTCATGCATCAGAACTACAATATGTTCACCACATTACAAACATGAATACAGACCCATCCCTCTAAGTATGCCATCACTCTTATATTTTCTCTAATCCCAACCCATAAAATTCTTCATTATGTCACTACAGAGCTTCACCTCTTGTTCACTAGTCTACCAAACTAATCACTCTCTATCTTGTGTTAGCACACATACCCATTGCCCTTTCTACCATCCATGCATCTCAATATATAGATTTCTTTCCTTCACTGTCATGCCTTATGAGATAACAGATCCGCTACCAAGTGTCGAAGTGGTCCTCCAATGAAGCATGCCTTCTTTGATCCGAGCTCTCCACTTTGTACAATGATGTTCTCCTGGAACCTTCCATCGCATGCTTGGAATATTGCCTTTTTGATCCCATAGTCGCCAGGCTGGCACATTATCCACAACGGTCATGATTTTCTCGTATGCTATCTGGGACACTAAATATGGCTAAGTCCAAAAAATTTATTGCCTTGCGCATACACCGTGTGTTATGCAAAACCCTTCTAGAACCCTTCCCTACACACCTTCAACCTTGCACACCCTTATTTATACTAGTCCCGTGTGCCCACGTGCCTTCTTGTACTTAGCCAATACTCTGGGACCCAACATCACCCTACATTACGCTCTTTCTCCA